>JAXLNS010000135.1:0-84891 GCA_037215915.1 Pantherophis vulpinus
TGCACTTTTTTCAGACTGGGGGGTACATGAATATGTCTCTGTGTTGCAAATCTGAGCTGTGTGCCAAAAGTTATGTTTTCTGGTTGAATTGAGCCCTACTGCCAATTCTGATGCTTTTTGTTGTAACTCCTCAGAGAAAGCTCGTATTGAAAATGAATGTCTTTTTGTGCTTTTTTCAGACCGTGGGGAACATGAATATGTCTGTGTGTTACAAATCTGAGCTGTGTGTCAAAAGTTAAGTTTTCTGGTTGAATTGAGCCCTACTGCCAATTCTGATGCCCTTTGGTCTAAATCCTGAGAGCAACCTCGTACTTGAAATTTGAATGTCTTTTTGCACTTTTTTCAGACTGGGGGGTACATGAATATGTCTGTGTGTTGCAAATCTGAGCTGTGTGTCAAAAGTTAAGTTTTCTGGTTGAATTGAGCCCTACTGCCAATTCTGATGCCCTTTGGTCTAAATCCTCAGAGAAACCTCGTAATTGAAAACTGAATGTGTTTTTGCCCTTTTTCAGACATGGGGAACATGAATATGTGTTTCTTCTGCAAATCTGAGCTCTGTGTCAAAAGTTAAGTTTTCTGATTGAATTGAGCCCTACTGCCAATTCCGAGAGGCACTTTGGTCTATCTCCTCAGGGAAAGCTCAGATTTGAAAAAATTGACTGTTTTGTTGGGATTTCAGACTGGGGGTACATGAATATGTCTGTGTGTTGCAAATCTGAGCTGTGTGCCAAAAGTTATGTTTTCTGGTTGAATTGAGCCCTACTGCCAATTCTGATGCTTTTTGTTGTAACTCCTCAGAGAAAGCTCGTATTGAAAAATGAATGTCTTTTTGTGCTTTTTTCAGACCGTGGGGAACATGAATATGTCTGTGTGTTACAAATCTGAGCTGTGTGTCAAAAGTTAAGTTTTCTGGTTGAATTGAGCCCTACTGCCAATTCTGAGAGACACTTTGGTCTATCTCCTCAGGGAAAGCTCAGATTTGAAATGACTGTTTTTGGGGCTTTTCAGACTGGGGGGTACATGAATATGTGTTTGTTTTGCATATCTAAGCTCTGTGTCAAAAGTTATGTTTTCTGGTTGAATTGAGCCCTACGGCCAATTCTGATGCCCTATGGTCTCACTCCTCAGAGAAAGCTCGTATTGAAAAATGAATGTCTTTTTACACTTTTTTCAGACTGGGGGGTACATGAATATGTGTTTGTTTTGCATATCTAAGCTCTGTGTCAAAAGTTATGTTTTCTGGCTGAATTGAGCCCTACTGCCAATTCTGAGAGACACTTTGGTCTATCTCCTCAGGGAAAGCTCGTATTGAAAAATGAATGTCGTTTTGGGCTTTTCAGACTGGGGGGTACATGAATATGTCTGTGTGTTGCAAATCTGAGCTGTGTGTCAAAAGTTAAGTTTTCTGGTTGAATTGAGCCCTACTGCCAATTCTGATGCCCTTTGGTCTAAATCCTGAGAGAAACCTCGTACTTGAAATTTGAATGTCTTTTTGCACTTTTTTCAGACTGGGGGGTACATGAATATGTCTCTGTGTTGCAAATCTGAGCTGTGTGCCAAAAGTTATGTTTTCTGGTTGAATTGAGCCCTACTGCCAATTCTGATGCTTTTTGTTGTAACTCCTCAGAGAAAGCTCGTATTGAAAAATGAATGTCTTTTTGTGCTTTTTTCAGACCGTGGGGAACATGAATATGTCTGTGTGTTACAAATCTGAGCTGTGTGTCAAAAGTTAAGTTTTCTGGTTGAATTGAGCCCTACTGCCAATTCTGATGCCCTTTGGTCTAAATCCTGAGAGCAACCTCGTACTTGAAATTTGAATGTCTTTTTGCACTTTTTTCAGACTGGGGGGTACATGAATATGTCTGTGTGTTGCAAATCTGAGCTGTGTGTCAAAAGTTAAGTTTTCTGGTTGAATTGAGCCCTACTGCCAATTCCGAGAGGCACTTTGGTCTATCTCCTCAGGGAAAGCTCAGATTTGAAAAAATTGACTGTTTTGTTGGGATTTTCAGACTGGGGGTACATGAATATGTCTGTGTGTTGCAAATCTGAGCTGTGTGCCAAAAGTTATGTTTTCTGGTTGAATTGAGCCCTACTGCCAATTCTGATGCTTTTTGTTGTAACTCCTCTGAGAAAGCTCATATTGAAAAATGAATGTCTTTTTGTGCTTTTTTCAGACCGTGGGGAACATGAATATGTCTGTGTGTTACAAATCTGAGCTGTGTGTGAAAAGTTAAGTTTTCTGGTTGAATTGAGCCCTACTGCCAATTCTGAGAGACACTTTGGTCTATCTCCTCAGGGAAAGCTCAGATTTGAAAAAAATGACTGTTTTTGGGGCTTTTCAGACTGGGGGGTACATGAATATGTGTTTGTTTTGCATATCTAAACTCTGTGTCAAAAGTTATGTTTTCTGGTTGAATTGAGCCCTACGGCCAATTCTGATGCCCTATGGTCTAACTCCTCAGAGAAAGCTCGTATTGAAAAATGAATGTCTTTTTACACTTTTTTCAGACTGGGGGTACATGAATATGTGTTTGTTTTGCATATCTAAGCTCTGTGTCAAAAGTTATGTTTTCTGGCTGAATTGAGCCCTACTGCCAATTCTGAGAGACACTTTGGTCTATCTCCTCAGGGAAAGCTCGTATTGAAAAATGAATGTCGTTTTGGGCTTTTCAGACTGGGGGGTACATGAATATGTCTGTGTGTTGCAAATCTGAGCTGTGTGTCAAAAGTTAAGTTTTCTGGTTGAATTGAGCCCTACTGCCAATTCTGATGCCCTTTGGTTTAAATCCTGAGAGAAAGCTCGTATTGAAAAATGAACGTCTTTTTGTGCTTTTTTCAGACCGTGGGGAACATGAATATGTGTTTCTTCTGCAAATCTGAGCTCTGTGTCAAAAGTTAAGTTTTCTGATTGAATTGAGCCCTACTGCCAATTCCGAGAGGCACTTTGGTCTATCTCCTCAGGGAAAGCTCAGATTTGAAAAAATTGACTGTTTTGTTGGATTTTCAGACTGGGGGTACATGAATATGTCTGTGTGTTGCAAATCTGAGCTGTGTGCCAAAAGTTATGTTTTCTGGTTGAATTGAGCCCTACTGCCAATTCTGATGCTTTTTGTTGTAACTCCTCAGAGAAAGCTCGTATTGAAAAATGAATGTCTTTTTGTGCTTTTTTCAGACCGTGGGGAACATGAATATGTCTGTGTGTTACAAATCTGAGCTGTGTGTCAAAAGTTAAGTTTTCTGGTTGAATTGAGCCCTACTGCCAATTCTGAGAGACACTTTGGTCTATCTCCTCAGGGAAAGCTCAGATTTGAAAAAAATGACTGTTTTTGGGGCTTTTCAGACTGGGGGGTACATGAATATGTGTTTGTTTTGCATATCTAAGCTCTGTGTCAAAAGTTATGTTTTCTGGTTGAATTGAGCCCTACGGCCAATTCTGATGCCCTATGGTCTAACTCCTCAGAGAAACCTCGTATTGAAAAATGAATGTCTTTTTACACTTTTTTCAGACTGGGGGGTACATGAATATGTGTTTGTTTTGCATATCTAAGCTCTGTGTCAAAAGTTATGTTTTCTGGCTGAATTGAGCCCTACTGCCAATTCTGAGAGACACTTTGGTCTATCTCCTCAGGGAAAGCTCGTATTGAAAAATGAATGTCGTTTTGGGCTTTTCAGACTGGGGGGTACATGAATATGTCTGTGTGTTGCAAATCTGAGCTGTGTGTCAAAAGTTAAGTTTTCTGGTTGAATTGAGCCCTACTGCCAATTCTGATGCCCTTTGGTCTAAATCCTGAGAGAAACCCCGTACTTGAAATTTGAATGTCTTTTTGCACTTTTTTCAGACTGGGGGGTACATGAATATGTCTGTGTGTTGCAAATCTGAGCTGTGTGCCAAAAGTTATGTTTTCTGGTTGAATTGAGCCCTACTGCCAATTCTGATGCTTTTTGTTGTAACTCCTCAGAGAAAGCTCGTATTGAAAAATGAATGTCTTTTTGTGCTTTTTTCAGACCGTGGGGAATTGAGTTGAATTGAGTTGAATTGAGCCCTACTGCCAATTCTGATGCCCTTTGGTCTAAATCCTCAGAGAAACCTCGTAATTGAAAACTGAATGTGTTTTTGCCCTTTTTCAGACCATGGGGAACATGAATATGTGTTTCTTCTGCAAATCTGAGCTGTGTGCCAAAAGTTATGTTTTCTGGTTGAATTGAGCCCTACTGCCAATTCTGATGCTTTTTGTTGTAACTCCTCAGAGAAAGCTCGTATTGAAAAATGAATGTCTTTTTGTGCTTTTTTCAGACCGTGGGGAACATGAATATGTCTGTTTGTTACAAATCTGAGCTGTGTGTCAAAAGTTAAGTTTTCTGGTTGAATTGAGCCCTACGGCCAATTCTGATGCCCTATGGTCTAACTCCTCAGAGAAAGCTCGTATTGAAAAATGAATGTCTTTTTACACTTTTTTCAGACTGGGGGGTACATGAATATGTGTTTGTTTTGCATATTTAAGCTCTGTGTCAAAAGTTATGTTTTCTGGCTGAATTGAGCCCTACTGCCAATTCTGAGAGACACTTTGGTCTATCTCCTCAGGGAAAGCTCGTATTGAAAAATGAATGTCGTTTTGGGCTTTTCAGACTGGGGGGTACATGAATATGTCTGTGTGTTGCAAATCTGAGCTGTGTGCCAAAAGTTATGTTTTCTGGTTGAATTGAGCCCTACTGCCAATTCTGATGCTTTTTGTTGTAACTCCTCAGAGAAAGCTCGTATTGAAAAATGAACGTCTTTTTGTGCTTTTTTCAGACCGTGGGGAACATGAATATGTCTGTTTGTTACAAATCTGAGCTGTGTGTCAAAAGTTAAGTTTTCTGGTTGAATTGAGCCCTACGGCCAATTCTGATGCCCTATGGTCTAACTCCTCAGAGAAAGCTCGTATTGAAAAATGAATGTCTTTTTACACTTTTTTCAGACTGGGGGGTACATGAATATGTGTTTGTTTTGCATATTTAAGCTCTGTGTCAAAAGTTATGTTTTCTGGCTGAATTGAGCCCTACTGCCAATTCTGAGAGACACTTTGGTCTATCTCCTCAGGGAAAGCTCGTATTGAAAAATGAATGTCGTTTTGGGCTTTTCAGACTGGGGGGTACATGAATATGTCTGTGTGTTGCAAATCTGAGCTGTGTGTCAAAAGTTAAGTTTTCTGGTTGAATTGAGCCCTACTGCCAATTCTGATGCCCTTTGGTCTAACTCCTCAGAGAAAGCTCGTATTGAAATTTGAATGTCTTTTTGCACTTTTTTCAGACTGGGGGGTACATGAATATGTCTCTGTGTTGCAAATCTGAGCTGTGTGCCAAAAGTTATGTTTTCTGGTTGAATTGAGCCCTACTGCCAATTCTGATGCTTTTTGTTGTAACTCCTCAGAGAAAGCTCGTATTGAAAAATGAATGTCTTTTTGTGCTTTTTTCAGACCGTGGGGAACATGAATATGTCTGTGTGTTACAAATCTGAGCTGTGTGTCAAAAGTTAAGTTTTCTGGTTGAATTGAGCCCTACTGCCAATTCTGATGCCCTTTGGTCTAAATCCTGAGAGCAACCTCGTACTTGAAATTTGAATGTCTTTTTGCACTTTTTTCAGACTGGGGGGTACATGAATATGTCTGTGTGTTGCAAATCTGAGCTGTGTGTCAAAAGTTAAGTTTTCTGGTTGAATTGAGCCCTACTGCCAATTCTGATGCCCTTTGGTCTAAATCCTCAGAGAAACCTCGTAATTGAAAACTGAATGTGTTTTTGCCCTTTTTCAGACCATGGGGAACATGAATATGTGTTTCTTCTGCAAATCTGAGCTCTGTGTCAAAAGTTAAGTTTTCTGATTGAATTGAGCCCTACTGCCAATTCCGAGAGGCACTTTGGTCTATCTCCTCAGGGAAAGCTCAGATTTGAAAAAATTGACTGTTTTGTTGGGATTTTCAGACTGGGGGTACATGAATATGTCTGTGTGTTGCAAATCTGAGCTGTGTGCCAAAAGTTATGTTTTCTGGTTGAATTGAGCCCTACTGCCAATTCTGATGCTTTTTGTTGTAACTCCTCAGAGAAAGCTCGTATTGAAAAATGAATGTCTTTTTGTGCTTTTTTCAGACCGTGGGGAACATGAATATGTCTGTGTGTTACAAATCTGAGCTGTGTGTCAAAAGTTAAGTTTTCTGGTTGAATTGAGCCCTACTGCCAATTCTGAGAGACACTTTGGTCTATCTCCTCAGGGAAAGCTCAGATTTGAAAAAAATGACTGTTTTTGGGGCTTTTCAGACTGGGGGGTACATGAATATGTGTTTGTTTTGCATATCTAAGCTCTGTGTCAAAAGTTATGTTTTCTGGTTGAATTGAGCCCTACGGCCAATTCTGATGCCCTATGGTCTCACTCCTCAGAGAAAGCTCGTATTGAAAAATGAATGTCTTTTTACACTTTTTTCAGACTGGGGGGTACATGAATATGTGTTTGTTTTGCATATCTAAGCTCTGTGTCAAAAGTTATGTTTTCTGGCTGAATTGAGCCCTACTGCCAATTCTGAGAGACACTTTGGTCTATCTCCTCAGGGAAAGCTCGTATTGAAAAATGAATGTCGTTTTGGGCTTTTCAGACTGGGGGGTACATGAATATGTCTGTGTGTTGCAAATCTGAGCTGTGTGTCAAAAGTTAAGTTTTCTGGTTGAATTGAGCCCTACTGCCAATTCTGATGCCCTTTGGTCTAAATCCTGAGAGAAACCTCGTACTTGAAATTTGAATGTCTTTTTGCACTTTTTTCAGACTGGGGGGTACATGAATATGTCTCTGTGTTGCAAATCTGAGCTGTGTGCCAAAAGTTATGTTTTCTGGTTGAATTGAGCCCTACTGCCAATTCTGATGCTTTTTGTTGTAACTCCTCAGAGAAAGCTCGTATTGAAAAATGAATGTCTTTTTGTGCTTTTTTCAGACCGTGGGGAACATGAATATGTCTGTGTGTTACAAATCTGAGCTGTGTGTCAAAAGTTAAGTTTTCTGGTTGAATTGAGCCCTACTGCCAATTCTGATGCCCTTTGGTCTAAATCCTGAGAGCAACCTCGTACTTGAAATTTGAATGTCTTTTTGCACTTTTTTCAGACTGGGGGGTACATGAATATGTCTGTGTGTTGCAAATCTGAGCTGTGTGTCAAAAGTTAAGTTTTCTGGTTGAATTGAGCCCTACTGCCAATTCTGATGCCCTTTGGTCTAAATCCTCAGAGAAACCTCGTAATTGAAAACTGAATGTGTTTTTGCCCTTTTTCAGACCATGGGGAACATGAATATGTGTTTATTCTGCAAATCTGAGCTCTGTGTCAAAAGTTAAGTTTTCTGATTGAATTGAGCCCTACTGCCAATTCCGAGAGGCACTTTGGTCTATCTCCTCAGGGAAAGCTCAGATTTGAAAAAATTGACTGTTTTGTTGGGATTTTCAGACTGGGGGTACATGAATATGTCTGTGTGTTGCAAATCTGAGCTGTGTGCCAAAAGTTATGTTTTCTGGTTGAATTGAGCCCTACTGCCAATTCTGATGCTTTTTGTTGTAACTCCTCTGAGAAAGCTCATATTGAAAAATGAATGTCTTTTTGTGCTTTTTTCAGACCGTGGGGAACATGAATATGTCTGTGTGTTACAAATCTGAGCTGTGTGTGAAAAGTTAAGTTTTCTGGTTGAATTGAGCCCTACTGCCAATTCTGAGAGACACTTTGGTCTATCTCCTCAGGGAAAGCTCAGATTTGAAAAAAATGACTGTTTTTGGGGCTTTTCAGACTGGGGGGTACATGAATATGTGTTTGTTTTGCATATCTAAACTCTGTGTCAAAAGTTATGTTTTCTGGTTGAATTGAGCCCTACGGCCAATTCTGATGCCCTATGGTCTAACTCCTCAGAGAAAGCTCGTATTGAAAAATGAATGTCTTTTTACACTTTTTTCAGACTGGGGGGTACATGAATATGTGTTTGTTTTGCATATCTAAGCTCTGTGTCAAAAGTTATGTTTTCTGGCTGAATTGAGCCCTACTGCCAATTCTGAGAGACACTTTGGTCTATCTCCTCAGGGAAAGCTCGTATTGAAAAATGAATGTCGTTTTGGGCTTTTCAGACTGGGGGGTACATGAATATGTCTGTGTGTTGCAAATCTGAGCTGTGTGTCAAAAGTTAAGTTTTCTGGTTGAATTGAGCCCTACTGCCAATTCTGATGCCCTTTGGTTTAAATCCTGAGAGAAAGCTCGTATTGAAAAATGAACGTCTTTTTGTGCTTTTTTCAGACCGTGGGGAACATGAATATGTGTTTCTTCTGCAAATCTGAGCTCTGTGTCAAAAGTTAAGTTTTCTGATTGAATTGAGCCCTACTGCCAATTCCGAGAGGCACTTTGGTCTATCTCCTCAGGGAAAGCTCAGATTTGAAAAAATTGACTGTTTTGTTGGGATTTCAGACTGGGGGTACATGAATATGTCTGTGTGTTGCAAATCTGAGCTGTGTGCCAAAAGTTATGTTTTCTGGTTGAATTGAGCCCTACTGCCAATTCTGATGCTTTTTGTTGTAACTCCTCAGAGAAAGCTCGTATTGAAAAATGAATGTCTTTTTGTGCTTTTTTCAGACCGTGGGGAACATGAATATGTCTGTGTGTTACAAATCTGAGCTGTGTGTCAAAAGTTAAGTTTTCTGGTTGAATTGAGCCCTACTGCCAATTCTGAGAGACACTTTGGTCTATCTCCTCAGGGAAAGCTCAGATTTGAAAAAAATGACTGTTTTTGGGGCTTTTCAGACTGGGGGGTACATGAATATGTGTTTGTTTTGCATATCTAAGCTCTGTGTCAAAAGTTATGTTTTCTGGTTGAATTGAGCCCTACGGCCAATTCTGATGCCCTATGGTCTAACTCCTCAGAGAAACCTCGTATTGAAAAATGAATGTCTTTTTACACTTTTTTCAGACTGGGGGGTACATGAATATGTGTTTGTTTTGCATATCTAAGCTCTGTGTCAAAAGTTATGTTTTCTGGCTGAATTGAGCCCTACTGCCAATTCTGAGAGACACTTTGGTCTATCTCCTCAGGGAAAGCTCGTATTGAAAAATGAATGTCGTTTTGGGCTTTTCAGACTGGGGGGTACATGAATATGTCTGTGTGTTGCAAATCTGAGCTGTGTGTCAAAAGTTAAGTTTTCTGGTTGAATTGAGCCCTACTGCCAATTCTGATGCCCTTTGGTCTAAATCCTGAGAGAAACCCCGTACTTGAAATTTGAATGTCTTTTTGCACTTTTTTCAGACTGGGGGGTACATGAATATGTCTGTGTGTTGCAAATCTGAGCTGTGTGCCAAAAGTTATGTTTTCTGGTTGAATTGAGCCCTACTGCCAATTCTGATGCTTTTTGTTGTAACTCCTCAGAGAAAGCTCGTATTGAAAAATGAATGTCTTTTTGTGCTTTTTTCAGACCGTGGGGAACATGAATATGTCTGTGTGTTACAAATCTGAGCTGTGTGTCAAAAGTTAAGTTTTCTGGTTGAATTGAGCCCTACTGCCAATTCTGATGCCCTTTGGTCTAAATCCTGAGAGCAACCTCGTACTTGAAATTTGAATGTCTTTTTGCACTTTTTTCAGACTGGGGGGTACATGAATATGTCTGTGTGTTGCAAATCTGAGCTGTGTGTCAAAAGTTAAGTTTTCTGGTTGAATTGAGCCCTACTGCCAATTCTGATGCCCTTTGGTCTAAATCCTCAGAGAAACCTCGTAATTGAAAACTGAATGTGTTTTTGCCCTTTTTCAGACCATGGGGAACATGAATATGTGTTTATTCTGCAAATCTGAGCTCTGTGTCAAAAGTTAAGTTTTCTGATTGAATTGAGCCCTACTGCCAATTCCGAGAGGCACTTTGGTCTATCTCCTCAGGGAAAGCTCAGATTTGAAAAAATTGACTGTTTTGTTGGGATTTTCAGACTGGGGGTACATGAATATGTCTGTGTGTTGCAAATCTGAGCTGTGTGCCAAAAGTTATGTTTTCTGGTTGAATTGAGCCCTACTGCCAATTCTGATGCTTTTTGTTGTAACTCCTCTGAGAAAGCTCATATTGAAAAATGAATGTCTTTTTGTGCTTTTTTCAGACCGTGGGGAACATGAATATGTCTGTGTGTTACAAATCTGAGCTGTGTGTGAAAAGTTAAGTTTTCTGGTTGAATTGAGCCCTACTGCCAATTCTGAGAGACACTTTGGTCTATCTCCTCAGGGAAAGCTCAGATTTGAAAAAAATGACTGTTTTTGGGGCTTTTCAGACTGGGGGGTACATGAATATGTGTTTGTTTTGCATATCTAAACTCTGTGTCAAAAGTTATGTTTTCTGGTTGAATTGAGCCCTACGGCCAATTCTGATGCCCTATGGTCTAACTCCTCAGAGAAAGCTCGTATTGAAAAATGAATGTCTTTTTACACTTTTTTCAGACTGGGGGGTACATGAATATGTGTTTGTTTTGCATATCTAAGCTCTGTGTCAAAAGTTATGTTTTCTGGCTGAATTGAGCCCTACTGCCAATTCTGAGAGACACTTTGGTCTATCTCCTCAGGGAAAGCTCGTATTGAAAAATGAATGTCGTTTTGGGCTTTTCAGACTGGGGGGTACATGAATATGTCTGTGTGTTGCAAATCTGAGCTGTGTGTCAAAAGTTAAGTTTTCTGGTTGAATTGAGCCCTACTGCCAATTCTGATGCCCTTTGGTTTAAATCCTGAGAGAAAGCTCGTATTGAAAAATGAACGTCTTTTTGTGCTTTTTTCAGACCGTGGGGAACATGAATATGTGTTTCTTCTGCAAATCTGAGCTCTGTGTCAAAAGTTAAGTTTTCTGATTGAATTGAGCCCTACTGCCAATTCCGAGAGGCACTTTGGTCTATCTCCTCAGGGAAAGCTCAGATTTGAAAAAATTGACTGTTTTGTTGGGATTTTCAGACTGGGGGTACATGAATATGTCTGTGTGTTGCAAATCTGAGCTGTGTGCCAAAAGTTATGTTTTCTGGTTGAATTGAGCCCTACTGCCAATTCTGATGCTTTTTGTTGTAACTCCTCAGAGAAAGCTCGTATTGAAAAATGAATGTCTTTTTGTGCTTTTTTCAGACCGTGGGGAACATGAATATGTCTGTGTGTTACAAATCTGAGCTGTGTGTCAAAAGTTAAGTTTTCTGGTTGAATTGAGCCCTACTGCCAATTCTGAGAGACACTTTGGTCTATCTCCTCAGGGAAAGCTCAGATTTGAAAAAAATGACTGTTTTTGGGGCTTTTCAGACTGGGGGGTACATGAATATGTGTTTGTTTTGCATATCTAAGCTCTGTGTCAAAAGTTATGTTTTCTGGTTGAATTGAGCCCTACGGCCAATTCTGATGCCCTATGGTCTAACTCCTCAGAGAAACCTCGTATTGAAAAATGAATGTCTTTTTACACTTTTTTCAGACTGGGGGGTACATGAATATGTGTTTGTTTTGCATATCTAAGCTCTGTGTCAAAAGTTATGTTTTCTGGCTGAATTGAGCCCTACTGCCAATTCTGAGAGACACTTTGGTCTATCTCCTCAGGGAAAGCTCGTATTGAAAAATGAATGTCGTTTTGGGCTTTTCAGACTGGGGGGTACATGAATATGTCTGTGTGTTGCAAATCTGAGCTGTGTGTCAAAAGTTAAGTTTTCTGGTTGAATTGAGCCCTACTGCCAATTCTGATGCCCTTTGGTCTAAATCCTGAGAGAAACCCCGTACTTGAAATTTGAATGTCTTTTTGCACTTTTTTCAGACTGGGGGGTACATGAATATGTCTGTGTGTTGCAAATCTGAGCTGTGTGCCAAAAGTTATGTTTTCTGGTTGAATTGAGCCCTACTGCCAATTCTGATGCTTTTTGTTGTAACTCCTCAGAGAAAGCTCGTATTGAAAAATGAATGTCTTTTTGTGCTTTTTTCAGACCGTGGGGAACATGAATATGTCTGTGTGTTACAAATCTGAGCTGTGTGTCAAAAGTTAAGTTTTCTGGTTGAATTGAGCCCTACTGCCAATTCTGATGCCCTTTGGTCTAAATCCTCAGAGAAACCTCGTAATTGAAAACTGAATGTGTTTTTGCCCTTTTTCAGACCATGGGGAACATGAATATGTGTTTCTTCTGCAAATCTGAGCTCTGTGTCAAAAGTTAAGTTTTCTGATTGAATTGAGCCCTACTGCCAATTCCGAGAGGCACTTTGGTCTATCTCCTCAGGGAAAGCTCAGATTTGAAAAAATTGACTGTTTTGTTGGGATTTTCAGACTGGGGGTACATGAATATGTCTGTGTGTTGCAAATCTGAGCTGTGTGCCAAAAGTTATGTTTTCTGGTTGAATTGAGCCCTACTGCCAATTCTGATGCTTTTTGTTGTAACTCCTCAGAGAAAGCTCGTATTGAAAAATGAATGTCTTTTTACACTTTTTTCAGACTGGGGGGTACATGAATATGTGTTTGTTTTGCATATCTAAGCTCTGTGTCAAAAGTTATGTTTTCTGGCTGAATTGAGCCCTACTGCCAATTCTGAGAGACACTTTGGTCTATCTCCTCAGGGAAAGCTCGTATTGAAAAATGAATGTCGTTTTGGGCTTTTCAGACTGGGGGGTACATGAATATGTCTGTGTGTTGCAAATCTGAGCTGTGTGTCAAAAGTTAAGTTTTCTGGTTGAATTGAGCCCTACTGCCAATTCTGATGCCCTTTGGTCTAAATCCTGAGAGAAACCTCGTACTTGAAATTTGAATGTCTTTTTGCACTTTTTTCAGACTGGGGGGTACATGAATATGTCTCTGTGTTGCAAATCTGAGCTGTGTGCCAAAAGTTAAGTTTTCTGGTTGAATTGAGCCCTACTGCCAATTCTGATGCCCTTTGGTCTAAATCCTCAGAGAAACCTCGTAATTGAAAACTGAATGTGTTTTTGCCCTTTTTCAGACCATGGGGAACATGAATATGTGTTTCTTCTGCAAATCTGAGCTCTGTGTCAAAAGTTAAGTTTTCTGATTGAATTGAGCCCTACTGCCAATTCCGAGAGGCACTTTGGTCTATCTCCTCAGGGAAAGCTCAGATTTGAAAAAATTGACTGTTTTGTTGGGATTTTCAGACTGGGGGTACATGAATATGTCTGTGTGTTGCAAATCTGAGCTGTGTGCCAAAAGTTATGTTTTCTGGTTGAATTGAGCCCTACTGCCAATTCTGATGCTTTTTGTTGTAACTCCTCAGAGAAAGCTCGTATTGAAAAATGAATGTCTTTTTGTGCTTTTTTCAGACCGTGGGGAACATGAATATGTCTCTGTGTTACAAATCTGAGCTGTGTGTCAAAAGTTAAGTTTTCTGGTTGAATTGAGCCCTACTGCCAATTCTGAGAGACACTTTGGTCTATCTCCTCAGGGAAAGCTCAGATTTGAAAAAAATGACTGTTTTTGGGGCTTTTCAGACTGGGGGGTACATGAATATGTGTTTGTTTTGCATATCTAAGCTGTGTGTCAAAAGTTATGTTTTCTGGTTGAATTGAGCCCTACGGCCAATTCTGATGCCCTATGGTCTAACTCCTCAGAGAAAGCTCGTATTGAAAAATGAATGTCTTTTTACACTTTTTTCAGACTGGGGGGTACATGAATATGTGTTTGTTTTGCATATCTAAGCTCTGTGTCAAAAGTTATGTTTTCTGGCTGAATTGAGCCCTACTGCCAATTCTGAGAGACACTTTGGTCTATCTCCTCAGGGAAAGCTCGTATTGAAAAATGAATGTCGTTTTGGGCTTTTCAGACTGGGGGGTACATGAATATGTCTGTGTGTTGCAAATCTGAGCTGTGTGTCAAAAGTTAAGTTTTCTGGTTGAATTGAGCCCTACTGCCAATTCTGATGCCCTTTGGTCTAAATCCTGAGAGAAACCCCGTACTTGAAATTTGAATGTCTTTTTGCACTTTTTTCAGACTGGGGGGTACATGAATATGTCTGTGTGTTGCAAATCTGAGCTGTGTGCCAAAAGTTATGTTTTCTGGTTGAATTGAGCCCTACTGCCAATTCTGATGCTTTTTGTTGTAACTCCTCAGAGAAAGCTCGTATTGAAAAATGAATGTCTTTTTGTGCTTTTTTCAGACCGTGGGGAACATGAATATGTCTGTGTGTTACAAATCTGAGCTGTGTGTCAAAAGTTAAGTTTTCTGGTTGAATTGAGCCCTACTGCCAATTCTGATGCCCTTTGGTCTAAATCCTCAGAGAAACCTCGTAATTGAAAACTGAATGTGTTTTTGCCCTTTTTCAGACCATGGGGAACATGAATATGTGTTTCTTCTGCAAATCTGAGCTCTGTGTCAAAAGTTAAGTTTTCTGATTGAATTGAGCCCTACTGCCAATTCCGAGAGGCACTTTGGTCTATCTCCTCAGGGAAAGCTCAGATTTGAAAAAATTGACTGTTTTGTTGGGATTTTCAGACTGGGGGTACATGAATATGTCTGTGTGTTGCAAATCTGAGCTGTGTGCCAAAAGTTATGTTTTCTGGTTGAATTGAGCCCTACTGCCAATTCTGATGCTTTTTGTTGTAACTCCTCAGAGAAAGCTCGTATTGAAAAATGAATGTCTTTTTACACTTTTTTCAGACTGGGGGGTACATGAATATGTGTTTGTTTTGCATATCTAAGCTCTGTGTCAAAAGTTATGTTTTCTGGCTGAATTGAGCCCTACTGCCAATTCTGAGAGACACTTTGGTCTATCTCCTCAGGGAAAGCTCGTATTGAAAAATGAATGTCGTTTTGGGCTTTTCAGACTGGGGGGTACATGAATATGTCTGTGTGTTGCAAATCTGAGCTGTGTGTCAAAAGTTAAGTTTTCTGGTTGAATTGAGCCCTACTGCCAATTCTGATGCCCTTTGGTCTAAATCCTGAGAGAAACCTCGTACTTGAAATTTGAATGTCTTTTTGCACTTTTTTCAGACTGGGGGGTACATGAATATGTCTCTGTGTTGCAAATCTGAGCTGTGTGCCAAAAGTTAAGTTTTCTGGTTGAATTGAGCCCTACTGCCAATTCTGATGCCCTTTGGTCTAAATCCTCAGAGAAACCTCGTAATTGAAAACTGAATGTGTTTTTGCCCTTTTTCAGACCATGGGGAACATGAATATGTGTTTCTTCTGCAAATCTGAGCTCTGTGTCAAAAGTTAAGTTTTCTGATTGAATTGAGCCCTACTGCCAATTCCGAGAGGCACTTTGGTCTATCTCCTCAGGGAAAGCTCAGATTTGAAAAAATTGACTGTTTTGTTGGGATTTTCAGACTGGGGGTACATGAATATGTCTGTGTGTTGCAAATCTGAGCTGTGTGCCAAAAGTTATGTTTTCTGGTTGAATTGAGCCCTACTGCCAATTCTGATGCTTTTTGTTGTAACTCCTCAGAGAAAGCTCGTATTGAAAAATGAATGTCTTTTTGTGCTTTTTTCAGACCGTGGGGAACATGAATATGTCTCTGTGTTACAAATCTGAGCTGTGTGTCAAAAGTTAAGTTTTCTGGTTGAATTGAGCCCTACTGCCAATTCTGAGAGACACTTTGGTCTATCTCCTCAGGGAAAGCTCAGATTTGAAAAAAATGACTGTTTTTGGGGCTTTTCAGACTGGGGGGTACATGAATATGTGTTTGTTTTGCATATCTAAGCTGTGTGTCAAAAGTTATGTTTTCTGGTTGAATTGAGCCCTACGGCCAATTCTGATGCCCTATGGTCTAACTCCTCAGAGAAAGCTCGTATTGAAAAATGAATGTCTTTTTACACTTTTTTCAGACTGGGGGGTACATGAATATGTGTTTGTTTTGCATATCTAAGCTCTGTGTCAAAAGTTAGGTTTTCTGGCTGAATTGAGCCCTACTGCCAATTCTGAGAGACACTTTGGTCTATCTCCTCAGGGAAAGCTCGTATTGAAAAATGAATGTCGTTTTGGGCTTTTCAGACTGGGGGGTACATGAATATGTCTGTGTGTTGCAAATCTGAGCTGTGTGTCAAAAGTTAAGTTTTCTGGTTGAATTGAGCCCTACTGCCAATTCTGATGCCCTTTGGTCTAAATCCTGAGAGAAACCTCGTACTTGAAATTTGAATGTCTTTTTGCACTTTTTTCAGACTGGGGGGTACATGAATATGTCTCTGTGTTGCAAATCTGAGCTGTGTGCCAAAAGTTATGTTTTCTGGTTGAATTGAGCCCTACTGCCAATTCTGATGCTTTTTGTTGTAACTCCTCAGAGAAAGCTCGTATTGAAAAATGAATGTCTTTTTGTGCTTTTTTCAGACCGTGGGGAACATGAATATGTCTGTGTGTTACAAATCTGAGCTGTGTGTCAAAAGTTAAGTTTTCTGGTTGAATTGAGCCCTACTGCCAATTCTGATGCCCTTTGGTCTAAATCCTGAGAGCAACCTCGTACTTGAAATTTGAATGTCTTTTTGCACTTTTTTCAGACTGGGGGGGTACATGAATATGTCTGTGTGTTGCAAATCTGAGCTGTGTGTCAAAAGTTAAGTTTTCTGGTTGAATTGAGCCCTACTGCCAATTCTGATGCCCTTTGGTCTAAATCCTCAGAGAAACCTCGTAATTGAAAACTGAATGTGTTTTTGCCCTTTTTCAGACCATGGGGAACATGAATATGTGTTTCTTCTGCAAATCTGAGCTCTGTGTCAAAAGTTAAGTTTTCTGATTGAATTGAGCCCTACTGCCAATTCCGAGAGGCACTTTGGTCTATCTCCTCAGGGAAAGCTCAGATTTGAAAAAATTGACTGTTTTGTTGGGATTTTCAGACTGGGGGTACATGAATATGTCTGTGTGTTGCAAATCTGAGCTGTGTGCCAAAAGTTATGTTTTCTGGTTGAATTGAGCCCTACTGCCAATTCTGATGCTTTTTGTTGTAACTCCTCAGAGAAAGCTCGTATTGAAAAATGAATGTCTTTTTACACTTTTTTCAGACTGGGGGGTACATGAATATGTGTTTGTTTTGCATATCTAAGCTCTGTGTCAAAAGTTATGTTTTCTGGCTTAATTGAGCCCTACTGCCAATTCTGAGAGACACTTTGGTCTATCTCCTCAGGGAAAGCTCGTATTGAAAAATGAATGTCGTTTTGGGCTTTTCAGACTGGGGGGTACATGAATATGTCTGTGTGTTGCAAATCTGAGCTGTGTGTCAAAAGTTAAGTTTTCTGGTTGAATTGAGCCCTACTGCCAATTCTGATGCCCTTTGGTCTAAATCCTGAGAGAAACCTCGTACTTGAAATTTGAATGTCTTTTTGCACTTTTTTCAGACTGGGGGGTACATGAATATGTCTCTGTGTTGCAAATCTGAGCTGTGTGCCAAAAGTTATGTTTTCTGGTTGAATTGAGCCCTACTGCCAATTCTGATGCTTTTTGTTGTAACTCCTCAGAGAAAGCTCGTATTGAAAAATGAATGTCTTTTTGTGCTTTTTTCAGACCGTGGGGAACATGAATATGTCTGTGTGTTACAAATCTGAGCTGTGTTCCAAAAGTTAAGTTTTCTGGTTGAATTGAGCCCTACTGCCAATTCTGATGCCCTTTGGTCTAAATCCTGAGAGAAACCTCGTACTTGAAATTTGAATGTCTTTTTGCACTTTTTTCAGACTGGGGGGTACATGAATATGTCTGTGTGTTGCAAATCTGAGCTGTGTGTCAAAAGTTAAGTTTTCTGGTTGAATTGAGCCCTACTGCCAATTCTGATGCCCTTTGGTCTAAATCCTCAGAGAAACCTCGTAATTGAAAACTGAATGTGTTTTTGCCCTTTTTCAGACCATGGGGAACATGAATATGTGTTTCTTCTGCAAATCTGAGCTCTGTGTCAAAAGTTAAGTTTTCTGATTGAATTGAGCCCTACTGCCAATTCCGAGAGGCACTTTGGTCTATCTCCTCAGGGAAAGCTCAGATTTGAAAAAATTGACTGTTTTGTTGGGATTTTCAGACTGGGGGTACATGAATATGTCTGTGTGTTGCAAATCTGAGCTGTGTGCCAAAAGTTATGTTTTCTGGTTGAATTGAGCCCTACTGCCAATTCTGATGCTTTTTGTTGTAACTCCTCAGAGAAAGCTCGTATTGAAAAATGAATGTCTTTTTGTGCTTTTTTCAGACCGTGGGGAACATGAATATGTCTGTGTGTTACAAATCTGAGCTGTGTGTCAAAAGTTAAGTTTTCTGGTTGAATTGAGCCCTACTGCCAATTCTGAGAGACACTTTGGTCTATCTCCTCAGGGAAAGCTCAGATTTGAAAAAAATGACTGTTTTGGGGGCATTTCAGACTGGGGGGTACATGAATATGTGTTTGTTTTGCATATCTAAGCTCTGTGTCAAAAGTTATGTTTTCTGGCTGAATTGAGCCCTACTGCCAATTCTGAGAGACACTTTGGTCTATCTCCTCAGGGAAAGCTCGTATTGAAAAATGAATGTCGTTTTGGGCTTTTCAGACTGGGGGGTACATGAATATGTCTCTGTGTTGCAAATCTGAGCTGTGTGCCAAAAGTTATGTTTTCTGGTTGAATTGAGCCCTACTGCCAATTCTGATGCTTTTTGCTGTAACTCCTCAGAGAAAGCTCGTATTGAAAAATGAACGTCTTTTTGTGCTTTTTTCAGACCGTGGGGAACATGAATATGTCTGTGTGTTACAAATCTGAGCTGTGTGTCAAAAGTTAAGTTTTCTGGTTGAATTGAGCCCTACTGCCAATTCTGATGCCCTTTGGTCTAAATCCTCAGAGAAACCTCGTAATTGAAAACTGAATGTGTTTTTGCCCTTTTTCAGACCATGGGGAACATGAATATGTGTTTCTTCTGCAAATCTGAGCTCTGTGTCAAAAGTTAAGTTTTCTGATTGAATTGAGCCCTACTGCCAATTCCGAGAGGCACTTTGGTCTATCTCCTCAGGGAAAGCTCAGATTTGAAAAAATTGACTGTTTTGTTGGGATTTTCAGACTGGGGGTACATGAATATGTCTGTGTGTTGCAAATCTGAGCTGTGTGCCAAAAGTTATGTTTTCTGGTTGAATTGAGCCCTACTGCCAATTCTGATGCTTTTTGTTGTAACTCCTCAGAGAAAGCTCGTATTGAAAAATGAATGTCTTTTTGTGCTTTTTTCAGACCGTGGGGAACATGAATATGTCTGTGTGTTACAAATCTGAGCTGTGTGTCAAAAGTTAAGTTTTCTGGTTGAATTGAGCCCTACTGCCAATTCTGAGAGACACTTTGGTCTATCTCCTCAGAGAAAGCTCAGATTTGAAAAAAATGACTGTTTTTGGGGCTTTTCAGACTGGGGGGTACATGAATATGTGTTTGTTTTGCATATCTAAGCTCTGTGTCAAAAGTTACGTTTTCTGGTTGAATTGAGCCCTACGGCCAATTCTGATGCCCTATGGTCTAACTCCTCAGAGAAAGCTCGTATTGAAAAATTAATGTCTTTTTACACTTTTTTCAGACTGGGGGGTACATGAATATGTGTTTGTTTTGCATATCTAAGCTCTGTGTCAAAAGTTATGTTTTCTGGCTGAATTGAGCCCTACTGCCAATTCTGAGAGACACTTTGGTCTATCTCCTCAGGGAAAGCTCGTATTGAAAAATGAATGTCGTTTTGGGCTTTTCAGACTGGAGGGTACATGAATATGTCTGTGTGTTGCAAATCTGAGCTGTGTGTCAAAAGTTAAGTTTTCTGGTTGAATTGAGCCCTACTGCCAATTCTGATGCCCTTTGGTCTAAATCCTGAGAGAAACCTCGTACTTGAAATTTGAATGTCTTTTTGCACTTTTTTCAGACTGGGGGGTACATGAATATGTCTGTGTGTTGCAAATCTGAGCTGTGTGTCAAAAGTTAAGTTTTCTGGTTGAATTGAGCCCTACTGCCAATTCTGATGCCCTTTGGTCTAAATCCTCAGAGAAACCTCGTAATTGAAAACTGAATGTGTTTTTGCCCTTTTTCAGACCATGGGGAACATGAATATGTGTTTCTTCTGCAAATCTGAGCTCTGTGTCAAAAGTTAAGTTTTCTGATTGAATTGAGCCCTACTGCCAATTCCGAGAGGCACTTTGGTCTATCTCCTCAGGGAAAGCTCAGATTTGAAAAAATTGACTGTTTTGTTGGGATTTTCAGACTGGGGGTACATGAATATGTCTGTGTGTTGCAAATCTGAGCTGTGTGCCAAAAGTTATGTTTTCTGGTTGAATTGAGCCCTACTGCCAATTCTGATGCTTTTTGTTGTAACTCCTCAGAGAAAGCTCGTATTGAAAAATGAATGTCTTTTTGTGCTTTTTTCAGACCGTGGGGAACATGAATATGTCTGTGTGTTACAAATCTGAGCTGTGTGCCCAAAGTTAAGTTTTCTGGTTGAATTGAGCCCTACTGCCAATTCTGATGCCCTTTGGTCTAAATCCTGAGAGAAACCTCGTACTTGAAATTTGAATGTCTTTTTGCACTTTTTTCAGACTGGGGGGTACATGAATATGTCTGTGTGTTGCAAATCTGAGCTGTGTGTCAAAAGTTAAGTTTTCTGGTTGAATTGAGCCCTACTGCCAATTCTGATGCCCTTTGGTCTAAATCCTCAGAGAAACCTCGTAATTGAAAACTGAATGTGTTTTTGCCCTTTTTCAGACCATGGGGAACATGAATATGTGTTTCTTCTGCAAATCTGAGCTCTGTGTCAAAAGTTAAGTTTTCTGATTGAATTGAGCCCTACTGCCAATTCCGAGAGGCACTTTGGTCTATCTCCTCAGGGAAAGCTCAGATTTGAAAAAATTGACTGTTTTGTTGGGATTTTCAGACTGGGGGTACATGAATATGTCTGTGTGTTGCAAATCTGAGCTGTGTGCCAAAAGTTATGTTTTCTGGTTGAATTGAGCCCTACTGCCAATTCTGATGCTTTTTGTTGTAACTCCTCAGAGAAAGCTCGTATTGAAAAATGAATGTCTTTTTGTGCTTTTTTCAGACCGTGGGGAACATGAATATGTCTGTGTGTTACAAATCTGAGCTGTGTGTCAAAAGTTAAGTTTTCTGGTTGAATTGAGCCCTACTGCCAATTCTGAGAGACACTTTGGTCTATCTCCTCAGGGAAAGCTCAGATTTGAAAAAAATGACTGTTTTGGGGGCATTTCAGACTGGGGGGTACATGAATATGTGTTTGTTTTGCATATCTAAGCTCTGTGTCAAAAGTTATGTTTTCTGGCTGAATTGAGCCCTACTGCCAATTCTGAGAGACACTTTGGTCTATCTCCTCAGGGAAAGCTCGTATTGAAAAATGAATGTCGTTTTGGGCTTTTCAGACTGGGGGGGTACATGAATATGTCTGTGTGTTGCAAATCTGAGCTGTGTGCCAAAAGTTATGTTTTCTGGTTGAATTGAGCCCTACTGCCAATTCTGATGCTTTTTGCTGTAACTCCTCAGAGAAAGCTCGTATTGAAAAATGAATGTCTTTTTGTGCTTTTTTCAGACCGTGGGGAACATGAATATGTCTGTGTGTTACAAATCTGAGCTGTGTGTCAAAAGTTAAGTTTTCTGGTTGAATTGAGCCCTACTGCCAATTCTGATGCCCTTTGGTCTAAATCCTGAGAGAAACCTCGTACTTGAAATTTGAATGTCTTTTTGCACTTTTTTCAGACTGGGGGGTACATGAATATGTCTGTGTGTTGCAAATCTGAGCTGTGTGCCAAAAGTTATGTTTTCTGGTTGAATTGAGCCCTACTGCCAATTCTGATGCTTTTTGTTGTAACTCCTCAGAGAAAGCTCGTATTGAAAAATGAACGTCTTTTTGTGCTTTTTTCAGACCGTGGGGAACATGAATATGTCTGTGTGTTACAAATCTGAGCTGTGTGTCAAAAGTTAAGTTTTCTGGTTGAATTGAGCCCTACTGCCAATTCTGATGCCCTTTGGTCTAAATCCTCAGAGAAACCTCGTAATTGAAATTTGAATGTCTTTTTGCACTTTTTTCAGACTGGGGGGTACATGAATATGTCTGTGTGTTGCAAATCTGAGCTGTGTGTCAAAAGTTAAGTTTTCTGGTTGAATTGAGCCCTACTGCCAATTCTGATGCCCTTTGGTCTAAATCCTCAGAGAAACCTCGTAATTGAAAACTGAATGTGTTTTTGCCCTTTTTCAGACCATGGGGAACATGAATATGTGTTTCTTCTGCAAATCTGAGCTCTGTGTCAAAAGTTAAGTTTTCTGATTGAATTGAGCCCTACTGCCAATTCCGAGAGGCACTTTGGTCTATCTCCTCAGGGAAAGCTCAGATTTGAAAAAATTGACTGTTTTGTTGGGATTTTCAGACTGGGGGTACATGAATATGTCTGTGTGTTGCAAATCTGAGCTGTGTGCCAAAAGTTATGTTTTCTGGTTGAATTGAGCCCTACTGCCAATTCTGATGCTTTTTGTTGTAACTCCTCAGAGAAAGCTCGTATTGAAAAATGAATGTCTTTTTGTGCTTTTTTCAGACCGTGGGGAACATGAATATGTCTCTGTGTTACAAATCTGAGCTGTGTGTCAAAAGTTAAGTTTTCTGGTTGAATTGAGCCCTACTGCCAATTCTGAGAGACACTTTGGTCTATCTCCTCAGGGAAAGCTCAGATTTGAAAAAAATGACTGTTTTGGGGGCATTTCAGACTGGGGGGTACATGAATATGTGTTTGTTTTGCATATCTAAGCTCTGTGTCAAAAGTTATGTTTTCTGGCTGAATTGAGCCCTACTGCCAATTCTGAGAGACACTTTGGTCTATCTCCTCAGGGAAAGCTCGTATTGAAAAATGAATGTCGTTTTGGGCTTTTCAGACTGGGGGGGTACATGAATATGTCTGTGTGTTGCAAATCTGAGCTGTGTGCCAAAAGTTATGTTTTCTGGTTGAATTGAGCCCTACTGCCAATTCTGATGCTTTTTGCTGTAACTCCTCAGAGAAAGCTCGTATTGAAAAATGAATGTCTTTTTGTGCTTTTTTCAGACCGTGGGGAACATGAATATGTCTGTGTGTTACAAATCTGAGCTGTGTGTCAAAAGTTAAGTTTTATGGTTGAATTGAGCCCTACTGCCAATTCTGATGCCCTTTGGTCTAAATCCTGAGAGAAACCTCGTACTTGAAATTTGAATGTCTTTTTGCACTTTTTTCAGACTGGGGGGTACATGAATATGTCTGTGTGTTACAAATCTGAGCTGTGTGCCAAAAGTTATGTTTTCTGGTTGAATTGAGCCCTACTGCCAATTCTGATGCTTTTTGTTGTAACTCCTCAGAGAAAGCTCGTATTGAAAAATGAACGTCTTTTTGTGCTTTTTTCAGACCGTGGGGAACATGAATATGTCTGTGTGTTACAAATCTGAGCTGTGTGTCAAAAGTTAAGTTTTCTGGTTGAATTGAGCCCTACTGCCAATTCTGATGCCCTTTGGTCTAAATCCTCAGAGAAACCTCGTAATTGAAAACTGAATGTGTTTTTGCCCTTTTTCAGACCATGGGGAACATGAATATGTGTTTCTTCTGCAAATCTGAGCTCTGTGTCAAAAGTTAAGTTTTCTGATTGAATTGAGCCCTACTGCCAATTCCGAGAGGCACTTTGGTCTATCTCCTCAGGGAAAGCTCAGATTTGAAAAAATTGACTGTTTTGTTGGGATTTTCAGACTGGGGGTACATGAATATGTCTGTGTGTTGCAAATCTGAGCTGTGTGCCAAAAGTTATGTTTTCTGGTTGAATTGAGCCCTACTGCCAATTCTGATGCTTTTTGTTGTAACTCCTCAGAGAAAGCTCGTATTGAAAAATGAATGTCTTTTTGTGCTTTTTTCAGACCGTGGGGAACATGAATATGTCTGTGTGTTACAAATCTGAGCTGTGTGTCAAAAGTTAAGTTTTCTGGTTGAATTGAGCCCTACTGCCAATTCTGAGAGACACTTTGGTCTATCTCCTCAGGGAAAGCTCAGATTTGAAAAAATTGACTGTTTTGGGGGCATTTCAGACTGGGGGGTACATGAATATGTGTTTGTTTTGCATATCTAAGCTCTGTGTCAAAAGTTATGTTTTCTGGCTGAATTGAGCCCTACTGCCAATTCTGAGAGACACTTTGGTCTATCTCCTCAGGGAAAGCTCGTATTGAAAAATGAATGTCGTTTTGGGCTTTTCAGACTGGAGGGTACATGAATATGTCTGTGTGTTGCAAATCTGAGCTGTGTGTCAAAAGTTAAGTTTTCTGGTTGAATTGAGCCCTACTGCCAATTCTGATGCCCTTTGGTCTAAATCCTGAGAGAAACCTCGTACTTGAAATTTGAATGTCTTTTTGCACTTTTTTCAGACTGGGGGGTACATGAATATGTCTGTGTGTTGCAAATCTGAGCTGTGTGTCAAAAGTTAAGTTTTCTGGTTGAATTGAGCCCTACTGCCAATTCTGATGCCCTTTGGTCTAAATCCTCAGAGAAACCTCGTAATTGAAAACTGAATGTGTTTTTGCCCTTTTTCAGACCATGGGGAACATGAATATGTGTTTCTTCTGCAAATCTGAGCTCTGTGTCAAAAGTTAAGTTTTCTGATTGAATTGAGCCCTACTGCCAATTCCGAGAGGCACTTTGGTCTATCTCCTCAGGGAAAGCTCAGATTTGAAAAAATTGACTGTTTTGTTGGGATTTTCAGACTGGGGGTACATGAATATGTCTGTGTGTTGCAAATCTGAGCTGTGTGCCAAAAGTTATGTTTTCTGGTTGAATTGAGCCCTACTGCCAATTCTGATGCTTTTTGTTGTAACTCCTCAGAGAAAGCTCGTATTGAAAAATGAATGTCTTTTTGTGCTTTTTTCAGACCGTGGGGAACATGAATATGTCTGTGTGTTACAAATCTGAGCTGTGTGCCCAAAGTTAAGTTTTCTGGTTGAATTGAGCCCTACTGCCAATTCTGATGCCCTTTGGTCTAAATCCTGAGAGAAACCTCGTACTTGAAATTTGAATGTCTTTTTGCACTTTTTTCAGACTGGGGGGTACATGAATATGTCTGTGTGTTGCAAATCTGAGCTGTGTGTCAAAAGTTAAGTTTTCTGGTTGAATTGAGCCCTACTGCCAATTCTGATGCCCTTTGGTCTAAATCCTCAGAGAAACCTCGTAATTGAAAACTGAATGTGTTTTTGCCCTTTTTCAGACCATGGGGAACATGAATATGTGTTTCTTCTGCAAATCTGAGCTCTGTGTCAAAAGTTAAGTTTTCTGATTGAATTGAGCCCTACTGCCAATTCCGAGAGGCACTTTGGTCTATCTCCTCAGGGAAAGCTCAGATTTGAAAAAATTGACTGTTTTGTTGGGATTTTCAGACTGGGGGTACATGAATATGTCTGTGTGTTGCAAATCTGAGCTGTGTGCCAAAAGTTATGTTTTCTGGTTGAATTGAGCCCTACTGCCAATTCTGATGCTTTTTGTTGTAACTCCTCAGAGAAAGCTCGTATTGAAAAATGAATGTCTTTTTGTGCTTTTTTCAGACCGTGGGGAACATGAATATGTCTGTGTGTTACAAATCTGAGCTGTGTGTCAAAAGTTAAGTTTTCTGGTTGAATTGAGCCCTACTGCCAATTCTGAGAGACACTTTGGTCTATCTCCTCAGGGAAAGCTCAGATTTGAAAAAAATGACTGTTTTGGGGGCATTTCAGACTGGGGGGTACATGAATATGTGTTTGTTTTGCATATCTAAGCTCTGTGTCAAAAGTTATGTTTTCTGGCTGAATTGAGCCCTACTGCCAATTCTGAGAGACACTTTGGTCTATCTCCTCAGGGAAAGCTCGTATTGAAAAATGAATGTCGTTTTGGGCTTTTCAGACTGGGGGGGTACATGAATATGTCTGTGTGTTGCAAATCTGAGCTGTGTGCCAAAAGTTATGTTTTCTGGTTGAATTGAGCCCTACTGCCAATTCTGATGCTTTTTGCTGTAACTCCTCAGAGAAAGCTCGTATTGAAAAATGAATGTCTTTTTGTGCTTTTTTCAGACCGTGGGGAACATGAATATGTCTGTGTGTTACAAATCTGAGCTGTGTGTCAAAAGTTAAGTTTTCTGGTTGAATTGAGCCCTACTGCCAATTCTGATGCCCTTTGGTCTAAATCCTGAGAGAAACCTCGTACTTGAAATTTGAATGTCTTTTTGCACTTTTTTCAGACTGGGGGGTACATGAATATGTCTGTGTGTTGCAAATCTGAGCTGTGTGCCAAAAGTTATGTTTTCTGGTTGAATTGAGCCCTACTGCCAATTCTGATGCTTTTTGTTGTAATTCCTCAGAGAAAGCTCGTATTGAAAAATGAACGTCTTTTTGTGCTTTTTTCAGACCGTGGGGAACATGAATATGTCTGTGTGTTACAAATCTGAGCTGTGTGTCAAAAGTTAAGTTTTCTGGTTGAATTGAGCCCTACTGCCAATTCTGATGCCCTTTGGTCTAAATCCTCAGAGAAACCTCGTAATTGAAAACTGAATGTGTTTTTGCCCTTTTTCAGACCATGGGGAACATGAATATGTGTTTCTTCTGCAAATCTGAGCTCTGTGTCAAAAGTTAAGTTTTCTGATTGAATTGAGCCCTACTGCCAATTCCGAGAGGCACTTTGGTCTATCTCCTCAGGGAAAGCTCAGATTTGAAAAAATTGACTGTTTTGTTGGGATTTTCAGACTGGGGGTACATGAATATGTCTGTGTGTTGCAAATCTGAGCTGTGTGCCAAAAGTTATGTTTTCTGGTTGAATTGAGCCCTACTGCCAATTCTGATGCTTTTTGTTGTAACTCCTCAGAGAAAGCTCGTATTGAAAAATGAATGTCTTTTTGTGCTTTTTTCAGACCGTGGGGAACATGAATATGTCTGTGTGTTACAAATCTGAGCTGTGTGTCAAAAGTTAAGTTTTCTGGTTGAATTGAGCCCTACTGCCAATTCTGAGAGACACTTTGGTCTATCTCCTCAGGGAAAGCTCAGATTTGAAAAAAATGACTGTTTTGGGGGCATTTCAGACTGGGGGGTACATGAATATGTGTTTGTTTTGCATATCTAAGCTCTGTGTCAAAAGTTATGTTTTCTGGCTGAATTGAGCCCTACTGCCAATTCTGAGAGACACTTTGGTCTATCTCCTCAGGGAAAGCTCGTATTGAAAAATGAATGTCGTTTTGGGCTTTTCAGACTGGGGGGTACATGAATATGTCTGTGTGTTGCAAATCTGAGCTGTGTGTCAAAAGTTAAGTTTTCTGGTTGAATTGAGCCTTACTGCCAATTCTGATGCCCTTTGGTCTAAATCCTGAGAGAAACCTCGTACTTGAAATTTGAATGTCTTTTTGCACTTTTTTCAGACTGGGGGGTACATGAATATGTCTCTGTGTTGCAAATCTGAGCTGTGTGCCAAAAGTTATGTTTTCTGGTTGAATTGAGCCCTACTGCCAATTCTGATGCTTTTTGCTGTAACTCCTCAGAGAAAGCTCGTATTGAAAAATGAACGTCTTTTTGTGCTTTTTTCAGACCGTGGGGAACATGAATATGTCTGTGTGTTACAAATCTGAGCTGTGTGTCAAAAGTTAAGTTTTCTGGTTGAATTGAGCCCTACTGCCAATTCTGATGCCCTTTGGTCTAAATCCTCAGAGAAACCTCGTAATTGAAAACTGAATGTGTTTTTGCCCTTTTTCAGACCATGGGGAACATGAATATGTGTTTCTTCTGCAAATCTGAGCTCTGTGTCAAAAGTTAAGTTTTCTGATTGAATTGAGCCCTACTGCCAATTCCGAGAGGCACTTTGGTCTATCTCCTCAGGGAAAGCTCAGATTTGAAAAAATTGACTGTTTTGTTGGGATTTTCAGACTGGGGGTACATGAATATGTCTGTGTGTTGCAAATCTGAGCTGTGTGCCAAAAGTTATGTTTTCTGGTTGAATTGAGCCCTACTGCCAATTCTGATGCTTTTTGTTGTAACTCCTCAGAGAAAGCTCGTATTGAAAAATGAATGTCTTTTTGTGCTTTTTTCAGACCGTGGGGAACATGAATATGTCTGTGTGTTACAAATCTGAGCTGTGTGTCAAAAGTTAAGTTTTCTGGTTGAATTGAGCCCTACTGCCAATTCTGAGAGACACTTTGGTCTATCTCCTCAGAGAAAGCTCAGATTTGAAAAAAATGACTGTTTTTGGGGCTTTTCAGACTGGGGGGTACATGAATATGTGTTTCTTTTGCATATCTAAGCTCTGTGTCAAAAGTTACGTTTTCTGGTTGAATTGAGCCCTACGGCCAATTCTGATGCCCTATGGTCTAACTCCTCAGAGAAAGCTCGTATTGAAAAATGAATGTCTTTTTACACTTTTTTCAGACTGGGGGGTACATGAATATGTGTTTGTTTTGCATATCTAAGCTCTGTGTCAAAAGTTATGTTTTCTGGCTGAATTGAGCCCTACTGCCAATTCTGAGAGACACTTTGGTCTATCTCCTCAGGGAAAGCTCGTATTGAAAAATGAATGTCGTTTTGGGCTTTTCAGACTGGAGGGTACATGAATATGTCTGTGTGTTGCAAATCTGAGCTGTGTGTCAAAAGTTAAGTTTTCTGGTTGAATTGAGCCCTACTGCCAATTCTGATGCCCTTTGGTCTAAATCCTGAGAGAAACCTCGTACTTGAAATTTGAATGTCTTTTTGCACTTTTTTCAGACTGGGGGGTACATGAATATGTCTCTGTGTTGCAAATCTGAGCTGTGTGTCAAAAGTTATGTTTTCTGGTTGAATTGAGCCCTACTGCCAATTCTGATGCCCTTTGGTCTAAATCCTCAGAGAAACCTCGTAATTGAAAACTGAATGTGTTTTTGCCCTTTTTCAGACCATGGGGAACATGAATATGTGTTTCTTCTGCAAATCTGAGCTCTGTGTCAAAAGTTAAGTTTTCTGATTGAATTGAGCCCTACTGCCAATTCCGAGAGGCACTTTGGTCTATCTCCTCAGGGAAAGCTCAGATTTGAAAAAATTGACTGTTTTGTTGGGATTTTCAGACTGGGGGTACATGAATATGTCTGTGTGTTGCAAATCTGAGCTGTGTGCCAAAAGTTATGTTTTCTGGTTGAATTGAGCCCTACTGCCAATTCTGATGCTTTTTGTTGTAACTCCTCAGAGAAAGCTCGTATTGAAAAATGAATGTCTTTTTGTGCTTTTTTCAGACCGTGGGGAACATGAATATGTCTGTGTGTTACAAATCTGAGCTGCGTGTCAAAAGTTAAGTTTTCTGGTTGAATTGAGCCCTACTGCCAATTCTGAGAGACACTTTGGTCTATCTCCTCAGGGAAAGCTCAGATTTGAAAAAAATGACTGTTTTGGGGGCATTTCAGACTGGGGGGTACATGAATATGTGTTTGTTTTGCATATCTAAGCTCTGTGTCAAAAGTTATGTTTTCTGGCTGAATTGAGCCCTACTGCCAATTCTGAGAGACACTTTGGTCTATCTCCTCAGGGAAAGCTCGTATTGAAAAATGAATGTTGTTTTGGGCTTTTCAGACTGGGGGGTACATGAATATGTCTGTGTGTTGCAAATCTGAGCTGTGTGTCAAAAGTTAAGTTTTCTGGTTGAATTGAGCCTTACTGCCAATTCTGATGCCCTTTGGTCTAAATCCTGAGAGAAACCTCGTACTTGAAATTTGAATGTCTTTTTGCACTTTTTTCAGACTGGGGGGTACATGAATATGTCTCTGTGTTGCAAATCTGAGCTGTGTGCCAAAAGTTATGTTTTCTGGTTGAATTGAGCCCTACTGCCAATTCTGATGCTTTTTGCTGTAACTCCTCAGAGAAAGCTCGTATTGAAAAATGAACGTCTTTTTGTGCTTTTTTCAGACCGTGGGGAACATGAATATGTCTGTGTGTTACAAATCTGAGCTGTGTGTCAAAAGTTAAGTTTTCTGGTTGAATTGAGCCCTACTGCCAATTCTGATGCCCTTTGGTCTAAATCCTCAGAGAAACCTCGTAATTGAAAACTGAATGTGTTTTTGCCCTTTTTCAGACCATGGGGAACATGAATATGTGTTTCTTCTGCAAATCTGAGCTCTGTGTCAAAAGTTAAGTTTTCTGATTGAATTGAGCCCTACTGCCAATTCCGAGAGGCACTTTGGTCTATCTCCTCAAGGAAAGCTCAGATTTGAAAAAATTGACTGTTTTGTTGGGATTTTCAGACTGGGGGTACATGAATATGTCTGTGTGTTGCAAATCTGAGCTGTGTGCCAAAAGTTATGTTTTCTGGTTGAATTGAGCCCTACTGCCAATTCTGATGCTTTTTGTTGTAACTCCTCAGAGAAAGCTCGTATTGAAAAATGAATGTCTTTTTGTGCTTTTTTCAGACCGTGGGGAACATGAATATGTCTGTGTGTTACAAATCTGAGCTGTGTGTCAAAAGTTAAGTTTTCTGGTTGAATTGAGCCCTACGGCCAATTCTGATGCCCTATGGTCTAACTCCTCAGAGAAAGCTCGTATTGAAAAATGAATGTCTTTTTACACTTTTTTCAGACTGGGGGGTACATGAATATGTGTTTGTTTTGCATATTTAAGCTCTGTGTCAAAAGTTATGTTTTCTGGCTGAATTGAGCCCTACTGCCAATTCTGAGAGACACTTTGGTCTATCTCCTCAGGGAAAGCTCGTATTGAAAAATGAATGTCGTTTTGGGCTTTTCAGACTGGGGGGTACATGAATATGTCTGTGTGTTGCAAATCTGAGCTGTGTGTCAAAAGTTAAGTTTTCTGGTTGAATTGAGCCCTACTGCCAATTCTGATGCCCTTTGGTCTAACTCCTCAGAGAAAGCTCGTATTGAAATTTGAATGTCTTTTTGCACTTTTTTCAGACTGGGGGGTACATGAATATGTCTCTGTGTTGCAAATCTGAGCTGTGTGCCAAAAGTTATGCTTTCTGGTTGAATTGAGCCCTACTGCCAATTCTGATGCTTTTTGTTGTAACTCCTCAGAGAAAGCTCGTATTGAAAAATGAATGTCTTTTTGTGCTTTTTTCAGACCGTGGGGAACATGAATATGTCTGTGTGTTACAAATCTGAGCTGTGTGTCAAAAGTTAAGTTTTCTGGTTGAATTGAGCCCTACTGCCAATTCTGATGCCCTTTGGTCTAAATCCTGAGAGCAACCTCGTACTTGAAATTTGAATGTCTTTTTGCACTTTTTTCAGACTGGGGGGTACATGAATATGTCTGTGTGTTGCAAATCTGAGCTGTGTGTCAAAAGTTAAGTTTTCTGGTTGAATTGAGCCCTACTGCCAATTCTGATGCCCTTTGGTCTAAATCCTCAGAGAAACCTCGTAATTGAAAACTGAATGTGTTTTTGCCCTTTTTCAGACCATGGGGAACATGAATATGTGTTTCTTCTGCAAATCTGAGCTCTGTGTCAAAAGTTAAGTTTTCTGATTGAATTGAGCCCTACTGCCAATTCCGAGAGGCACTTTGGTCTATCTCCTCAGGGAAAGCTCAGATTTGAAAAAATTGACTGTTTTGTTGGGATTTTCAGACTGGGGGTACATGAATATGTCTGTGTGTTGCAAATCTGAGCTGTGTGCCAAAAGTTATGTTTTCTGGTTGAATTGAGCCCTACTGCCAATTCTGATGCTTTTTGTTGTAACTCCTCAGAGAAAGCTCGTATTGAAAAATGAATGTCTTTTTGTGCTTTTTTCAGACCGTGGGGAACATGAATATGTCTGTGTGTTACAAATCTGAGCTGTGTGTCAAAAGTTAAGTTTTCTGGTTGAATTGAGCCCTACTGCCAATTCTGAGAGACACTTTGGTCTATCTCCTCAGGGAAAGCTCAGATTTGAAAAAAATGACTGTTTTGGGGGCTTTTCAGACTGGGGGGTACATGAATATGTGTTTGTTTTGCATATCTAAGCTCTGTGTCAAAAGTTATGTTTTCTGGTTGAATTGAGCCCTACGGCCAATTCTGATGCCCTATGGTCTAACTCCTCAGAGAAAGCTCGTATTGAAAAATGAATGTCTTTTTACACTTTTTTCAGACTGGGGGGTACATGAATATGTGTTTGTTTTGCATATCTAAGCTCTGTGTCAAAAGTTATGTTTTCTGGCTGAATTGAGCCCTACTGCCAATTCTGAGAGACACTTTGGTCTATCTCCTCAGGGAAAGCTCGTATTGAAAAATGAATGTCGTTTTGGGCTTTTCAGACTGGGGGGTACATGAATATGTCTGTGTGTTGCAAATCTGAGCTGTGTGTCAAAAGTTAAGTTTTCTGGTTGAATTGAGCCCTACTGCCAATTCTGATGCCCTTTGGTCTAAATCGTGAGAGAAACCTCGTACTTGAAATTTGAATGTCTTTTTGCACTTTTTTCAGACTGGGGGGTACAAGAATATGTCTGTGTGTTGCAAATCTGAGCTGTGTGTCAAAAGTTAAGTTTTCTGGTTGAATTGAGCCCTACTGCCAATTCTGATGCCCTTTGGTCTAAATCCTCAGAGAAACCTCGTAATTGAAAACTGAATGTGTTTTTGCCCTTTTTCAGACCATGGGGAACATGAATATGTGTTTCTTCTGCAAATCTGAGCTCTGTGTCAAAAGTTAAGTTTTCTGATTGAATTGAGCCCTACTGCCAATTCCGAGAGGCACTTTGGTCTATCTCCTCAGGGAAAGCTCAGATTTGAAAAAATTGACTGTTTTGTTGGGATTTTCAGACTGGGGGTACATGAATATGTCTGTGTGTTGCAAATCTGAGCTGTGTGCCAAAAGTTATGTTTTCTGGTTGAATTGAGCCCTACTGCCAATTCTGATGCTTTTTGTTGTAACTCCTCAGAGAAAGCTCGTATTGAAAAATGAATGTCTTTTTGTGCTTTTTTCAGACCGTGGGGAACATGAATATGTCTGTGTGTTACAAATCTGAGCTGTGTGTCAAAAGTTAAGTTTTCTGGTTGAATTGAGCCCTACTGCCAATTCTGAGAGACACTTTGGTCTATCTCCTCAGGGAAAGCTCAGATTTGAAAAAAATGACTGTTTTGGGGGCATTTCAGACTGGGGGGTACATGAATATGTGTTTGTTTTGCATATCTAAGCTCTGTGTCAAAAGTTATGTTTTCTGGCTGAATTGAGCCCTACTGCCAATTCTTAGAGACACTTTGGTCTATCTCCTCAGGGAAAGCTCGTATTGAAAAATGAATGTCGTTTTGGGCTTTTCAGACTGGGGGGTACATGAATATGTCTGTGTGTTGCAAATCTGAGCTGTGTGTCAAAAGTTAAGTTTTCTGGTTGAATTGAGCCTTACTGCCAATTCTGATGCCCTTTGGTCTAAATCCTGAGAGAAACCTCGTACTTGAAATTTGAATGTCTTTTTGCACTTTTTTCAGACTGGGGGGTACATGAATATGTCTCTGTGTTGCAAATCTGAGCTGTGTGCCAAAAGTTATGTTTTCTGGTTGAATTGAGCCCTACTGCCAATTCTGATGCTTTTTGCTGTAACTCCTCAGAGAAAGCTCGTATTGAAAAATGAACGTCTTTTTGTGCTTTTTTCAGACCGTGGGGAACATGAATATGTCTGTGTGTTACAAATCTGAGCTGTTTGTCAACAGTTAAGTTTTCTGGTTGAATTGAGCCCTACTGCCAATTCTGATGCCCTTTGGTCTAAATCCTCAGAGAAACCTCGTAATTGAAAACTGAATGTGTTTTTGCCCTTTTTCAGACCATGGGGAACATGAATATGTGTTTCTTCTGCAAATCTGAGCTCTGTGTCAAAAGTTAAGTTTTCTGATTGAATTGAGCCCTACTGCCAATTCCGAGAGGCACTTTGGTCTATCTCCTCAGGGAAAGCTCAGATTTGAAAAAATTGACTGTTTTGTTGGGATTTTCAGACTGGGGGTACATGAATATGTCTGTGTGTTGCAAATCTGAGCTGTGTGCCAAAAGTTATGTTTTCTGGTTGAATTGAGCCCTACTGCCAATTCTGATGCTTTTTGTTGTAACTCCTCAGAGAAAGCTCGTATTGAAAAATGAATGTCTTTTTGTGCTTTTTTCAGACCGTGGGGAACATGAATATGTCTGTGTGTTACAAATCTGAGCTGTGTGTCAAAAGTTAAGTTTTCTGGTTGAATTGAGCCCTACTGCCAATTCTGAGAGACACTTTGGTCTATCTCCTCAGAGAAAGCTCAGATTTGAAAAAAATGACTGTTTTTGGGGCTTTTCAGACTGGGGGGTACATGAATATGTGTTTCTTTTGCATATCTAAGCTCTGTGTCAAAAGTTACGTTTTCTGGTTGAATTGAGCCCTACGGCCAATTCTGATGCCCTATGGTCTAACTCCTCAGAGAAAGCTCGTATTGAAAAATGAATGTCTTTTTACACTTTTTTCAGACTGGGGGGTACATGAATATGTGTTTGTTTTGCATATCTAAGCTCTGTGTCAAAAGTTATGTTTTCTGGCTGAATTGAGCCCTACTGCCAATTCTGAGAGACACTTTGGTCTATCTCCTCAGGGAAAGCTCGTATTGAAAAATGAATGTCGTTTTGGGCTTTTCAGACTGGAGGGTACATGAATATGTCTGTGTGTTGCAAATCTGAGCTGTGTGTCAAAAGTTAAGTTTTCTGGTTGAATTGAGCCCTACTGCCAATTCTGATGCCCTTTGGTCTAAATCCTGAGAGAAACCTCGTACTTGAAATTTGAATGTCTTTTTGCACTTTTTTCAGACTGGGGGGTACATGAATATGTCTGTGTGTTGCAAATCTGAGCTGTGTGTCAAAAGTTATGTTTTCTGGTTGAATTGAGCCCTACTGCCAATTCTGATGCTTTTTGTTGTAACTCCTCAGAGAAAGCTCGTATTGAAAAATGAATGTCTTTTTGTGCTTTTTCAGACCGTGGGGAATTGAGTTGAATTGAGTTGAATTGAGCCCTACTGCCAATTCTGATGCCCTTTGGTCTAAATCCTCAGAGAAACCTCGTAATTGAAAACTGAATGTGTTTTTGCCCTTTTTCAGACCATGGGGAACATGAATATGTGTTTCTTCTGCAAATCTGAGCTCTGTGTCAAAAGTTAAGTTTTCTGATTGAATTGAGCCCTACTGCCAATTCCGAGAGGCACTTTGGTCTATCTCCTCAGGGAAAGCTCAGATTTGAAAAAATTGACTGTTTTGTTGGGATTTTCAGACTGGGGGTACATGAATATGTCTGTGTGTTGCAAATCTGAGCTGTGTGCCAAAAGTTATGTTTTCTGGTTGAATTGAGCCCTACTGCCAATTCTGATGCTTTTTGTTGTAACTCCTCAGAGAAAGCTCGTATTGAAAAATGAATGTCTTTTTGTGCTTTTTTCAGACCGTGGGGAACATGAATATGTCTGTGTGTTGCAAATCTGAGCTGTGTGCCAAAAGTTATGTTTTCTGGTTGAATTGAGCCCTACTGCCAATTCTGATGCTTTTTGTTGTAACTCCTCAGAGAAAGCTCGTATTGAAAAATGAATGTCTTTTTGTGCTTTTTTCAGACCGTGGGGTACATGAATATGTCTGTGTGTTGCAAATCTGAGCTGTGTGTCAAAAGTTAAGTTTTCTGGTTGAATTGAGCCCTACTGCCAATTCTGATGCCCTTTGGTCTAACTCCTCAGAGAAAGCTCGTATTGAAATTTGAATGTCTTTTTGCACTTTTTTCAGACTGGGGGGTACATGAATATGTCTCTGTGTTGCAAATCTGAGCTGTGTGCCAAAAGTTATGTTTTCTGGTTGAATTGAGCCCTACTGCCAATTCTGATGCTTTTTGCTGTAACTCCTCAGAGAAAGCTCGTATTGAAAAATGAATGTCTTTTTGTGCTTTTTTCAGACCGTGGGGAACATGAATATGTCTGTGTGTTACAAATCTGAGCTGTGTGTCAAAAGTTACGTTTTCTGGTTGAATTGAGCCCTACTGCCAATTCTGATGCCCTTTGGTCTAAATCCTGAGAGAAACCTCGTACTTGAAATTTGAATGTCTTTTTGCACTTTTTTCAGACAGGGGGGTACATGAATATGTCTGTGTGTTGCAAATCTGAGCTGTGTGCCAAAAGTTATGTTTTCTGGTTGAATTGAGCCCTACTGCCAATTCTGATGCTTTTTGTTGTAACTCCTCAGAGAAAGCTCGTATTGAAAAATGAACGTCTTTTTGTGCTTTTTTCAGACCGTGGGGAACATGAATATGTGTTTCTTCTGCAAATCTGAGCTCTGTGTCAAAAGTTAAGTTTTCTGATTGAATTGAGCCCTACTGCCAATTCCGAGAGGCACTTTGGTCTATCTCCTCAGGGAAAGCTCAGATTTGAAAAAATTGACTGTTTTGTTGGGATTTTCAGACTGGGGGTACATGAATATGTCTGTGTGTTGCAAATCTGAGCTGTGTGCCAAAAGTTATGTTTTCTGGTTGAATTGAGCCCTACTGCCAATTCTGATGCTTTTTGTTGTAACTCCTCAGAGAAAGCTCGTATTGAAAAATGAATGTCTTTTTGTGCTTTTTTCAGACCGTGGGGAACATGAATATGTCTGTGTGTTGCAAATCTGAGCTGTTTGTCAAAAGTTAAGTTTTCTGGTTGAATTGAGCCCTACTGCCAATTCTGAGAGACACTTTGGTCTATCTCCTCAGGGAAAGCTCAGATTTGAAAAAAATGACTGTTTTGGGGGCATTTCAGACTGGGGGGTACATGAATATGTGTTTGTTTTGCATATCTAAGCTCTGTGTCAAAAGTTATGTTTTCTGGTTGAATTGAGCCCTACGGCCAATTCTGATGCCCTATGGTCTCACTCCTCAGAGAAAGCTCGTATTGAAAAATGAATGTCTTTTTACACTTTTTTCAGACTGGGGGGTACATGAATATGTGTTTGTTTTGCATATCTAAGCTCTGTGTCAAAAGTTATGTTTTCTGGCTGAATTGAGCCCTACTGCCAATTCTGAGAGACACTTTGGTCTATCTCCTCAGGGAAAGCTCGTATTGAAAAATGAATGTCGTTTTGGGCTTTTCAGACTGGGGGGTACATGAATATGTCTGTGTGTTGCAAATCTGAGCTGTGTGTCAAAAGTTAAGTTTTCTGGTTGAATTGAGCCCTACTGCCAATTCTGATGCCCTTTGGTCTAAATCCTGAGAGAAACCTCGTACTTGAAATTTGAATGTCTTTTTGCACTTTTTTCAGACTGGGGGGTACATGAATATGTCTCTGTGTTGCAAATCTGAGCTGTGTACCAAAAGTTATGTTTTCTGGTTGAATTGAGCCCTACTGCCAATTCTGATGCTTTTTGCTGTAACTCCTCAGAGAAAGCTCGTATTGAAAAATGAATGTCTTTTTGTGCTTTTTTCAGACCGTGGGGAACATGAATATGTCTGTGTGTTACAAATCTGAGCTGTGTGTCAAAAGTTAAGTTTTCTGGTTGAATTGAGCCCTACTGCCAATTCTGAGAGACACTTTGGTCTATCTCCTCAGAGAAAGCTCAGATTTGAAAAAAATGACTGTTTTTGGGGCTTTTCAGACTGGGGGGTACATGAATATGTGTTTCTTTTGCATATCTAAGCTCTGTGTCAAAAGTTACGTTTTCTGGTTGAATTGAGCCCTACGGCCAATTCTGATGCCCTATGGTCTAACTCCTCAGAGAAAGCTCGTATTGAAAAATGAATGTCTTTTTACACTTTTTTCAGACTGGGGGGTACATGAATATGTGTTTGTTTTGCATATCTAAGCTCTGTGTCAAAAGTTATGTTTTCTGGCTGAATTGAGCCCTACTGCCAATTCTGAGAGACACTTTGGTCTATCTCCTCAGGGAAAGCTCGTATTGAAAAATGAATGTCGTTTTGGGCTTTTCAGACTGGAGGGTACATGAATATGTCTGTGTGTTGCAAATCTGAGCTGTGTGTCAAAAGTTAAGTTTTCTGGTTGAATTGAGCCCTACTGCCAATTCTGATGCCCTTTGGTCTAAATCCTGAGAGAAACCTCGTACTTGAAATTTGAATGTCTTTTTGCACTTTTTTCAGACTGGGGGGTACATGAATATGTCTGTGTGTTGCAAATCTGAGCTGTGTGTCAAAAGTTATGTTTTCTGGTTGAATTGAGCCCTACTGCCAATTCTGATGCTTTTTGTTGTAACTCCTCAGAGAAAGCTCGTATTGAAAAATGAATGTCTTTTTGTGCTTTTTCAGACCGTGGGGAATTGAGTTGAATTGAGTTGAATTGAGCCCTACTGCCAATTCTGATGCCCTTTGGTCTAAATCCTCAGAGAAACCTCGTAATTGAAAACTGAATGTGTTTTTGCCCTTTTTCAGACCATGGGGAACATGAATATGTGTTTCTTCTGCAAATCTGAGCTCTGTGTCAAAAGTTAAGTTTTCTGATTGAATTGAGCCCTACTGCCAATTCCGAGAGGCACTTTGGTCTATCTCCTCAGGGAAAGCTCAGATTTGAAAAAATTGACTGTTTTGTTGGGATTTTCAGACTGGGGGTACATGAATATGTCTGTGTGTTGCAAATCTGAGCTGTGTGCCAAAAGTTATGTTTTCTGGTTGAATTGAGCCCTACTGCCAATTCTGATGCTTTTTGTTGTAACTCCTCAGAGAAAGCTCGTATTGAAAAATGAATGTCTTTTTGTGCTTTTTTCAGACCGTGGGGAACATGAATATGTCTGTGTGTTGCAAATCTGAGCTGTGTGCCAAAAGTTATGTTTTCTGGTTGAATTGAGCCCTACTGCCAATTCTGATGCTTTTTGTTGTAACTCCTCAGAGAAAGCTCGTATTGAAAAATGAATGTCTTTTTGTGCTTTTTTCAGACCGTGGGGTACATGAATATGTCTGTGTGTTGCAAATCTGAGCTGTGTGTCAAAAGTTAAGTTTTCTGGTTGAATTGAGCCCTACTGCCAATTCTGATGCCCTTTGGTCTAACTCCTCAGAGAAAGCTCGTATTGAAATTTGAATGTCTTTTTGCACTTTTTTCAGACTGGGGGGTACATGAATATGTCTCTGTGTTGCAAATCTGAGCTGTGTGCCAAAAGTTATGTTTTCTGGTTGAATTGAGCCCTACTGCCAATTCTGATGCTTTTTGCTGTAACTCCTCAGAGAAAGCTCGTATTGAAAAATGAATGTCTTTTTGTGCTTTTTTCAGACCGTGGGGAACATGAATATGTCTGTGTGTTACAAATCTGAGCTGTGTGTCAAAAGTTACGTTTTCTGGTTGAATTGAGCCCTACTGCCAATTCTGATGCCCTTTGGTCTAAATCCTGAGAGAAACCTCGTACTTGAAATTTGAATGTCTTTTTGCACTTTTTTCAGACAGGGGGGTACATGAATATGTCTGTGTGTTGCAAATCTGAGCTGTGTGCCAAAAGTTATGTTTTCTGGTTGAATTGAGCCCTACTGCCAATTCTGATGCTTTTTGTTGTAACTCCTCAGAGAAAGCTCGTATTGAAAAATGAACGTCTTTTTGTGCTTTTTTCAGACCGTGGGGAACATGAATATGTGTTTCTTCTGCAAATCTGAGCTCTGTGTCAAAAGTTAAGTTTTCTGATTGAATTGAGCCCTACTGCCAATTCCGAGAGGCACTTTGGTCTATCTCCTCAGGGAAAGCTCAGATTTGAAAAAATTGACTGTTTTGTTGGGATTTTCAGACTGGGGGTACATGAATATGTCTGTGTGTTGCAAATCTGAGCTGTGTGCCAAAAGTTATGTTTTCTGGTTGAATTGAGCCCTACTGCCAATTCTGATGCTTTTTGTTGTAACTCCTCAGAGAAAGCTCGTATTGAAAAATGAATGTCTTTTTGTGCTTTTTTCAGACCGTGGGGAACATGAATATGTCTGTGTGTTGCAAATCTGAGCTGTTTGTCAAAAGTTAAGTTTTCTGGTTGAATTGAGCCCTACTGCCAATTCTGAGAGACACTTTGGTCTTTCTCCTCAGGGAAAGCTCAGATTTGAAAAAAATGACTGTTTTGGGGGCATTTCAGACTGGGGGGTACATGAATATGTGTTTGTTTTGCATATCTAAGCTCTGTGTCAAAAGTTATGTTTTCTGGTTGAATTGAGCCCTACGGCCAATTCTGATGCCCTATGGTCTCACTCCTCAGAGAAAGCTCGTATTGAAAAATGAATGTCTTTTTACACTTTTTTCAGACTGGGGGGTACATGAATATGTGTTTGTTTTGCATATCTAAGCTCTGTGTCAAAAGTTATGTTTTCTGGCTGAATTGAGCCCTACTGCCAATTCTGAGAGACACTTTGGTCTATCTCCTCAGGGAAAGCTCGTATTGAAAAATGAATGTCGTTTTGGGCTTTTCAGACTGGGGGGTACATGAATATGTCTGTGTGTTGCAAATCTGAGCTGTGTGTCAAAAGTTAAGTTTTCTGGTTGAATTGAGCCCTACTGCCAATTCTGATGCCCTTTGGTCTAAATCCTGAGAGAAACCTCGTACTTGAAATTTGAATGTCTTTTTGCACTTTTTTCAGACTGGGGGGTACATGAATATGTCTCTGTGTTGCAAATCTGAGCTGTGTACCAAAAGTTATGTTTTCTGGTTGAATTGAGCCCTACTGCCAATTCTGATGCTTTTTGCTGTAACTCCTCAGAGAAAGCTCGTATTGAAAAATGAATGTCTTTTTGTGCTTTTTTCAGACCGTGGGGAACATGAATATGTCTGTGTGTTACAAATCTGAGCTGTGTGTCAAAAGTTAAGTTTTCTGGTTGAATTGAGCCCTACTGCCAATTCTGATGCCCTGAGAGAGGTTTCCTGAGAGAAACCTCGTACTTGAAATTTGAATGTCTTTTTGCACTTTTTTCAGACAGGGGGGTACATGAATATGTCTGTGTGTTGCAAATCTGAGCTGTGTGCCAAAAGTTATGTTTTCTGGTTGAATTGAGCCCTACTGCCAATTCTGATGCTTTTTGTTGTAACTCCTCAGAGAAAGCTCGTATTGAAAAATGAACGTCTTTTTGTGCTTTTTTCAGACCGTGGGGAACATGAATATGTGTTTCTTCTGCAAATCTGAGCTCTGTGTCAAAAGTTAAGTTTTCTGATTGAATTGAGCCCTACTGCCAATTCCGAGAGGCACTTTGGTCTATCTCCTCAGGGAAAGCTCAGATTTGAAAAAATTGACTGTTTTGTTGGGATTTTCAGACTGGGGGTACATGAATATGTCTGTGTGTTGCAAATCTGAGCTGTGTGCCAAAAGTTATGTTTTCTGGTTGAATTGAGCCCTACTGCCAATTCTGATGCTTTTTGTTGTAACTCCTCAGAGAAAGCTCGTATTGAAAAATGAATGTCTTTTTGTGCTTTTTTCAGACCGTGGGGAACATGAATATGTCTGTTTGTTGCAAATCTGAGCTGTTTGTCAAAAGTTAAGTTTTCTGGTTGAATTGAGCCCTACTGCCAATTCTGAGAGACACTTTGGTCTATCTCCTCAGGGAAAGCTCAGATTTGAAAAAAATGACTGTTTTGGGGGCATTTCAGACTGGGGGGTACATGAATATGTGTTTGTTTTGCATATCTAAGCTCTGTGTCAAAAGTTATGTTTTCTGGTTGAATTGAGCCCTACGGCCAATTCTGATGCCCTATGGTCTCACTCCTCAGAGAAAGCTCGTATTGAAAAATGAATGTCTTTTTACACTTTTTTCAGACTGGGGGGTACATGAATATGTGTTTGTTTTGCATATCTAAGCTCTGTGTCAAAAGTTATGTTTTCTGGCTGAATTGAGCCCTACTGCCAATTCTGAGAGACACTTTGGTCTATCTCCTCAGGGAAAGCTCGTATTGAAAAATGAATGTCGTTTTGGGCTTTTCAGACTGGGGGGTACATGAATATGTCTGTGTGTTGCAAATCTGAGCTGTGTGTCAAAAGTTAAGTTTTCTGGTTGAATTGAGCCCTACTGCCAATTCTGATGCCCTTTGGTCTAAATCCTGAGAGAAACCTCGTACTTGAAATTTGAATGTCTTTTTGCACTTTTTTCAGACTGGGGGGTACATGAATATGTCTCTGTGTTGCAAATCTGAGCTGTGTACCAAAAGTTATGTTTTCTGGTTGAATTGAGCCCTACTGCCAATTCTGATGCTTTTTGCTGTAACTCCTCAGAGAAAGCTCGTATTGAAAAATGAATGTCTTTTTGTGCTTTTTTCAGACCGTGGGGAACATGAATATGTCTGTGTGTTACAAATCTGAGCTGTGTGTCAAAAGTTAAGTTTTCTGGTTGAATTGAGCCCTACTGCCAATTCTGATGCCCTGAGAGAGGTTTCCTGAGAGAAACCTCGTACTTGAAATTTGAATGTCTTTTTGCACTTTTTTCAGACAGGGGGGTACATGAATATGTCTGTGTGTTGCAAATCTGAGCTGTGTGCCAAAAGTTATGTTTTCTGGTTGAATTGAGCCCTACTGCCAATTCTGATGCTTTTTGTTGTAACTCCTCAGAGAAAGCTCGTATTGAAAAATGAACGTCTTTTTGTGCTTTTTTCAGACCGTGGGGAACATGAATATGTGTTTCTTCTGCAAATCTGAGCTCTGTGTCAAAAGTTAAGTTTTCTGATTGAATTGAGCCCTACTGCCAATTCCGAGAGGCACTTTGGTCTATCTCCTCAGGGAAAGCTCAGATTTGAAAAAATTGACTGTTTTGTTGGGATTTTCAGACTGGGGGTACATGAATATGTCTGTGTGTTGCAAATCTGAGCTGTGTGCCAAAAGTTATGTTTTCTGGTTGAATTGAGCCCTACTGCCAATTCTGATGCTTTTTGTTGTAACTCCTCAGAGAAAGCTCGTATTGAAAAATGAATGTCTTTTTGTGCTTTTTTCAGACCGTGGGGAACATGAATATGTCTGTTTGTTGCAAATCTGAGCTGTTTGTCAAAAGTTAAGTTTTCTGGTTGAATTGAGCCCTACTGCCAATTCTGAGAGACACTTTGGTCTATCTCCTCAGGGAAAGCTCAGATTTGAAAAAAATGACTGTTTTGGGGGCATTTCAGACTGGGGGGTACATGAATATGTGTTTGTTTTGCATATCTAAGCTCTGTGTCAAAAGTTATGTTTTCTGGTTGAATTGAGCCCTACGGCCAATTCTGATGCCCTATGGTCTCACTCCTCAGAGAAAGCTCGTATTGAAAAATGAATGTCTTTTTACACTTTTTTCAGACTGGGGGGTACATGAATATGTGTTTGTTTTGCATATCTAAGCTCTGTGTCAAAAGTTATGTTTTCTGGCTGAATTGAGCCCTACTGCCAATTCTGAGAGACACTTTGGTCTATCTCCTCAGGGAAAGCTCGTATTGAAAAATGAATGTCGTTTTGGGCTTTTCAGACTGGGGGGTACATGAATATGTCTGTGTGTTGCAAATCTGAGCTGTGTGTCAAAAGTTAAGTTTTCTGGTTGAATTGAGCCCTACTGCCAATTCTGATGCCCTTTGGTCTAAATCCTGAGAGAAACCTCGTACTTGAAATTTGAATGTCTTTTTGCACTTTTTTCAGACTGGGGGGTACATGAATATGTCTCTGTGTTGCAAATCTGAGCTGTGTACCAAAAGTTATGTTTTCTGGTTGAATTGAGCCCTACTGCCAATTCTGATGCTTTTTGTTGTAACTCCTCAGAGAAAGCTCGTATTGAAAAATGAATGTCTTTTTGTGCTTTTTTCAGACCGTGGGGAACATGAATATGTCTGTGTGTTACAAATCTGAGCTGTGTGTCAAAAGTTAAGTTTTCTGGTTGAATTGAGCCCTACTGCCAATTCTGAGAGACACTTTGGTCTATCTCCTCAGAGAAAGCTCAGATTTGAAAAAAATGACTGTTTTGGGGGCTTTTCAGACTGGGGGGTACATGAATATGTGTTTGTTTTGCATATCTAAGCTCTGTGTCAAAAGTTACGTTTTCTGGTTGAATTGAGCCCTACGGCCAATTCTGATGCCCTATGGTCTAACTCCTCAGAGAAAGCTCGTATTGAAAAATGAATGTCTTTTTACACTTTTTTCAGACTGGGGGGTACATGAATATGTGTTTGTTTTGCATATCTAAGCTCTGTGTCAAAAGTTATGTTTTCTGGCTGAATTGAGCCCTACTGCCAATTCTGAGAGACACTTTGGTCTATCTCCTCAGGGAAAGCTCGTATTGAAAAATGAATGTCGTTTTGGGCTTTTCAGACTGGAGGGTACATGAATATGTCTGTGTGTTGCAAATCTGAGCTGTGTGTCAAAAGTTAAGTTTTCTGGTTGAATTGAGCCCTACTGCCAATTCTGATGCTTTTTGTTGTAACTCCTCAGAGAAAGCTCGTATTGAAAAATGAATGTCTTTTTGTGCTTTTTTCAGACCGTGGGGAATTGAGTTGAATTGAGTTGAATTGAGCCCTACTGCCAATTCTGATGCCCTTTGGTCTAAATCCTCAGAGAAACCTCGTAATTGAAAACTGAATGTGTTTTTGCCCTTTTTCAGACCATGGGGAACATGAATATGTGTTTCTTCTGCAAATCTGAGCTCTGTGTCAAAAGTTAAGTTTTCTGATTGAATTGAGCCCTACTGCCAATTCCGAGAGGCACTTTGGTCTATCTCCTCAGGGAAAGCTCAGATTTGAAAAAATTGACTGTTTTGTTGGGATTTTCAGACTGGGGGTACATGAATATGTCTGTGTGTTGCAAATCTGAGCTGTGTGCCAAAAGTTATGTTTTCTGGTTGAATTGAGCCCTACTGCCAATTCTGATGCTTTTTGTTGTAACTCCTCAGAGAAAGCTCGTATTGAAAAATGAATGTCTTTTTACACTTTTTTCAGACTGGGGGGTACATGAATATGTGTTTGTTTTGCATATCTAAGCTCTGTGTCAAAAGTTATGTTTTCTGGCTGAATTGAGCCCTACTGCCAATTCTGAGAGACACTTTGGTCTATCTCCTCAGGGAAAGCTCGTATTGAAAAATGAATGTCGTTTTGGGCTTTTCAGACTGGGGGGTACATGAATATGTCTGTGTGTTGCAAATCTGAGCTGTGTGTCAAAAGTTAAGTTTTCTGGTTGAATTGAGCCCTACTGCCAATTCTGATGCCCTTTGGTCTAAATCCTGAGAGAAACCTCGTACTTGAAATTTGAATGTCTTTTTGCACTTTTTTCAGACTGGGGGGTACATGAATATGTCTCTGTGTTGCAAATCTGAGCTGTGTGCCAAAAGTTATGTTTTCTGGTTGAATTGAGCCCTACTGCCAATTCTGATGCTTTTTGTTGTAACTCCTCAGAGAAAGCTCGTATTGAAAAATGAATGTCTTTTTGTGCTTTTTTCAGACCGTGGGGAACATGAATATGTCTGTGTGTTACAAATCTGAGCTGTGTGTCAAAAGTTAAGTTTTCTGGTTGAATTGAGCCCTACTGCCAATTCTGATGCCCTTTGGTCTAAATCCTGAGAGCAACCTCGTACTTGAAATTTGAATGTCTTTTTGCACTTTTTTCAGACTGGGGGGTACATGAATATGTCTGTGTGTTGCAAATCTGAGCTGTGTGTCAAAAGTTAAGTTTTCTGGTTGAATTGAGCCCTACTGCCAATTCTGATGCCCTTTGGTCTAAATCCTCAGAGAAACCTCGTAATTGAAAACTGAATGTGTTTTTGCCCTTTTTCAGACCATGGGGAACATGAATATGTGTTTCTTCTGCAAATCTGAGCTCTGTGTCAAAAGTTAAGTTTTCTGATTGAATTGAGCCCTACTGCCAATTCCGAGAGGCACTTTGGTCTATCTCCTCAGGGAAAGCTCAGATTTGAAAAAATTGACTGTTTTGTTGGGATTTTCAGACTGGGGGTACATGAATATGTCTGTGTGTTGCAAATCTGAGCTGTGTGCCAAAAGTTATGTTTTCTGGTTGAATTGAGCCCTACTGCCAATTCTGATGCTTTTTGTTGTAACTCCTCAGAGAAAGCTCATATTGAAAAATGAATGTCTTTTTGTGCTTTTTTCAGACCGTGGGGAACATGAATATGTCTGTGTGTTACAAATCTGAGCTGTGTGTGAAAAGTTAAGTTTTCTGGTTGAATTGAGCCCTACTGCCAATTCTGAGAGACACTTTGGTCTATCTCCTCAGGGAAAGCTCAGATTTGAAAAAAATGACTGTTTTTGGGGCTTTTCAGACTGGGGGGTACATGAATATGTGTTTGTTTTGCATATCTAAACTCTGTGTCAAAAGTTATGTTTTCTGGTTGAATTGAGCCCTACGGCCAATTCTGATGCCCTATGGTCTAACTCCTCAGAGAAAGCTCGTATTGAAAAATGAATGTCTTTTTACACTTTTTTCAGACTGGGGGGTACATGAATATGTGTTTGTTTTGCATATCTAAGCTCTGTGTCAAAAGTTATGTTTTCTGGCTGAATTGAGCCCTACTGCCAATTCTGAGAGACACTTTGGTCTATCTCCTCAGGGAAAGCTCGTATTGAAAAATGAATGTCGTTTTGGGCTTTTCAGACTGGGGGGTACATGAATATGTCTGTGTGTTGCAAATCTGAGCTGTGTGTCAAAAGTTAAGTTTTCTGGTTGAATTGAGCCCTACTGCCAATTCTGATGCCCTTTGGTTTAAATCCTGAGAGAAACCTCGTACTTGAAATTTGAATGTCTTTTTGCACTTTTTTCAGACTGGGGGGTACATGAATATGTCTCTGTGTTGCAAATCTGAGCTGTGTGCCAAAAGTTATGTTTTCTGGTTGAATTGAGCCCTACTGCCAATTCTGATGCTTTTTGTTGGAACTCCTCAGAGAAAGCTCGTATTGAAAAATGAATGTCTTTTTGTGCTTTTTTCAGACCGTGGGGAACATGAATATGTCTGTGTGTTACAAATCTGAGCTGTGTTCCAAAAGTTAAGTTTTCTGGTTGAATTGAGCCCTACTGCCAATTCTGATGCCCTTTGGTCTAAATCCTGAGAGAAACCTCGTACTTGAAATTTGAATGTCTTTTTGCACTTTTTTCAGACTGGGGGGTACATGAATATGTCTGTGTGTTGCAAATCTGAGCTGTGTGTCAAAAGTTAAGTTTTCTGGTTGAATTGAGCCCTACTGCCAATTCTGATGCCCTTTGGTCTAAATCCTCAGAGAAACCTCGTAATTGAAAACTGAATGTGTTTTTGCCCTTTTTCAGACCATGGGGAACATGAATATGTGTTTCTTCTGCAAATCTGAGCTCTGTGTCAAAAGTTAAGTTTTCTGATTGAATTGAGCCCTACTGCCAATTCCGAGAGGCACTTTGGTCTATCTCCTCAGGGAAAGCTCAGATTTGAAAAAATTGACTGTTTTGTTGGGATTTTCAGACTGGGGGTACATGAATATGTCTGTGTGTTGCAAATCTGAGCTGTGTGCCAAAAGTTATGTTTTCTGGTTGAATTGAGCCCTACTGCCAATTCTGATGCTTTTTGTTGTAACTCCTCAGAGAAAGCTCGTATTGAAAAATGAATGTCTTTTTGTGCTTTTTTCAGACCGTGGGGAACATGAATATGTCTGTGTGTTACAAATCTGAGCTGTGTGCCCAAAGTTAAGTTTTCTGGTTGAATTGAGCCCTACTGCCAATTCTGATGCCCTTTGGTCTAAATCCTGAGAGAAACCTCGTACTTGAAATTTGAATGTCTTTTTGCACTTTTTCAGACTGGGGGGTACATGAATATGTCTGTGTGTTGCAAATCTGAGCTGTGTGCCAAAAGTTATGTTTTCTGGTTGAATTGAGCCCTACTGCCAATTCTGATGCTTTTTGTTGTAACTCCTCAGAGAAGCTCGTATTGAAAAATGAATGTCTTTTTGTGCTTTTTTCAGACCGTGGGGAACATGAATATGTCTGTGTGTTACAAATCTGAGCTGTGTGTCAAAAGTTAAGTTTTCTGGTTGAATTGAGCCCTACTGCCAATTCTGAGAGACACTTTGGTCTATCTCCTCAGAGAAAGCTCAGATTTGAAAAAAATGACTGTTTTTGGGGCTTTTCAGACTGGGGGGTACATGAATATGTGTTTGTTTTGCATATCTAAGCTCTGTGTCAAAAGTTACGTTTTCTGGTTGAATTGAGCCCTACGGCCAATTCTGATGCCCTATGGTCTAACTCCTCAGAGAAAGCTCGTATTGAAAAATGAATGTCTTTTTACACTTTTTTCAGACTGGGGGGTACATGAATATGTGTTTGTTTTGCATATCTAAGCTCTGTGTCAAAAGTTATGTTTTCTGGCTGAATTGAGCCCTACTGCCAATTCTGAGAGACACTTTGGTCTATCTCCTCAGGGAAAGCTCGTATTGAAAAATGAATGTCGTTTTGGGCTTTTCAGACTGGAGGGTACATGAATATGTCTGTGTGTTGCAAATCTGAGCTGTGTGTCAAAAGTTAAGTTTTCTGGTTGAATTGAGCCCTACTGCCAATTCTGATGCTTTTTGTTGTAACTCCTCAGAGAAAGCTCGTATTGAAAAATGAATGTCTTTTTGTGCTTTTTTCAGACCGTGGGGAATTGAGTTGAATTGAGTTGAATTGAGCCCTACTGCCAATTCTGATGCCCTTTGGTCTAAATCCTCAGAGAAACCTCGTAATTGAAAACTGAATGTGTTTTTGCCCTTTTTCAGACCATGGGGAACATGAATATGTGTTTCTTCTGCAAATCTGAGCTCTGTGTCAAAAGTTAAGTTTTCTGATTGAATTGAGCCCTACTGCCAATTCCGAGAGGCACTTTGGTCTATCTCCTCAGGGAAAGCTCAGATTTGAAAAAATTGACTGTTTTGTTGGGATTTTCAGACTGGGGGTACATGAATATGTCTGTGTGTTGCAAATCTGAGCTGTGTGCCAAAAGTTATGTTTTCTGGTTGAATTGAGCCCTACTGCCAATTCTGATGCTTTTTGTTGTAACTCCTCAGAGAAAGCTCGTATTGAAAAATGAATGTCTTTTGTGCTTTTTTCAGACCGTGGGGAACATGAATATGTCTGTTTGTTACAAATCTGAGCTGTGTGTCAAAAGTTAAGTTTTCTGGTTGAATTGAGCCCTACGGCCAATTCTGATGCCCTATGGTCTAACTCCTCAGAGAAAGCTCGTATTGAAAAATGAATGTCTTTTTACACTTTTTTCAGACTGGGGGGTACATGAATATGTGTTTGTTTTGCATATTTAAGCTCTGTGTCAAAAGTTATGTTTTCTGGCTGAATTGAGCCCTACTGCCAATTCTGAGAGACACTTTGGTCTATCTCCTCAGGGAAAGCTCGTATTGAAAAATGAATGTCGTTTTGGGCTTTTCAGACTGGGGGGTACATGAATATGTCTGTGTGTTGCAAATCTGAGCTGTGTGTCAAAAGTTAAGTTTTCTGGTTGAATTGAGCCCTACTGCCAATTCTGATGCCCTTTGGTCTAAATCCTGAGAGAAACCTCGTACTTGAAATTTGAATGTCTTTTTGCACTTTCTGGGGGGTACATGAATATGTCTCTGTGTTGCAAATCTGAGCTGTGTGCCAAAAGTTATGTTTTCTGGTTGAATTGAGCCCTACTGCCAATTCTGATGCTTTTTGTTGTAACTCCTCAGAGAAAGCTCGTATTGAAAAATGAATGTCTTTTTGTGCTTTTTTCAGACCGTGGGGAACATGAATATGTCTGTGTGTTACAAATCTGAGCTGTGTGTCAAAAGTTAAGTTTTCTGGTTGAATTGAGCCCTACTGCCAATTCTGATGCCCTTTGGTCTAAATCCTGAGAGCAACCTCGTACTTGAAATTTGAATGTCTTTTTGCACTTTTTTCAGACTGGGGGGTACATGAATATGTCTGTGTGTTACAAATCTGAGCTGTGTGTCAAAAGTTAAGTTTTCTGGTTGAATTGAGCCCTACTGCCAATTCTGATGCCCTTTGGTCTAAATCCTCAGAGAAACCTCGTAATTGAAAACTGAATGTGTTTTTGCCCTTTTTCAGACCATGGGGAACATGAATATGTGTTTCTTCTGCAAATCTGAGCTCTGTGTCAAAAGTTAAGTTTTCTGATTGAATTGAGCCCTACTGCCAATTCCGAGAGGCACTTTGGTCTATCTCCTCAGGGAAAGCTCAGATTTGAAAAAATTGACTGTTTTGTTGGGATTTTCAGACTGGGGGTACATGAATATGTCTGTGTGTTGCAAATCTGAGCTGTGTGCCAAAAGTTATGTTTTCTGGTTGAATTGAGCCCTACTGCCAATTCTGATGCTTTTTGTTGTAACTCCTCAGAGAAAGCTCGTATTGAAAAATGAATGTCTTTTTACACTTTTTTCAGACTGGGGGGTACATGAATATGTGTTTGTTTTGCATATCTAAGCTCTGTGTCAAAAGTTATGTTTTCTGGCTGAATTGAGCCCTACTGCCAATTCTGAGAGACACTTTGGTCTATCTCCTCAGGGAAAGCTCGTATTGAAAAATGAATGTCGTTTTGGGCTTTTCAGACTGGGGGGTACATGAATATGTCTGTGTGTTGCAAATCTGAGCTGTGTGCCAAAAGTTATGTTTTCTGGTTGAATTGAGCCCTACTGCCAATTCTGATGCTTTTTGTTGTAACTCCTCAGAGAAAGCTCGTATTGAAAAATGAATGTCTTTTTGTGCTTTTTTCAGACCGTGGGGAACATGAATATGTCTGTGTGTTACAAATCTGAGCTGTGTTCCAAAAGTTAAGTTTTCTGGTTGAATTGAGCCCTACTGCCAATTCTGATGCCCTTTGGTCTAAATCCTGAGAGAAACCTCGTACTTGAAATTTGAATGTCTTTTTGCACTTTTTTCAGACTGGGGGGTACATGAATATGTCTGTGTGTTGCAAATCTGAGCTGTGTGTCAAAAGTTAAGTTTTCTGGTTGAATTGAGCCCTACTGCCAATTCTGATGCCCTTTGGTCTAAATCCTCAGAGAAACCTCGTAATTGAAAACTGAATGTGTTTTTGCCCTTTTTCAGACCATGGGGAACATGAATATGTGTTTCTTCTGCAAATCTGAGCTCTGTGTCAAAAGTTAAGTTTTCTGATTGAATTGAGCCCTACTGCCAATTCCGAGAGGCACTTTGGTCTATCTCCTCAGGGAAAGCTCAGATTTGAAAAAATTGACTGTTTTGTTGGGATTTTCAGACTGGGGGTACATGAATATGTCTGTGTCTTGCAAATCTGAGCTGTGTGCCAAAAGTTATGTTTTCTGGTTGAATTGAGCCCTACTGCCAATTCTGATGCTTTTTGTTGTAACTCCTCAGAGAAAGCTCATATTGAAAAATGAATGTCTTTTTGTGCTTTTTTCAGACCGTGGGGAACATGAATATGTCTGTGTGTTACAAATCTGAGCTGTGTGTGAAAAGTTAAGTTTTCTGGTTGAATTGAGCCCTACTGCCAATTCTGAGAGACACTTTGGTCTATCTCCTCAGGGAAAGCTCAGATTTGAAAAAAATGACTGTTTTTGGGGCTTTTCAGACTGGGGGGTACATGAATATGTGTTTGTTTTGCATATCTAAACTCTGTGTCAAAAGTTATGTTTTCTGGTTGAATTGAGCCCTACGGCCAATTCTGATGCCCTATGGTCTAACTCCTCAGAGAAAGCTCGTATTGAAAAATGAATGTCTTTTTGCACTTTTTTCAGACTGGGGGGTACATGAATATGTCTCTGTGTTGCAAATCTGAGCTGTGTGCCAAAAGTTATGTTTTCTGGTTGAATTGAGCCCTACTGCCAATTCTGATGCTTTTTGTTGTAACTCCTCAGAGAAAGCTCGTATTGAAAAATGAATGTCTTTTTGTGCTTTTTTCAGACCGTGGGGAACATGAATATGTCTATGTGTTACAAATCTGAGCTGTGTGTCAAAAGTTAAGTTTTCTGGTTGAATTGAGCCCTACTGCCAATTCTGATGCCCTTTGGTCTAAATCCTGAGAGCAACCTCGTACTTGAAATTTGAATGTCTTTTTGCACTTTTTTCAGACTGGGGGGTACATGAATATGTCTGTGTGTTGCAAATCTGAGCTGTGTGTCAAAAGTTAAGTTTTCTGGTTGAATTGAGCCCTACTGCCAATTCTGATGCCCTTTGGTCTAAATCCTCAGAGAAACCTCGTAATTGAAAACTGAATGTGTTTTTGCCCTTTTTCAGACCATGGGGAACATGAATATGTGTTTCTTCTGCAAATCTGAGCTCTGTGTCAAAAGTTAAGTTTTCTGATTGAATTGAGCCCTACTGCCAATTCCGAGAGGCACTTTGGTCTATCTCCTCAGGGAAAGCTCAGATTTGAAAAAATTGACTGTTTTGTTGGGATTTTCAGACTGGGGGTACATGAATATGTCTGTGTCTTGCAAATCTGAGCTGTGTGCCAAAAGTTATGTTTTCTGGTTGAATTGAGCCCTACTGCCAATTCTGATGCTTTTTGTTGTAACTCCTCAGAGAAAGCTCATATTGAAAAATGAATGTCTTTTTGTGCTTTTTTCAGACCGTGGGGAACATGAATATGTCTGTGTGTTACAAATCTGAGCTGTGTGTGAAAAGTTAAGTTTTCTGGTTGAATTGAGCCCTACTGCCAATTCTGAGAGACACTTTGGTCTATCTCCTCAGGGAAAGCTCAGATTTGAAAAAAATGACTGTTTTTGGGGCTTTTCAGACTGGGGGGTACATGAATATGTGTTTGTTTTGCATATCTAAACTCTGTGTCAAAAGTTATGTTTTCTGGTTAAATTGAGCCCTACGGCCAATTCTGATGCCCTATGGTCTAACTCCTCAGAGAAAGCTCGTATTGAAAAATGAATGTCTTTTTACACTTTTTTCAGACTGGGGGGTACATGAATATGTGTTTGTTTTGCATATCTAAGCTCTGTGTCAAAAGTTATGTTTTCTGGCTGAATTGAGCCCTACTGCCAATTCTGAGAGACACTTTGGTCTATCTCCTCAGGGAAAGCTCGTATTGAAAAATGAATGTCGTTTTGGGCTTTTCAGACTGGGGGGTACATGAATATGTCTGTGTGTTGCAAATCTGAGCTGTGTGTCAAAAGTTAAGTTTTCTGGTTGAATTGAGCCCTACTGCCAATTCTGATGCCCTTTGGTCTAAATCCTGAGAGAAACCTCGTACTTGAAATTTGAATGTCTTTTTGCACTTTTTTCAGACTGGGGGGTACATGAATATGTCTCTGTGTTGCAAATCTGAGCTGTGTGCCAAAAGTTATGTTTTCTGGTTGAATTGAGCCCTACTGCCAATTCTGATGCTTTTTGTTGTAACTCCTCAGAGAAAGCTCGTAATTGAAATTTGAATGTCTTTTTGCACTTTTTTCAGACTGGGGGGTACATGAATATGTCTGTGTGTTGCAAATCTGAGCTGTGTGCCAAAAGTTATGTTTTCTGGTTGAATTGAGCCCTACTGCCAATTCTGATGCTTTTTGTTGTAACTCCTCAGAGAAAGCTCGTATTGAAAAATGAATGTCTTTTTGTGCTTTTTTCAGACCGTGGGGAACATGAATATGTCTGTGTGTTACAAATCTGAGCTGTGTTCCAAAAGTTAAGTTTTCTGGTTGAATTGAGCCCTACTGCCAATTCTGATGCCCTTTGGTCTAAATCCTGAGAGAAACCTCGTACTTGAAATTTGAATGTCTTTTTGCACTTTTTTCAGACTGGGGGGTACATGAATATGTCTGTGTGTTGCAAATCTGAGCTGTGTGTCAAAAGTTAAGTTTTCTGGTTGAATTGAGCCCTACTGCCAATTCTGATGCCCTTTGGTCTAAATCCTCAGAGAAACCTCGTAATTGAAAACTGAATGTGTTTTTGCCCTTTTTCAGACCATGGGGAACATGAATATGTGTTTCTTCTGCAAATCTGAGCTCTGTGTCAAAAGTTAAGTTTTCTGATTGAATTGAGCCCTACTGCCAATTCCGAGAGGCACTTTGGTCTATCTCCTCAGGGAAAGCTCAGATTTGAAAAAATTGACTGTTTTGTTGGGATTTTCAGACTGGGGGTACATGAATATGTCTGTGTCTTGCAAATCTGAGCTGTGTGCCAAAAGTTATGTTTTCTGGTTGAATTGAGCCCTACTGCCAATTCTGATGCTTTTTGTTGTAACTCCTCAGAGAAAGCTCATATTGAAAAATGAATGTCTTTTTGTGCTTTTTTCAGACCGTGGGGAACATGAATATGTCTGTGTGTTACAAATCTGAGCTGTGTGTGAAAAGTTAAGTTTTCTGGTTGAATTGAGCCCTACTGCCAATTCTGAGAGACACTTTGGTCTATCTCCTCAGGGAAAGCTCAGATTTGAAAAAAATGACTGTTTTTGGGGCTTTTCAGACTGGGGGGTACATGAATATGTGTTTGTTTTGCATATCTAAACTCTGTGTCAAAAGTTATGTTTTCTGGTTGAATTGAGCCCTACGGCCAATTCTGATGCCCTATGGTCTAACTCCTCAGAGAAAGCTCGTATTGAAAAATGAATGTCTTTTTGCACTTTTTTCAGACTGGGGGGTACATGAATATGTCTCTGTGTTGCAAATCTGAGCTGTGTGCCAAAAGTTATGTTTTCTGGTTGAATTGAGCCCTACTGCCAATTCTGATGCTTTTTGTTGTAACTCCTCAGAGAAAGCTCGTATTGAAAAATGAATGTCTTTTTGTGCTTTTTTCAGACCGTGGGGAACATGAATATGTCTGTGTGTTACAAATCTGAGCTGTGTTCCAAAAGTTAAGTTTTCTGGTTGAATTGAGCCCTACTGCCAATTCTGATGCCCTTTGGTCTAAATCCTGAGAGAAACCTCGTACTTGAAATTTGAATGTCTTTTTGCACTTTTTTCAGACTGGGGGGTACATGAATATGTCTGTGTGTTGCAAATCTGAGCTGTGTGTCAAAAGTTAAGTTTTCTGGTTGAATTGAGCCCTACTGCCAATTCTGATGCCCTTTGGTCTAAATCCTCAGAGAAACCTCGTAATTGAAAACTGAATGTGTTTTTGCCCTTTTTCAGACCATGGGGAACATGAATATGTGTTTCTTCTGCAAATCTGAGCTCTGTGTCAAAAGTTAAGTTTTCTGATTGAATTGAGCCCTACTGCCAATTCCGAGAGGCACTTTGGTCTATCTCCTCAGGGAAAGCTCAGATTTGAAAAAATTGACTGTTTTGTTGGGATTTTCAGACTGGGGGTACATGAATATGTCTGTGTGTTGCAAATCTGAGCTGTGTGCCAAAAGTTATGTTTTCTGGTTGAATTGAGCCCTACTGCCAATTCTGATGCTTTTTGTTGTAACTCCTCAGAGAAAGCTCGTATTGAAAAATGAATGTCTTTTTGTGCTTTTTTCAGACCGTGGGGAACATGAATATGTCTGTGTGTTACAAATCTGAGCTGTGTGTCAAAAGTTAAGTTTTCTGGTTGAATTGAGCCCTACTGCCAATTCTGATGCCCTTTGGTCTAAATCCTGAGAGCAACCTCGTACTTGAAATTTGAATGTCTTTTTGCACTTTTTTCAGACTGGGGGGTACATGAATATGTCTGTGTGTTGCAAATCTGAGCTGTGTGTCAAAAGTTAAGTTTTCTGGTTGAATTGAGCCCTACTGCCAATTCTGATGCCCTTTGGTCTAAATCCTCAGAGAAACCTCGTAATTGAAAACTGAATGTGTTTTTGCCCTTTTTCAGACCATGGGGAACATGAATATGTGTTTCTTCTGCAAATCTGAGCTCTGTGTCAAAAGTTAAGTTTTCTGATTGAATTGAGCCCTACTGCCAATTCCGAGAGGCACTTTGGTCTATCTCCTCAGGGAAAGCTCAGATTTGAAAAAATTGACTGTTTTGTTGGGATTTTCAGACTGGGGGTACATGAATATGTCTGTGTCTTGCAAATCTGAGCTGTGTGCCAAAAGTTATGTTTTCTGGTTGAATTGAGCCCTACTGCCAATTCTGATGCTTTTTGTTGTAACTCCTCAGAGAAAGCTCATATTGAAAAATGAATGTCTTTTTGTGCTTTTTTCAGACCGTGGGGAACATGAATATGTCTGTGTGTTACAAATCTGAGCTGTGTTCCAAAAGTTAAGTTTTCTGGTTGAATTGAGCCCTACTGCCAATTCTGATGCCCTTTGGTCTAAATCCTGAGAGAAACCTCGTACTTGAAATTTGAATGTCTTTTTGCACTTTTTTCAGACTGGGGGGTACATGAATATGTCTGTGTGTTGCAAATCTGAGCTGTGTGTCAAAAGTTAAGTTTTCTGGTTGAATTGAGCCCTACTGCCAATTCTGATGCCCTTTGGTCTAAATCCTCAGAGAAACCTCGTAATTGAAAACTGAATGTGTTTTTGCCCTTTTTCAGACCATGGGGAACATGAATATGTGTTTCTTCTGCAAATCTGAGCTCTGTGTCAAAAGTTAAGTTTTCTGATTGAATTGAGCCCTACTGCCAATTCCGAGAGGCACTTTGGTCTATCTCCTCAGGGAAAGCTCAGATTTGAAAAAATTGACTGTTTTGTTGGGATTTTCAGACTGGGGGTACATGAATATGTCTGTGTCTTGCAAATCTGAGCTGTGTGCCAAAAGTTATGTTTTCTGGTTGAATTGAGCCCTACTGCCAATTCTGATGCTTTTTGTTGTAACTCCTCAGAGAAAGCTCGTATTGAAAAATGAATGTCTTTTTGTGCTTTTTTCAGACCGTGGGGAACATGAATATGTCTGTGTGTTACAAATCTGAGCTGTGTGTCAAAAGTTAAGTTTTCTGGTTGAATTGAGCCCTACTGCCAATTCTGATGCCCTTTGGTCTAAATCCTGAGAGCAACCTCGTACTTGAAATTTGAATGTCTTTTTGCACTTTTTTCAGACTGGGGGGTACATGAATATGTCTGTGTGTTGCAAATCTGAGCTGTGTGTCAAAAGTTAAGTTTTCTGGTTGAATTGAGCCCTACTGCCAATTCTGATGCCCTTTGGTCTAAATCCTCAGAGAAACCTCGTAATTGAAAACTGAATGTGTTTTTGCCCTTTTTCAGACCATGGGGAACATGAATATGTGTTTCTTCTGCAAATCTGAGCTCTGTGTCAAAAGTTAAGTTTTCTGATTGAATTGAGCCCTACTGCCAATTCCGAGAGGCACTTTGGTCTATCTCCTCAGGGAAAGCTCAGATTTGAAAAAATTGACTGTTTTGTTGGGATTTTCAGACTGGGGGTACATGAATATGTCTGTGTCTTGCAAATCTGAGCTGTGTGTCAAAAGTTAAGTTTTCTGGTTGAATTGAGCCCTACTGCCAATTCTGATGCCCTTTGGTCTAAATCCTGAGAGAAACCTCGTACTTGAAATTTGAATGTCTTTTTGCACTTTTTTCAGACTGGGGGGTACATGAATATGTCTCTGTGTTGCAAATCTGAGCTGTGTGCCAAAAGTTATGTTTTCTGGTTGAATTGAGCCCTACTGCCAATTCTGATGCTTTTTGTTGTAACTCCTCAGAGAAAGCTCGTATTGAAAAATGAATGTCTTTTTGTGCTTTTTTCAGACCGTGGGGAACATGAATATGTCTGTGTGTTACAAATCTGAGCTGTGTGTCAAAAGTTAAGTTTTCTGGTTGAATTGAGCCCTACTGCCAATTCTGATGCCCTTTGGTCTAAATCCTGAGAGCAACCTCGTACTTGAAATTTGAATGTCTTTTTGCACTTTTTTCAGACTGGGGGGTACATGAATATGTCTGTGTGTTACAAATCTGAGCTGTGTGTCAAAAGTTAAGTTTTCTGGTTGAATTGAGCCCTACTGCCAATTCTGATGCCCTTTGGTCTAAATCCTCAGAGAAACCTCGTAATTGAAAACTGAATGTGTTTTTGCCCTTTTTCAGACCATGGGGAACATGAATATGTGTTTCTTCTGCAAATCTGAGCTCTGTGTCAAAAGTTAAGTTTTCTGATTGAATTGAGCCCTACTGCCAATTCCGAGAGGCACTTTGGTCTATCTCCTCAGGGAAAGCTCAGATTTGAAAAAATTGACTGTTTTGTTGGGATTTTCAGACTGGGGGTACATGAATATGTCTGTGTGTTGCAAATCTGAGCTGTGTGCCAAAAGTTATGTTTTCTGGTTGAATTGAGCCCTACTGCCAATTCTGATGCTTTTTGTTGTAACTCCTCAGAGAAAGCTCGTATTGAAAAATGAATGTCTTTTTACACTTTTTTCAGACTGGGGGGTACATGAATATGTGTTTGTTTTGCATATCTAAGCTCTGTGTCAAAAGTTATGTTTTCTGGCTGAATTGAGCCCTACTGCCAATTCTGAGAGACACTTTGGTCTATCTCCTCAGGGAAAGCTCGTATTGAAAAATGAATGTCGTTTTGGGCTTTTCAGACTGGGGGGTACATGAATATGTCTGTGTGTTGCAAATCTGAGCTGTGTGCCAAAAGTTATGTTTTCTGGTTGAATTGAGCCCTACTGCCAATTCTGATGCTTTTTGTTGTAACTCCTCAGAGAAAGCTCGTATTGAAAAATGAATGTCTTTTTGTGCTTTTTTCAGACCGTGGGGAACATGAATATGTCTGTGTGTTACAAATCTGAGCTGTGTTCCAAAAGTTAAGTTTTCTGGTTGAATTGAGCCCTACTGCCAATTCTGATGCCCTTTGGTCTAAATCCTGAGAGAAACCTCGTACTTGAAATTTGAATGTCTTTTTGCACTTTTTTCAGACTGGGGGGTACATGAATATGTCTGTGTGTTGCAAATCTGAGCTGTGTGTCAAAAGTTAAGTTTTCTGGTTGAATTGAGCCCTACTGCCAATTCTGATGCCCTTTGGTCTAAATCCTCAGAGAAACCTCATAATTGAAAACTGAATGTGTTTTTGCCCTTTTTCAGACCATGGGGAACATGAATATGTGTTTCTTCTGCAAATCTGAGCTCTGTGTCAAAAGTTAAGTTTTCTGATTGAATTGAGCCCTACTGCCAATTCCGAGAGGCACTTTGGTCTATCTCCTCAGGGAAAGCTCAGATTTGAAAAAATTGACTGTTTTGTTGGGATTTTCAGACTGGGGGTACATGAATATGTCTGTGTCTTGCAAATCTGAGCTGTGTGCCAAAAGTTATGTTTTCTGGTTGAATTGAGCCCTACTGCCAATTCTGATGCTTTTTGTTGTAACTCCTCAGAGAAAGCTCATATTGAAAAATGAATGTCTTTTTGTGCTTTTTTCAGACCGTGGGGAACATGAATATGTCTGTGTGTTACAAATCTGAGCTGTGTGTGAAAAGTTAAGTTTTCTGGTTGAATTGAGCCCTACTGCCAATTCTGAGAGACACTTTGGTCTATCTCCTCAGGGAAAGCTCAGATTTGAAAAAAATGACTGTTTTTGGGGCTTTTCAGACTGGGGGGTACATGAATATGTGTTTGTTTTGCATATCTAAACTCTGTGTCAAAAGTTATGTTTTCTGGTTGAATTGAGCCCTACGGCCAATTCTGATGCCCTATGGTCTAACTCCTCAGAGAAAGCTCGTATTGAAAAATGAATGTCTTTTTGCACTTTTTTCAGACTGGGGGGTACATGAATATGTCTCTGTGTTGCAAATCTGAGCTGTGTGCCAAAAGTTATGTTTTCTGGTTGAATTGAGCCCTACTGCCAATTCTGATGCTTTTTGTTGTAACTCCTCAGAGAAAGCTCGTATTGAAAAATGAATGTCTTTTTGTGCTTTTTTCAGACCGTGGGGAACATGAATATGTCTGTGTGTTACAAATCTGAGCTGTGTTCCAAAAGTTAAGTTTTCTGGTTGAATTGAGCCCTACTGCCAATTCTGATGCCCTTTGGTCTAAATCCTGAGAGAAACCTCGTACTTGAAATTTGAATGTCTTTTTGCACTTTTTTCAGACTGGGGGGTACATGAATATGTCTGTGTGTTGCAAATCTGAGCTGTGTGTCAAAAGTTAAGTTTTCTGGTTGAATTGAGCCCTACTGCCAATTCTGATGCCCTTTGGTCTAAATCCTCAGAGAAACCTCGTAATTGAAAACTGAATGTGTTTTTGCCCTTTTTCAGACCATGGGGAACATGAATATGTGTTTCTTCTGCAAATCTGAGCTCTGTGTCAAAAGTTAAGTTTTCTGATTGAATTGAGCCCTACTGCCAATTCCGAGAGGCACTTTGGTCTATCTCCTCAGGGAAAGCTCAGATTTGAAAAAATTGACTGTTTTGTTGGGATTTTCAGACTGGGGGTACATGAATATGTCTGTGTGTTGCAAATCTGAGCTGTGTGCCAAAAGTTATGTTTTCTGGTTGAATTGAGCCCTACTGCCAATTCTGATGCTTTTTGTTGTAACTCCTCAGAGAAAGCTCGTATTGAAAAATGAATGTCTTTTTGTGCTTTTTTCAGACCGTGGGGAACATGAATATGTCTGTGTGTTACAAATCTGAGCTGTGTGTCAAAAGTTAAGTTTTCTGGTTGAATTGAGCCCTACTGCCAATTCTGATGCCCTTTGGTCTAAATCCTGAGAGCAACCTCGTACTTGAAATTTGAATGTCTTTTTGCACTTTTTTCAGACTGGGGGGTACATGAATATGTCTGTGTGTTGCAAATCTGAGCTGTGTGTCAAAAGTTAAGTTTTCTGGTTGAATTGAGCCCTACTGCCAATTCTGATGCCCTTTGGTCTAAATCCTCAGAGAAACCTCGTAATTGAAAACTGAATGTGTTTTTGCCCTTTTTCAGACCATGGGGAACATGAATATGTGTTTCTTCTGCAAATCTGAGCTGTGTGTCAAAAGTTAAGTTTTCTGATTGAATTGAGCCCTACTGCCAATTCCGAGAGGCACTTTGGTCTATCTCCTCAGGGAAAGCTCAGATTTGAAAAAATTGACTGTTTTGTTGGGATTTTCAGACTGGGGGTACATGAATATGTCTGTGTCTTGCAAATCTGAGCTGTGTGCCAAAAGTTATGTTTTCTGGTTGAATTGAGCCCTACTGCCAATTCTGATGCTTTTTGTTGTAACTCCTCAGAGAAAGCTCATATTGAAAAATGAATGTCTTTTTGTGCTTTTTTCAGACCGTGGGGAACATGAATATGTCTGTGTGTTACAAATCTGAGCTGTGTGTCAAAAGTTAAGTTTTCTGGTTGAATTGAGCCCTACTGCCAATTCTGATGCCCTTTGGTCTAAATCCTGAGAGCAACCTCGTACTTGAAATTTGAATGTCTTTTTGCACTTTTTTCAGACTGGGGGGTACATGAATATGTCTGTGTGTTGCAAATCTGAGCTGTGTGTCAAAAGTTAAGTTTTCTGGTTGAATTGAGCCCTACTGCCAATTCTGATGCCCTTTGGTCTAAATCCTCAGAGAAACCTCGTAATTGAAAACTGAATGTGTTTTTGCCCTTTTTCAGACCATGGGGAACATGAATATGTGTTTCTTCTGCAAATCTGAGCTCTGTGTCAAAAGTTAAGTTTTCTGATTGAATTGAGCCCTACTGCCAATTCCGAGAGGCACTTTGGTCTATCTCCTCAGGGAAAGCTCAGATTTGAAAAAATTGACTGTTTTGTTGGGATTTTCAGACTGGGGGTACATGAATATGTCTGTGTCTTGCAAATCTGAGCTGTGTGCCAAAAGTTATGTTTTCTGGTTGAATTGAGCCCTACTGCCAATTCTGATGCTTTTTGTTGTAACTCCTCAGAGAAAGCTCATATTGAAAAATGAATGTCTTTTTGTGCTTTTTTCAGACCGTGGGGAACATGAATATGTCTGTGTGTTACAAATCTGAGCTGTGTTCCAAAAGTTAAGTTTTCTGGTTGAATTGAGCCCTACTGCCAATTCTGATGCCCTTTGGTCTAAATCCTGAGAGAAACCTCGTACTTGAAATTTGAATGTCTTTTTGCACTTTTTTCAGACTGGGGGGTACATGAATATGTCTGTGTGTTGCAAATCTGAGCTGTGTGTCAAAAGTTAAGTTTTCTGGTTGAATTGAGCCCTACTGCCAATTCTGATGCCCTTTGGTCTAAATCCTCAGAGAAACCTCGTAATTGAAAACTGAATGTGTTTTTGCCCTTTTTCAGACCATGGGGAACATGAATATGTGTTTCTTCTGCAAATCTGAGCTCTGTGTCAAAAGTTAAGTTTTCTGATTGAATTGAGCCCTACTGCCAATTCCGAGAGGCACTTTGGTCTATCTCCTCAGGGAAAGCTCAGATTTGAAAAAATTGACTGTTTTGTTGGGATTTTCAGACTGGGGGTACATGAATATGTCTGTGTGTTGCAAATCTGAGCTGTGTGCCAAAAGTTATGTTTTCTGGTTGAATTGAGCCCTACTGCCAATTCTGATGCTTTTTGTTGTAACTCCTCAGAGAAAGCTCGTATTGAAAAATGAATGTCTTTTTGTGCTTTTTTCAGACCGTGGGGAACATGAATATGTCTGTGTGTTACAAATCTGAGCTGTGTGTCAAAAGTTAAGTTTTCTGGTTGAATTGAGCCCTACTGCCAATTCTGATGCCCTTTGGTCTAAATCCTGAGAGCAACCTCGTACTTGAAATTTGAATGTCTTTTTGCACTTTTTTCAGACTGGGGGGTACATGAATATGTCTGTGTGTTGCAAATCTGAGCTGTGTGTCAAAAGTTAAGTTTTCTGGTTGAATTGAGCCCTACTGCCAATTCTGATGCCCTTTGGTCTAAATCCTCAGAGAAACCTCGTAATTGAAAACTGAATGTGTTTTTGCCCTTTTTCAGACCATGGGGAACATGAATATGTGTTTCTTCTGCAAATCTGAGCTCTGTGTCAAAAGTTAAGTTTTCTGATTGAATTGAGCCCTACTGCCAATTCCGAGAGGCACTTTGGTCTATCTCCTCAGGGAAAGCTCAGATTTGAAAAAATTGACTGTTTTGTTGGGATTTTCAGACTGGGGGTACATGAATATGTCTGTGTGTTGCAAATCTGAGCTGTGTGCCAAAAGTTATGTTTTCTGGTTGAATTGAGCCCTACTGCCAATTCTGATGCTTTTTGTTGTAACTCCTCAGAGAAAGCTCATATTGAAAAATGAATGTCTTTTTGTGCTTTTTTCAGACCGTGGGGAACATGAATATGTCTGTGTGTTACAAATCTGAGCTGTGTGTGAAAAGTTAAGTTTTCTGGTTGAATTGAGCCCTACTGCCAATTCTGAGAGACACTTTGGTCTATCTCCTCAGGGAAAGCTCAGATTTGAAAAAAATGACTGTTTTTGGGGCTTTTCAGACTGGGGGGTACATGAATATGTGTTTGTTTTGCATATCTAAACTCTGTGTCAAAAGTTATGTTTTCTGGTTAAATTGAGCCCTACGGCCAATTCTGATGCCCTATGGTCTAACTCCTCAGAGAAAGCTCGTATTGAAAAATGAATGTCTTTTTACACTTTTTTCAGACTGGGGGGTACATGAATATGTGTTTGTTTTGCATATCTAAGCTCTGTGTCAAAAGTTATGTTTTCTGGCTGAATTGAGCCCTACTGCCAATTCTGAGAGACACTTTGGTCTATCTCCTCAGGGAAAGCTCGTATTGAAAAATGAATGTCGTTTTGGGCTTTTCAGACTGGGGGGTACATGAATATGTCTGTGTGTTGCAAATCTGAGCTGTGTGTCAAAAGTTAAGTTTTCTGGTTGAATTGAGCCCTACTGCCAATTCTGATGCCCTTTGGTCTAAATCCTGAGAGAAACCTCGTACTTGAAATTTGAATGTCTTTTTGCACTTTTTTCAGACTGGGGGGTACATGAATATGTCTCTGTGTTGCAAATCTGAGCTGTGTGCCAAAAGTTATGTTTTCTGGTTGAATTGAGCCCTACTGCCAATTCTGATGCTTTTTGTTGTAACTCCTCAGAGAAAGCTCGTATTGAAAAATGAATGTCTTTTTGTGCTTTTTTCAGACCGTGGGGAACATGAATATGTCTGTGTGTTACAAATCTGAGCTGTGTTCCAAAAGTTAAGTTTTCTGGTTGAATTGAGCCCTACTGCCAATTCTGATGCCCTTTGGTCTAAATCCTGAGAGAAACCTCGTACTTGAAATTTGAATGTCTTTTTGCACTTTTTTCAGACTGGGGGGTACATGAATATGTCTGTGTGTTGCAAATCTGAGCTGTGTGTCAAAAGTTAAGTTTTCTGGTTGAATTGAGCCCTACTGCCAATTCTGATGCCCTTTGGTCTAAATCCTCAGAGAAACCTCGTAATTGAAAACTGAATGTGTTTTTGCCCTTTTTCAGACCATGGGGAACATGAATATGTGTTTCTTCTGCAAATCTGAGCTCTGTGTCAAAAGTTAAGTTTTCTGATTGAATTGAGCCCTACTGCCAATTCCGAGAGGCACTTTGGTCTATCTCCTCAGGGAAAGCTCAGATTTGAAAAAATTGACTGTTTTGTTGGGATTTTCAGACTGGGGGTACATGAATATGTCTGTGTGTTGCAAATCTGAGCTGTGTGCCAAAAGTTATGTTTTCTGGTTGAATTGAGCCCTACTGCCAATTCTGATGCTTTTTGTTGTAACTCCTCAGAGAAAGCTCGTATTGAAAAATGAATGTCTTTTTGTGCTTTTTTCAGACCGTGGGGAACATGAATATGTCTGTGTGTTACAAATCTGAGCTGTGTGCCCAAAGTTAAGTTTTCTAGTTGAATTGAGCCCTACTGCCAATTCTGATGCCCTTTGGTCTAAATCCTGAGAGAAACCTCGTACTTGAAATTTGAATGTCTTTTTGCACTTTTTTCAGACTGGGGGGGTACATGAATATGTCTGTGTGTTGCAAATCTGAGCTGTGTGTCAAAAGTTAAGTTTTCTGGTTGAATTGAGCCCTACTGCCAATTCTGATGCCCTTTGGTCTAAATCCTCAGAGAAACCTCGTAATTGAAAACTGAATGTGTTTTTGCCCTTTTTCAGACCATGGGGAACATGAATATGTGTTTCTTCTGCAAATCTGAGCTCTGTGTCAAAAGTTAAGTTTTCTGATTGAATTGAGCCCTACTGCCAATTCCGAGAGGCACTTTGGTTTATCTCCTCAGGGAAAGCTCAGATTTGAAAAAATTGACTGTTTTGTTGGGATTTTCAGACTGGGGGTACATGAATATGTCTGTGTGTTGCAAATCTGAGCTGTGTGCCAAAAGTTATGTTTTCTGGTTGAATTGACCCCTACTGCCAATTCTGATGCTTTTTGTTGTAACTCCTCAGAGAAAGCTCGTATTGAAAAATGAATGTCTTTTTGTCCTTTTTTCAGACCGTGGGGAACATGAATATGTCTGTGTGTTACAAATCTGAGCTGTGTGTCAAAAGTTAAGTTTTCTGGTTGAATTGAGCCCTACTGCCAATTCTGATGCCCTTTGGTCTAAATCCTGAGAGAAACCTCGTACTTGAAATTTGAATGTCTTTTTGCACTTTTTTCAGACTGGGGGGTACATGAATATGTCTGTGTGTTGCAAATCTGAGCTGTGTGCCAAAAGTTATGTTTTCTGGTTGAATTGAGCCCTACTGCCAATTCTGATGCTTTTTGTTGTAACTCCTCAGAGAAAGCTCGTATTGAAAAATGAACGTCTTTTTGTGCTTTTTTCAGACCGTGGGGAACATGAATATGTCTGTGTGTTACAAATCTGAGCTGTGTGTCAAAAGTTAAGTTTTCTGGTTGAATTGAGCCCTACTGCCAATTCTGATGCCCTTTGGTCTAAATCCTCAGAGAAACCTCGTAATTGAAAACTGAATGTGTTTTTGCCCTTTTTCAGACCATGGGGAACATGAATATGTGTTTCTTCTGCAAATCTGAGCTCTGTGTCAAAAGTTAAGTTTTCTGATTGAATTGAGCCCTACTGCCAATTCCGAGAGGCACTTTGGTCTATCTCCTCAGGGAAAGCTCAGATTTGAAAAAATTGACTGTTTTGTTGGGATTTTCAGACTGGGGGTACATGAATATGTCTGTGTGTTGCAAATCTGAGCTGTGTGCCAAAAGTTATGTTTTCTGGTTGAATTGAGCCCTACTGCCAATTCTGATGCTTTTTGTTGTAACTCCTCAGAGAAAGCTCGTATTGAAAAATGAATGTCTTTTTGTGCTTTTTTCAGACCGTGGGGAACATGAATATGTCTGTGTGTTACAAATCTGAGCTGTGTGTCAAAAGTTAAGTTTTCTGGTTGAATTGAGCCCTACTGCCAATTCTGAGAGACACTTTGGTCTATCTCCTCAGAGAAAGCTCAGATTTGAAAAAAATGACTGTTTTTGGGGCTTTTCAGACTGGGGGGTACATGAATATGTGTTTCTTTTGCATATCTAAGCTGTGTGTCAAAAGTTACGTTTTCTGGTTGAATTGAGCCCTACGGCCAATTCTGATGCCCTATGGTCTAACTCCTCAGAGAAAGCTCGTATTGAAAAATGAATGTCTTTTTACACTTTTTTCAGACTGGGGGGTTCATGAATATGTGTTTGTTTTGCATATCTAAGCTCTGTGTCAAAAGTTATGTTTTCTGGCTGAATTGAGCCCTACTGCCAATTCTGAGAGACACTTTGGTCTATCTCCTCAGGGAAAGCTCGTATTGAAAAATGAATGTCGTTTTGGGCTTTTCAGACTGGAGGGTACATGAATATGTCTCTGTGTTGCAAATCTGAGCTGTGTGTCAAAAGTTAAGTTTTCTGGTTGAATTGAGCCCTACTGCCAATTCTGATGCCCTTTGGTCTAAATCCTGAGAGAAACCTCGTACTTGAAATTTGAATGTCTTTTTGCACTTTTTTCAGACTGGGGGGTACATGAATATGTCTGTGTGTTGCAAATCTGAGCTGTGTGTCAAAAGTTAAGTTTTCTGGTTGAATTGAGCCCTACTGCCAATTCTGATGCCCTTTGGTCTAAATCCTCAGAGAAACCTCGTAATTGAAAACTGAATGTGTTTTTGCCGTTTTTAAGACCATGGGGAACATGAATATGTGTTTCTTCTGCAAATCTGAGCTCTGTGTCAAAAGTTAAGTTTTCTGATTGAATTGAGCCCTACTGCCAATTCCGAGAGGCACTTTGGTCTATCTCCTCAGGGAAAGCTCAGATTTGAAAAAATTGAATGTTTTGTTGGGATTTTCAGACTGGGGGTACATGAATATGTCTGTGTGTTGCAAATCTGAGCTGTGTGCCAAAAGTTATGTTTTCTGGTTGAATTGAGCCCTACTGCCAATTCTGATGCCCTTTGGTCTAAATCCTGAGAGAAACCTCGTACTTGAAATTTGAATGTCTTTTTGCACTTTTTTCAGACTGGGGGGTACATGAATATGTCTGTGTGTTGCAAATCTGAGCTGTGTGTCAAAAGTTAAGTTTTCTGGTTGAATTGAGCCCTACTGCCAATTCTGATGCCCTTTGGTCTAAATCCTCAGAGAAACCTCGTAATTGAAAACTGAATGTGTTTTTGCCGTTTTTAAGACCATGGGGAACATGAATATGTGTTTCTTCTGCAAATCTGAGCTCTGTGTCAAAAGTTAAGTTTTCTGATTGAATTGAGCCCTACTGCCAATTCCGAGAGGCACTTTGGTCTATCTCCTCAGGGAAAGCTCAGATTTGAAAAAATTGACTGTTTTGTTGGGATTTTCAGACTGGGGGTACATGAATATGTCTGTGTGTTGCAAATCTGAGCTGTGTGCCAAAAGTTATGTTTTCTGGTTGAATTGAGCCCTACTGCCAATTCTGATGCTTTTTGTTGTAACTCCTCAGAGAAAGCTCGTATTGAAAAATGAATGTCTTTTTGTGCTTTTTTCAGACCGTGGGGAACATGAATATGTCTGTGTGTTACAAATCTGAGCTGTGTGTCAAAAGTTAAGTTTTCTGGTTGAATTGAGCCCTACTGCCAATTCTGAGAGACACTTTGGTCTATCTCCTCAGGGAAAGCTCAGATTTGAAAAAAATGACTGTTTTGGGGGCATTTCAGACTGGGGGTACCCCCCAGTCTGAAAAAAGTGTAAAAAGACATTCATTTTTCAATACGAGCTTTCTCTGAGGAGTTAGACCATAGGGCATCAGAATTGGCCGTAGGGCTCAATTCAACCAGAAAACATAACTTTTGACACAGAGCTTAGATATGCAAAACAAACACATATTCATGTACCCCCCAGTCTGAAAAGCCCCAAAAACAGTCATTTTTTTCAAATCTGAGCTTTCCCTGAGGAGATAGACCAAAGTGTCTCTCAGAATTGGCAGTAGGGCTCAATTCAACCAGAAAACTTAACTTTTGACACACAGCTCAGATTTGTAACACACAGACATATTCATGTTCCCCACGGTCTGAAAAAAGCACAAAAAGACATTCATTTTTCAATACGAGCTTTCTCTGAGGCGTTACAACAAAAAGCATCAGAATTGGCAGTAGGGCTCAATTCAACCAGAAAACATAACTTTTGGCACACAGCTCAGATTTGCAACACACAGACATATTCATGTACCCCCAGTCTGAAAATCCCAACAAAACAGTCAATTTTTTCAAATCTGAGCTGTGTGTGAAAAGTTAAGTTTTCTGGTTGAATTGAGCCCTACTGCCAATTCTGAGAGACACTTTGGTCTATCTCCTCAGGGAAAGCTCAGATTTGAAAAAAATGACTGTTTTGGGGGCATTTCAGACTGGGGGGTACATGAATATGTGTTTGTTTTGCATATCTAAGCTCTGTGTCAAAAGTTATGTTTTCTGGCTGAATTGAGCCCTACTGCCAATTCTGAGAGACACTTTGGTCTATCTCCTCAGGGAAAGCTCGTATTGAAAAATGAATGTCGTTTTGGGCTTTTCAGACTGGGGGGGTACATGAATATGTCTGTGTGTTGCAAATCAGAGCTGTGTGCCAAAAGTTATGTTTTCTGGTTGAATTGAGCCCTACTGCCAATTCTGATGCTTTTTGCTGTAACTCCTCAGAGAAAGCTCGTATTGAAAAATGAATGTCTTTTTGTGCTTTTTTCAGACCGTGGGGAACATGAATATGTCTGTGTGTTACAAATCTGAGCTGTGTGTCAAAAGTTAAGTTTTCTGGTTGAATTGAGCCCTACTGCCAATTCTGATGCCCTTTGGTCTAAATCCTGAGAGAAACCTCGTACTTGAAATTTGAATGTCTTTTTGCACTTTTTTCAGACTGGGGGGTACATGAATATGTCTGTGTGTTGCAAATCTGAGCTGTGTGCCAAAAGTTATGTTTTCTGGTTGAATTGAGCCCTACTGCCAATTCTGATGCTTTTTGTTGTAACTCCTCAGAGAAAGCTCGTATTGAAAAATGAACGTCTTTTTGTGCTTTTTTCAGACCGTGGGGAACATGAATATGTCTGTGTGTTACAAATCTGAGCTGTGTGTCAAAAGTTAAGTTTTCTGGTTGAATTGAGCCCTACTGCCAATTCTGATGCCCTTTGGTCTAAATCCTCAGAGAAACCTCGTAATTGAAAACTGAATGTGTTTTTGCCCTTTTTCAGACCATGGGGAACATGAATATGTGTTTCTTCTGCAAATCTGAGCTCTGTGTCAAAAGTTAAGTTTTCTGATTGAATTGAGCCCTACTGCCAATTCCGAGAGGCACTTTGGTCTATCTCCTCAGGGAAAGCTCAGATTTGAAAAAATTGACTGTTTTGTTGGGATTTTCAGACTGGGGGTACATGAATATGTCTGTGTGTTGCAAATCTGAGCTGTGTGCCAAAAGTTATGTTTTCTGGTTGAATTGAGCCCTACTGCCAATTCTGATGCTTTTTGTTGTAACTCCTCAGAGAAAGCTCGTATTGAAAAATGAATGTCTTTTTGTGCTTTTTTCAGACCGTGGGGAATTGAGTTGAATTGAGTTGAATTGAGCCCTACTGCCAATTCTGATGCCCTTTGGTCTAAATCCTCAGAGAAACCTCGTAATTGAAAACTGAATGTGTTTTTGCCCTTTTTCAGACCATGGGGAACATGAATATGTGTTTCTTCTGCAAATCTGAGCTCTGTGTCAAAAGTTAAGTTTTCTGATTGAATTGAGCCCTACTGCCAATTCCGAGAGGCACTTTGGTCTATCTCCTCAGGGAAAGCTCAGATTTGAAAAAATTGACTGTTTTGTTGGGATTTTCAGACTGGGGGTACATGAATATGTCTGTGTGTTGCAAATCTGAGCTGTGTGCCAAAAGTTATGTTTTCTGGTTGAATTGAGCCCTACTGCCAATTCTGATGCTTTTTGTTGTAACTCCTCAGAGAAAGCTCGTATTGAAAAATGAATGTCTTTTTGTGCTTTTTTCAGACCGTGGGGAACATGAATATGTCTGTGTGTTACAAATCTGAGCTGTGTGCCCAAAGTTAAGTTTTCTGGTTGAATTGAGCCCTACTGCCAATTCTGATGCCCTTTGGTCTAAATCCTGAGAGAAACCTCGTACTTGAAATTTGAATGTCTTTTTGCACTTTTTTCAGACTGGGGGGTACATGAATATGTCTGTGTGTTGCAAATCTGAGCTGTGTGTCAAAAGTTAAGTTTTCTGGTTGAATTGAGCCCTACTGCCAATTCTGATGCCCTTTGGTCTAAATCCTCAGAGAAACCTCGTAATTGAAAACTGAATGTGTTTTTGCCCTTTTTCAGACCATGGGGAACATGAATATGTGTTTCTTCTGCAAATCTGAGCTCTGTGTCAAAAGTTAAGTTTTCTGATTGAATTGAGCCCTACTGCCAATTCCGAGAGGCACTTTGGTTTATCTCCTCAGGGAAAGCTCAGATTTGAAAAAATTGACTGTTTTGTTGGGATTTTCAGACTGGGGGTACATGAATATGTCTGTGTGTTGCAAATCTGAGCTGTGTGCCAAAAGTTATGTTTTCTGGTTGAATTGAGCCCTACTGCCAATTCTGATGCTTTTTGTTGTAACTCCTCAGAGAAAGCTCGTATTGAAAAATGAACGTCTTTTTGTGCTTTTTTCAGACCGTGGGGAACATGAATATGTCTGTGTGTTACAAATCTGAGCTGTGTGTCAAAAGTTAAGTTTTCTGGTTGAATTGAGCCCTACTGCCAATTCTGAGAGACACTTTGGTCTATCTCCTCAGAGAAAGCTCAGATTGAAAAAAATGACTGTTTTTGGGGCTTTTCAGACTGGGGGGTACATGAATATGTGTTTCTTTTGCATATCTAAGCTGTGTGTCAAAAGTTACGTTTTCTGGTTGAATTGAGCCCTACGGCCAATTCTGATGCCCTATGGTCTAACTCCTCAGAGAAAGCTCGTATTGAAAAATGAATGTCTTTTTACACTTTTTTCAGACTGGGGGGTACATGAATATGTGTTTGTTTTGCATATCTAAGCTCTGTGTCAAAAGTTATGTTTTCTGGCTGAATTGAGCCCTACTGCCAATTCTGAGAGACACTTTGGTCTATCTCCTCAGGGAAAGCTCGTATTGAAAAATGAATGTCGTTTTGGGCTTTTCAGACTGGAGGGTACATGAATATGTCTCTGTGTTGCAAATCTGAGCTGTGTGTCAAAAGTTAAGTTTTCTGGTTGAATTGAGCCCTACTGCCAATTCTGATGCCCTTTGGTCTAAATCCTGAGAGAAACCTCGTACTTGAAATTTGAATGTCTTTTTGCACTTTTTTCAGACTGGGGGGTACATGAATATGTCTGTGTGTTGCAAATCTGAGCTGTGTGTCAAAAGTTAAGTTTTCTGGTTGAATTGAGCCCTACTGCCAATTCTGATGCCCTTTGGTCTAAATCCTCAGAGAAACCTCGTAATTGAAAACTGAATGTGTTTTTGCCGTTTTTAAGACCATGGGGAACATGAATATGTGTTTCTTCTGCAAATCTGAGCTCTGTGTCAAAAGTTAAGTTTTCTGATTGAATTGAGCCCTACTGCCAATTCCGAGAGGCACTTTGGTCTATCTCCTCAGGGAAAGCTCAGATTTGAAAAAATTGACTGTTTTGTTGGGATTTTCAGACTGGGGGTACATGAATATGTCTGTGTGTTGCAAATCTGAGCTGTGTGCCAAAAGTTATGTTTTCTGGTTGAATTGAGCCCTACTGCCAATTCTGATGCTTTTTGTTGTAACTCCTCAGAGAAAGCTCGTATTGAAAAATGAATGTCTTTTTGTGCTTTTTTCAGACCGTGGGGAACATGAATATGTCTGTGTGTTACAAATCTGAGCTGTGTGTCAAAAGTTAAGTTTTCTGGTTGAATTGAGCCCTACTGCCAATTCTGAGAGACACTTTGGTCTATCTCCTCAGGGAAAGCTCAGATTTGAAAAAAATGACTGTTTTGGGGGCATTTCAGACTGGGGGGTACCCCCCAGTCTGAAAAAAGTGTAAAAAGACATTCATTTTTCAATACGAGCTTTCTCTGAGGAGTTAGACCATAGGGCATCAGAATTGGCCGTAGGGCTCAATTCAACCAGAAAACATAACTTTTGACACAGAGCTTAGATATGCAAAACAAACACATATTCATGTACCCCCCAGTCTGAAAAGCCCCAAAAACAGTCATTTTTTTCAAATCTGAGCTTTCCCTGAGGAGATAGACCAAAGTGTCTCTCAGAATTGGCAGTAGGGCTCAATTCAACCAGAAAACTTAACTTTTGACACACAGCTCAGATTTGTAACACACAGACATATTCATGTTCCCCACGGTCTGAAAAAAGCACAAAAAGACATTCATTTTTCAATACGAGCTTTCTCTGAGGAGTTACAACAAAAAGCATCAGAATTGGCAGTAGGGCTCAATTCAACCAGAAAACATAACTTTTGGCACACAGCTCAGATTTGCAACACACAGACATATTCATGTACCCCCAGTCTGAAAATCCCAACAAAACAGTCAATTTTTTCAAATCTGAGCTGTGTGTCAAAAGTTAAGTTTTCTGGTTGAATTGAGCCCTACTGCCAATTCTGAGAGACACTTTGGTCTATCTCCTCAGGGAAAGCTCAGATTTGAAAAAAATGACTGTTTTGGGGGCATTTCAGACTGGGGGGTACATGAATATGTGTTTGTTTTGCATATCTAAGCTCTGTGTCAAAAGTTATGTTTTCTGGCTGAATTGAGCCCTACTGCCAATTCTGAGAGACACTTTGGTCTATCTCCTCAGGGAAAGCTCGTATTGAAAAATGAATGTCGTTTTGGGCTTTTCAGACTGGGGGGGTACATGAATATGTCTGTGTGTTGCAAATCAGAGCTGTGTGCCAAAAGTTATGTTTTCTGGTTGAATTGAGCCCTACTGCCAATTCTGATGCTTTTTGCTGTAACTCCTCAGAGAAAGCTCGTATTGAAAAATGAATGTCTTTTTGTGCTTTTTTCAGACCGTGGGGAACATGAATATGTCTGTGTGTTACAAATCTGAGCTGTGTGTCAAAAGTTAAGTTTTCTGGTTGAATTGAGCCCTACTGCCAATTCTGATGCCCTTTGGTCTAAATCCTGAGAGAAACCTCGTACTTGAAATTTGAATGTCTTTTTGCACTTTTTTCAGACTGGGGGGTACATGAATATGTCTGTGTGTTGCAAATCTGAGCTGTGTGCCAAAAGTTATGTTTTCTGGTTGAATTGAGCCCTACTGCCAATTCTGATGCTTTTTGTTGTAACTCCTCAGAGAAAGCTCGTATTGAAAAATGAACGTCTTTTTGTGCTTTTTTCAGACCGTGGGGAACATGAATATGTCTGTGTGTTACAAATCTGAGCTGTGTGTCAAAAGTTAAGTTTTCTGGTTGAATTGAGCCCTACTGCCAATTCTGATGCCCTTTGGTCTAAATCCTCAGAGAAACCTCGTAATTGAAAACTGAATGTGTTTTTGCCCTTTTTCAGACCATGGGGAACATGAATATGTGTTTCTTCTGCAAATCTGAGCTCTGTGTCAAAAGTTAAGTTTTCTGATTGAATTGAGCCCTACTGCCAATTCCGAGAGGCACTTTGGTCTATCTCCTCAGGGAAAGCTCAGATTTGAAAAAATTGACTGTTTTGTTGGGATTTTCAGACTGGGGGTACATGAATATGTCTGTGTGTTGCAAATCTGAGCTGTGTGCCAAAAGTTATGTTTTCTGGTTGAATTGAGCCCTACTGCCAATTCTGATGCTTTTTGTTGTAACTCCTCAGAGAAGCTCGTATTGAAAAATGAATGTCTTTTTGTGCTTTTTTCAGACCGTGGGGAATTGAGTTGAATTGAGTTGAATTGAGCCCTACTGCCAATTCTGATTGCCCTTTGGTCTAAATCCTCAGAGAAACCTCGTAATTGAAAACTGAATGTGTTTTTGCCCTTTTTCAGACCATGGGGAACATGAATATGTGTTTCTTCTGCAAATCTGAGCTTCTGTGTCAAAAGTTAAGTTTTCTGATTGAATTGAGCCCTACTGCCAATTCCGAGAGGCACTTTGGTCTATCTCCTCAGGGAAAGCTCAGATTGAAAAAATTGACTGTTTTGTTGGGATTTTCAGACTGGGGGTACATGAATATGTCTGTGTGTTGCAAATCTGAGCTGTGTGCCAAAAGTTATGTTTCTGGTTGAATTGAGCCCTACTGCCAATTCTGATGCTTTTTGTTGTAACTCCTCAGAGAACGCTCGTATTGAAAAATGAATGTCTTTTTGTGCTTTTTTCAGACCGTGGGGAACATGAATATGTCTGTGTGTTACAAATCTGAGCTGTGTGTCAAAAGTTAAGTTTTCTGGTTGAATTGAGCCCTACTGCCAATTCTGATGCCCTATGGTCTAACTCCTCAGAGAAAGCTCGTATTGAAAAATGAATGTCTTTTTACACTTTTTTCAGACTGGGGGGTACATGAATATGTGTTTGTTTTGCATATTTAAGCTCTGTGTCAAAAGTTATGTTTTCTGGCTGAATTGAGCCCTACTGCCAATTCTGAGAGACACTTTGGTCTATCTCCTCAGGGAAAGCTCGTATTGAAAATGAATGTCGTTTTGGGCTTTTCAGACTGGGGGGTACATGAATATGTCTGTGTGTTGCAAATCTGAGCTGTGTGTCAAAAGTTAAGTTTTCTGGTGAATTGAGCCCTACTGCCAATTCTGATGCCCTTTGGTCTAACTCCTCAGAGAAAGCTCGTATTGAAATTGAATGTCTTTTTGCACTTTTTCAGACTGGGGGGGTACATGAATATGTCTCTGTGTTGCAAATCTGAGCTGTGTGCCAAAAGTTATGTTTTCTGGTTGAATTGAGCCCTACTGCCAATTCTGATGCTTTTTGTTGTAACTCCTCAGAGAAAGCTCGTATTGAAAAATGAATGTCTTTTTTGTGCTTTTTTCAGACCGTGGGGAACATGAATATGTCTGTGTGTTACAATCTGAGCTGTGTGTCAAAAGTTAAGTTTTCTGGTTGAATTGAGCCCTACTGCCCAATTCTGATGCCCTTTGGTCTAAATCCTGAGAGCAACCTCGTACTTGAAATTTGAATGTCTTTTTGCACTTTTTTCAGACTGGGGGGGTACATGAATAGTCTGTGTGTTGCAAATCTGAGCTGTGTGTCAAAAGTTAAGTTTTCTGGTTGAATTGAGCCCTACTGCCAATTCTGATGCCCTTTGGTACTAAATCCTGAGAGAAACCTCGTAATTGAAAACTGAATGTGTTTTTGCCCTTTTTCAGACCATGGGGAACATGAATATGTGTTTCTTCTGCAAATCTGAGCTCTGTGTCAAAAGTTAAGTTTTCTGATTGAATTGAGCCCTACTGCCAATCCGAGAGGCACTTTGGTCTATCTCCTCAGGGAAAGCTCAGATTTGAAAAAATTGACTGTTTTGTTGGGATTTCAGACTGGGGGTACATGAAATATGTCTGTGTCTTGCAAATCTGAGCTGTGTGCCAAAAGTTATGTTTTCTGGTTGAATTGAGCCCTACTGCCAATTCTGATGCTTTTTGTTGTAACTCTCAGAGAAAGCTCGTATTGAAAAATGAATGTCTTTTTGTGCTTTTTTCAGACCGTGGGGAACATGAATTATGTCTGTGTGTTACAAATCTGAGCTGTGTGTCAAAAGTTAAGTTTTCTGGTTGAATTGAGCCCTACTGCCAATTCTGAGAGACACTTTGGTCTATCTCCTCAGGGAAAGCTCAGATTTGAAAAAAATGACTGTTTTGGGGGCTTTTCAGGACTGGGGGGTACATGATATGTGTTTGTTTTGCATATCTAAGCTCTGTGTCAAAAGTTATGTTTTCTGGTTGATTGAGCCCTACGGCCAATTCTGATGCCCTATGGTCTAACTCCTCAGAGAAAGCTCGTATTGAAAAATGAATGTCTTTTTACACTTTTTTCAGACTGGGGGGTACATGAATATGTGTTTGTTTTGCATATCTAAGCTCTGTGTCAAAAGTTATGTTTCTGGCTGAATTGAGCCCTACTGCCATTCTGAGAGACACTTTGGTCTATCTCCTCAGGGAAAGCTCGTATTGAAAAATGAATGTCGTTTTGGCTTTTCAGACTGGGGGGTACATGAATATGTCTGTGTGTTGCAAATCTGAGCTGTGTGTCAAAAGTTAAGTTTTCTGGTTGAATTGAGCCCTACTGCCAATTCTGATGCCCTTTGTCTAAATCGTGAGAGAAACCTCGTACTTGAAATTTGAATGTCTTTTTGCACTTTTTTCAGACTGGGGGGTACATGAATATGTCTGTGTGTTGCAAATCTGAGCTGTGTGTCCAAAGTTAGTTTTCTGGTTGAATTGAGCCCTACTGCCAATTCTGATGCCTTTGTCTAAATCCTCAGAGAAACCTCGTAATTGAAACTGAATGTGTTTTTGCCCTTTTTCAGGACCATGGGAACATGAATATGTGTTTCTTCTGCAAATCTGAGCTCTGTGTCAAAAGTTAAGTTTTCTGATTGAATTGAGCCCTACTGCCAATTCCGAGAGGCACTTTGGTCTATCTCCTCAGGGAAAGCTCAGATTTGAAAAAATTGACTGTTTTGTTGGGATTTTCAGACTGGGGGTACATGAATATGTCTGTGTGTTGCAAATCTGAGCTGTGTGCCAAAAGTTATGTTTTCTGGTTGAATTGAGCCCTACTGCCAATTCTGATGCTTTTTGTTGTAACTCCTCAGAGAAAGCTCGTACTTGAAATTTGAATGTCTTTTTGCACTTTTTCAGACTGGGGGGTACAAGAATATGTCTGTGTGGTTGGCAAATCTGAGCTGTGTGTCAAAAGTTAAGTTTTTCTGGTTGAATTGAGCCCTACTGCCAATTCTGAGAGACACTTTGGTCTATCTCCTCAGGGAAAGCTCAGATTTGAAAAAAATGACTGTTTTGGGGCATTTCAGACTGGGGGGTACATGAATATGTGTTTTGTTTTGCATATCTAAGCTCTGTGTCAAAAGTTACGTTTTCTGGTTGAATGAGCCCTACGGCCAATTCTGATGCTTTTTGTTGTAACTCCTCAAAGAAAGCTCGTATTGAAAAATGAATGTCTTTTTGTGCTTTTTTCAGACCGTGGGGAACATGAATATGTCTGTGTGTTACAAATCTGAGCTGTGTGCCCAAAGTTAAGTTTTTCTGGTTGAATTGAGCCCTACTGCCAATTCTGATGCCCTTTGGTCTAAATCCTGAGAGAAACCTCGTACTTGAAATTTGAATGTCTTTTTGCACGTTTTTCAGACTGGGGGGTACATGAATATGTCTGTGTGTTGCAAATCTGAGCTGTGTGTCAAAAGTTAAGTTTTCTGGTTGAATTGAGCCCTACTGCCAATTCTGATGCCCTTTGGTCTAAATCCTCAGAGAAACCTCGTAATTGAAAACTGAATGTGTTTTTGCCTTTTCAGGACCATGGGGAACATGAATATGTGTTTCTTCTGCAAATCTGAGCTCTGTGTCAAAAGTTAAGTTTTCTGATTGAATTGAGCCCTACTGCCAATTCCGAGAGGCACTTGGTCTATCTCCTCAGGGAAAGCTCAGATTTGAAAAAATTGACTGTTTTGTTGGGATTTTCAGACTGGGGGTACATGAATATGTCTGTGTGTTGCAAATCTGAGCTGTGTGCCAAAAGTTATGTTTTCTGGTTGAATTGAGCCCTACTGCCAATTCTGATGCTTTTGTTGTAACTCCTCAGAGAAAGCTCGTATTGAAAAATGAATGTCTTTTTGTGCTTTTTTCAGACCGTGGGGAACATGAATATGTCTGTGTGTTACAAATCTGAGCTGTGTGTCAAAAGTTAAGTTTTCTGGTTGAATTGAGCCCTACTGCCAATTCTGAGAGACACTTTGGTCTATCTCCTCAGGGAAAGCTCAGATTTGAAAAAATGACTGTTTTGGGGCATTTCAGACTGGGGGGTACATGAATATGTGTTTGTTTTGCATATCTAAGCTCTGTGTCAAAAGTTATGTTTTCTGGCTGAATTGAGCCCTACTGCCAATTCTGAGAGACACTTTGGTCTATCTCCTCAGGGAAAGCTCGTATTGAAAAATGAATGTCGTTTTGGGCTTTTCAGACTGGGGGGTACATGAATATGTCTGTGTGTTGCAAATCTGAGCTGTGTGTCAAAAGTTAAGTTTTCTGGTTGAATTGAGCCTTACTGCCAATTCTGATGCCATTTGGTCTAAATCCTGAGAGAAACCTCGTACTTGAAATTTGAATGTCTTTTTGCACTTTTTTCAGACTGGGGGGTACATGAATATGTCTCTGTGTTGCAAAATCTGAGCTGTGTGCCAAAAGTTATGTTTTCTGGTTGAATTGAGCCCTACTGCCAATTCTGATGCTTTTTGCTGTAACTCCTCAGAGAAAGCTCGTATTGAAAAATGAATGTCTTTTTGTGCTTTTTTCAGGACCGTGGGGAACATGAATATGTCTGTGTGTTACAAATCTGAGCTGTGTGTCAAAAGTTAAGTTTTCTGGTTGAATTGAGCCCTACTGCCAATTCTGATGCCCTTTGGTCTAAATCCTGAGAGAAACCTCGTACTTGAAATTTGAATGTCTTTTTGCACTTTTTTCAGACTGGGGGGTACATGAATATGTCTGTGTGTTGCAAATCTGAGCTGTGTGCCAAAAGTTATGTTTTCTGGTTGAATTGAGCCCTACTGCCAATTCTGATGCTTTTTGTTGTAACTCCTCAGAGAAAGCTCGTATTGAAAAATGAACGTCTTTTTGTGCTTTTTTCAGACCGTGGGAACATGAATATGTCTGTGTGTTACAAATCTGAGCTGTGTGTCAAAAGTTAAGTTTTCTGGTTGAATTGAGCCCTACTGCCAATTCTGATGCCCTTTGGTCTAATCCTCAGAGAAACCTCGTAATTGAAAACTGAATGTGTTTTTGCCCTTTTTCAGACCATGGGGAACATGAATATGTGTTTCTTCTGCAAATCTGAGCTCTGTGTCAAAAGTTAAGTTTTCTGATTGAATTGAGCCCTACTGCCAATTCCGAGAGGCACTTTGGTCTATCTCCTCAGGGAAAGCTCAGATTTGAAAAAATTGACTGTTTTGTTGGGATTTTCAGACTGGGGGTACATGAATATGTCTGTGTGTTTGCAAATCTGAGCTGTGTGTCAAAAGTTAAGTTTTCTGGTTGAATTGAGCCCTACTGCCAATTCTGATGCCCTTTGGTTTAAATCGTGAGAGAAACCTCGTACTTGAATTTGAATGTCTTTTTGCACTTTTTTCAGACTGGGGGGTACAAGAATATGTCTGTGTGTTGCAAATCTGAGCTGTGTGTCAAAAGTTAAGTTTTCTGGTTGAATTGAGCCCTACTGCCAATTCTGATGCCCTTTGGTCTAAATCCTCAGAGAAACCTCGTAATTGAAAACTGAATGTGTTTTGCCCTTTTCAGACCATGGGGAACATGAATATGTGTTTCTTCTGCAAATCTGAGCTCTGTGTCAAAAGTTAAGTTTTCTGGTTGAATTGAGCCCTACTGCCAATTCTGATGCTTTTTGTTGTAACTCCTCAGAGAAAGCTCGTATTGAAAAATGAATGTCTTTTTGTGCTTTTTTCAGACCGTGGGGAACATGAATATGTCTGTGTGTTACAAATCTGAGCTGTGTGTCAAAGTTAAGTTTTCTGGTTGAATTGAGGCCTACTGCCAATTCTGAGAGACACTTTGGTCTATCTCCTCAGGGAAAGCTCAGATTTGAAAAAAATGACTGTTTTGGGGGCATTTCAGACTGGGGGTACATGAATATGTCTGTGTGTTGCAAATCTGAGCTGTGTGCCAAAAGTTATGTTTTCTGGTTGAATTGAGCCCTACTGCCAATTCTGATGCTTTTTGTTGTAACTCCTCAGAGAAAGCTCGTATTGAAAAATGAATGTCTTTTTGTGCTTTTTTCAGACCGTGGGGAACATGAATATGTCCTGTGTGTTACAAATCTGAGCTGTGTGTCAAAAGTTAAGTTTTCTGGTTGAATGAGCCCTACTGCCAATTCTGATGCCCTTTGGTCTAAATCCTGAGAGAAACCTCGTACTTGAAATTTGAATGTCTTTTTGCACTTTTTTCAGACTGGGGGGTACATGAATATGTCTGTGTGTTGCAAATCTGAGCTGTGTGTCAAAAGTTAAGTTTTCTGGTTGAATTGAGCCCTACTGCCAATTCTGATGCCCTTTGGTCTAAATCCTCAGAGAAACCTCGTAATTGAAAACTGAATGTGTTTTTGCCCTTTTCAGACATGGGGAACATGAATATGTGTTTCTTCTGCAAATCTGAGCTCTGTGTCAAAAGTTAAGTTTTCTGATTGAATTGAGGCCCTACTGCCAATTCCGAGAGGCACTTTGGTCTATCTCCTCAGGGAAAGCTCAGATTTGAAAAAATTGACTGTTTTGTTGGGATTTCAGACTGGGGGTACATGAATATGTCTGTGTGTTGCAAATCTGAGCTGTGTGTCAAAAGTTAAGTTTTCTGGTTGAATTGAGCCCTACTGCCAATTCTGATGCCCTTTGGTCTAAATCGTGAGAGAAACCTCGTACTTGAAATTTGAATGTCTTTTTGCACTTTTTTCAGACTGGGGGGTACAAGAATATGTCTGTGTGTTGCAAATCTGAGCTGTGTGTCAAAAGTTAAGTTTTCTGGTTGAATTGAGCCCTACTGCCAATTCTGATGCCCTTTGGTCTAAATCCTCAGAGAAACCTCGTAATTGAAAACTGAATGTGTTTTTGCCCTTTTTCAGACCATGGGGAACATGAATATGTGTTTCTTCTGCAAATCTGAGCTCTGTGTCAAAAGTTAAGTTTTCTGATTGAATTGAGCCCTACTGCCAATTCCGAGAGGCACTTTGGTCTATCTCCTCAGGGAAAGCTCAGATTTGAAAAAAATTGACTGTTTTGTTGGGATTTTCAGACTGGGGGTACATGAATATGTCTGTGTGTTGCAAATCTGAGCTGTGTGCCAAAAGTTATGTTTTCTGGTTGAATTGAGCCCTACTGCCAATTCTGATGCTTTTTGTTGTAACTCCTCAGAGAAAGCTCGTATTGAAAATGAATGTCTTTTTGTGCTTTTTTCAGACCGTGGGGAACATGAATATGTCTGTGTGTTACAAATCTGAGCTGTGTGTCAAAAGTTAAGTTTTCTGGTTGAATTGAGCCCTACTGCCAATTCTGAGAGACACTTTGTCTATCTCCTCAGGGAAAGCTCAGATTTGAAAAAAATGACTGTTTTGGGGGCATTTCAGACTGGGGGGTACATGAATATGTGTTTGTTTTGCATATCTAAGCTCTGTGTCAAAAGTTACGTTTTCTGGTTGAATTGAGCCCTACGGCCAATTCTGATGCTTTTTGTTGTAACTCCTCAGAGAAAGCTCGTATTGAAAAATGAATGTCTTTTTGTGCTTTTTTCAGACCGTGGGGAACATGAATATGTCTGTGTGTTACAAATCTGAGGCTGTGTGCCCAAAGTTAAGTTTTCTGGTTGAATGAGCCCTACTGCCAATTCTGATGCTTTTTGTTGTAACTCCTCAGAGAAAGCTCGTATTGAAAATGAATGTCTTTTTGTGCTTTTTCAGACCGTGGGGAACATGAATATGTCTGTGTGTTACAAATCTGAGCTGTGTGTCAAAAGTTAAGTTTTCTGGTTGAATGAGCCCTACTGCCAATTCTGAGAGACACTTTGGTCTATCTCCTCAGGGAAAGCTCAGATTTGAAAAAATGACTGTTTTGGGGCATTTCAGACTGGGGGGTACATGAATATGTGTTTGTTTTGCATATCTAAGCTCTGTGTCAAAAGTTACGTTTTCTGGTTGAATTGAGCCCTACGGCCAATTCTGATGCTTTTTGTTGTAACTCCTCAGAGAAAGCTCGTATTGAAAAATGAATGTCTTTTTGTGCTTTTTTCAGACCGTGGGGAACATGAATATGTCTGTGTGTTACAAATCTGAGCTGTGTGCCCAAAGTAAGTTTTCTGGTTGAATTGAGCCCTACTGCCAATTCTGATGCCCTTTGGTCTAAATCCTGAGGAGAAACCTCGTACTTGAATTTGAATGTCTTTTTGCACTTTTTTCAGACTGGGGGGGTACATGAATATGTCTGTGTGTTGCAAATCTGAGCTGTGTGTCAAAAGTTAAGTTTTCTGGTTGAATTGAGCCCTACTGCCAATTCTGATGCCCTTTGGTCTAAATCCTCAGAGAAACCTCGTAATTGAAAACTGAATGTGTTTTTGCCCTTTTTCAGACCATGGGGAACATGAATATGTGTTTCTTCTGCAAATCTGAGCTCTGTGTCAAAAGTTAAGTTTTCTGATTGAATTGAGCCTACTGCCAATTCCGAGAGGCACTTTGGTCTATCTCCTCAGGAAAGCTCAGATTTGAAAAAATTGACTGTTTTTGTTGGGATTTTCAGACTGGGGGTACATGAATATGTCTGTGTGTTGCAAATCTGAGCTGTGTGCCAAAAGTTATGTTTTCTGGTTGAATTGAGCCCTACTGCCAATTCTGATGCTTTTTGTTGTAACTCCTCAGAGAAAGCTCGTATTGAAAAATGAATGTCTTTTTGTGCTTTTTTCAGACCGTGGGGAACATGAATATGTCTGTGTGTTACAAATCTGAGCTGTTGTGTCAAAAGTTAAGTTTTCTGGTTGAATTGAGCCCTACTGCCAATTCTGATGCCCTTTGGTCCTAAATCCTGAGAGAAACCTCGTACTTGAAATTTGAATGTCTTTTTGCACTTTTTTCAGACTGGGGGGTACATGAATATGTCTGTGTGTTGCAATCTGAGCTGTGTGTCAAAAGTTAAGTTTCTGGTTGAATTGAGCCCTACTGCCAATTCTGATGCCCTTTGGTCTAAATCCTCAGAGAAACCTCGTAATTGAAAACTGAATGTGTTTTTGCCCTTTTTCAGACTGGGGGGGTACATGAATATGTCTCTGTGTTGCAAATCTGAGCTGTGTGCCAAAAGTTATGTTTTCTGGTTGAATTGAGCCCTACTGCCAATTCTGATGCTTTTTGCTGTAACTCCCAGAGAAAGCTCGTATTGAAAAATGAATGTCTTTTTGTGCTTTTTTCAGACCGTGGGGACATGAATATGTCTGTGTGTTGCAAATCTGAGCTGTGTGCCAAAAGTTATGTTTTCTGGTTGAATTGAGCCCTACTGCCAATTCTGATGCTTTTTGTTGTAACTCCTCAGAGAAAGCTCGTATTGAAAAATGAATGTCTTTTTGTGCTTTTTTCAGACCGTGGGGTACATGAATATGTCTGTGTGTTGCAAATCTGAGCTGTGTGTCAAAAGTTAAGTTTTCTGGTTGAATTGAGCCCTACTGCCAATTCTGATGCCCTTTGGTCTAACTCCTCAGAGAAAGCTCGTATTGAAATTTGAATGTCTTTTTGCACTTTTTTCAGACTGGGGGGTACATGAATATGTCTCTGTGTTGCAAATCTGAGCTGTGATCCAAAAGTTATGTTTTCTGGTTGATTGAGCCCTACTGCCAATTCTGATGCTTTTTGCTGTAACTCCTCAGAGAAAGCTCGTATTGAAAAATGAATGTCTTTTTTGTGCTTTTTTCAGACCGTGGGGAACATGAATATGTCTGTGTGTTACAAATCTGAGCTGTGTGTCAAAAGTTAAGTTTTCTGGTTGAATTGAGCCCTACTGCCAATTCTGAGAGACACTTTGGTCTATCTCCTCAGAGAAAGCTCAGATTTGAAAAAATGACTGTTTTTGGGGCTTTTCAGACTGGGGGGTACATGAATATGTGTTTGTTTTGCATATCTAAGCTCTGTGTCAAAGTTACGTTTTCTGGTTGAATTGAGCCCTACTGCCAATTCTGATGCTTTTTGTTGTAACTCCTCAGAGAAAGCTCGTATTGAAAAATGAATGTCTTTTGTGCTTTTTTCAGACCGTGGGGAATGAGTTGAATTGAGTTGAATTGAGCCCTACTGCCAATTCTGATGCCCTTTGGTCTAAATCCTCAGAGAAACCTCGTAATTGAAAACTGAATGTGTTTTTGCCCTTTTTCAGACCATGGGGAACATGAATATGTGTTTCTTCTGCAAATCTGAGCTCTGTGTCAAAAGTTAAGTTTTCTGATTGAATTGAGCACTACTGCCAATTCCGAGAGGCACTTTGGTCTATCTCCTCAGGGAAAGCTCAGATTTGAAAAATTGACTGTTTTGTTGGGATTTTCAGACTGGGGGTACATGAATATGTCTGTGTGTTGCAAATCTGAGCTGTGTGCCAAAAGTTATGTTTTCTGGTTGAATTGAGCCCTACTGCCAATTCTGATGCTTTTTGTTGTAACTCCTCAGAGAAAGCTCGTATTGAAAAATGAATGTCTTTTTGTGCTTTTTTCAGACCGTGGGGAACATGAATATGTCTGTTTGTTACAAATCTGAGCTGTGTGTCAAAAGTTAAGTTTTCTGGTTGAATTGAGCCCTACGGCCAATTCTGATGCCCTATGGTCTAACTCCTCAGAGAAAGCTCGTATTGAAAAATGAATGTCTTTTTACACTTTTTTCAGACTGGGGGGTACATGAATATGTGTTTGTTTTGCATATTTAAGCTCTGTGTCAAAAGTTATGTTTTCTGGCTGAATTGATCCCTACTGCCAATTCTGAGAGACACTTTGGTCTATCTCCTCAGGGAAAGCTCGTATTGAAAAATGAATGTCGTTTTGGGCTTTTCAGACTGGGGGGTACATGAATATGTCTGTGTGTTGCAAATCTGAGCTGTGTGTCAAAAGTTAAGTTTTCTGGTTGAATTGAGCCCTACTGCCAATTCTGATGCCCTTTGGTCTAAATCCTGAGAGAAACCTCGTACTTGAAATTTGAATGTCTTTTTGCACTTTTTTCAGACTGGGGGGTACATGAATATGTCTCTGTGTTGCAAATCTGAGCTGTGTGCCAAAAGTTATGTTTTCTGGTTGAATTGAG
>JAXLNS010000136.1:0-84503 GCA_037215915.1 Pantherophis vulpinus
ATATTCATGTACCCCCCAGTCTGAAAAGCCCAAAACGACATTCATTTTTCAATATGAGCTTTCCCTGAGGAGATAGACCAAAGTGTCTCTCAGAATTGGCAGTAGGGCTCAATTCAGCCAGAAAACATAACTTTTGACACAGAGCTTAGATATGCAAAAAAAACCACACATATTCATGTACCCCCAGTCTGAAAAGCCCCCAAAAACAGTCAATTTTTTCAAATCTGAGCTTTCCCTGAGGAGATAGACCAAAGTGCCTCTCAGAATTGGCAGTAGGGCTCAATTCAACCAGAAAACATAACTTTTGACACAGAGCTTAGATATGCAAAACAAACACATATTCATGTACCCCCAGTCTGAAAAGCCCAAAAAAACAGTCAATTTTTTCAACTCTGAGCTTTCCCTGAGGAGATAGACCAAAGTGCCTCTCAGAATTGGCAGTAGGGCTCAATTCAACCAGAAAACATAACTTTTGACACAGAGCTTAGATATGCAAAACAAACACATATTCATGTACCCCCAGTCTGAAAAGCCAAAAAAAAACAGTCAATTTTTTCAAATCTGAGCTTTCCCTGAGGAGATAGACCAAAGTGTCTCTCATAAGTGGCAGTAGGGCTCAATTCAACCAGAAAACTTAACTTTTGACACACAGCTCAGATTTGCAAAACAAACACATATTCATGTACCCCCCAGTCTGAAAAGCCCAAAACGACATTCATTTTTCAATATGAGCTTTCCCTGAGGAGATAGACCAAAGTGTCTCTCAGAATTGGCAGTAGGGCTCAATTCAGCCAGAAAACATAACTTTTGACACAGAGCTTAGATATGCAAAAAAAACCACACATATTCATGTACCCCCAGTCTGAAAAGCCCCCAAAAACAGTCAATTTTTTCAAATCTGAGCTTTCCCTGAGGAGATAGACCAAAGTGCCTCTCAGAATTGGCAGTAGGGCTCAATTCAACCAGAAAACATAACTTTTGACACAGAGCTTAGATATGCAAAACAAACACATATTCATGTACCCCCAGTCTGAAAAGCCCAAAAAAACAGTCAATTTTTTCAACTCTGAGCTTTCCCTGAGGAGATAGACCAAAGTGCCTCTCAGAATTGGCAGTAGGGCTCAATTCAACCAGAAAACATAACTTTTGACACAGAGCTTAGATATGCAAAACAAACACATATTCATGTACCCCCAGTCTGAAAAGCCAAAAAAAACAGTCAATTTTTTCAAATCTGAGCTTTCCCTGAGGAGATAGACCAAAGTGCCTCTCAGAATTGGCAGTAGGGCTCAATTCAACCAGAAAACATAACTTTTGACACAGAGCTTAGATATGCAAAACAAACACATATTCATGTACCCCCAGTCTGAAAAGCCCAAAAAAACAGTCAATTTTTTCAAATCTGAGCTTTCCCTGAGAAGATAGACAAAAGTGCCTCTCGGAATTGGCAGTAGGGATCAATTCAATCAGAAAACTTAACTTTTGACACAGAGCTCAGATTTGCAGAAGAAACACATATTCATGTTCCCCATGGTCTGAAAAAGGGCAAAAACACATTCAATTTTCAAGTACGAGGTTTCTCTGAGGATTTAGACCAAAGTGTCTCTCAGAATTGGCAGTAGGGCTCAATTCAACCAGAAAACATAACTTTTGACACACAGCTCAGATTTGCAAAACAAACACATATTCATGTACCCCCAGTCTGAAAAGCCCCCCAAAACAGTCAATTTTTTCAAATCTGAGCTTTCCCTGAGGAGATAGACCAAAGTGCCTCTCAGAATTAGCAGTAGGGCTCAATTCAACCAGAAGACTTAACTTTTGGCACACAGCTCAGATTTGCAACACAGAGACATATTCATGTTCCCCACGGTCTGAAAAAGGGTAAAAACATATTCATTTTTCAAAACGAGCTTTCTCTGAGGAGTTACAACAAAAAGCATCAGAATTGGCAGTGGGGCTCAATTCAGCCAGAAAACTTAACTTTTGACACAGAGCTCAGATTTGCAGAAGAAACACATATTCATGTTCCCCACGGTCTGAAAAAGGGCAAAAACACATTCAATTTTTTCAAATCTGAGCTTTCCCTGAGGAGATAGACCCAAATGTCTCTCAGAATTGGCAGTAGGGCTCAATTCAGCCAGAAAACATAACTTTTGACACAGAGCTTAGATATGCAAAACAAACACATATTCATGTACCCCCAGTCTGAGAAGCCCGAAAAACAGTCAATTTTTTCAAATCTGAGCTTTCCCTGAGGAGATAGACCAAAGTGTCTCTCATAAGTGGCAGTAGGGCTCAATTCAACCAGAAAACTTAACTTTTGACACACAGCTCAGATTTGCAAAACAAACACATATTCATGTACCCCCCAGTCTGAAAAGCCCAAAACGACAATCATTTTTCAATATGAGCTTTCCCTGAGGAGATAGACCAAAGTGTCTCTCAGAATTGGCAGTAGGGCTCAATTCAGCCAGAAAACATAACTTTTGACACAGAGCTTAGATATGCAAAAAAAAACACACATATTCATGTACCCCCAGTCTGAAAAGCCCCCAAAAACAGTCAATTTTTTCAAATCTGAGCTTTCCCTGAGGAGATAGACCAAAGTGCCTCTCAGAATTGGCAGTAGGGCTCAATTCAACCAGAAAACATAACTTTTGACACAGAGCTTAGATATGCAAAACAAACACATATTCATGTACCCCCAGTCTGAAAAGCCAAAAAAAAACAGTCAATTTTTTCAAATCTGAGCTTTCCCTGAGGAGATAGACCAAAGTGCCTCTCAGAATTGGCAGTAGGGCTCAATTCAACCAGAAAACATAACTTTTGACACAGAGCTTAGATATGCAAAACAAAGACATATTCATGTACCCCCAGTCTGAAAAGCCCCCCAAAACAGTCAATTTTTTCAAAGCTGAGCTTTCCCTGAGGAGATAGACCAAAGTGCCTCTCAGAATTGGCAGTAGGGCTCAATTCAACCAGAAAACATAACTTTTGACACAGAGCTTAGATATGCAAAACAAACACATATTCATGTACCCCCAGTCTGAAAAGCCAAAAAAAACAGTCAATTTTTTCAAATCTGAGCTTTCCCTGAGGAGATAGACCAAAGTGCCTCTCAGAATTGGCAGTAGGGCTCAATTCAACCAGAAAACATAACTTTTGACACAGAGCTTAGATATGCAAAACAAACACATATTCATGTACCCCCAGTCTGAAAAGCCCAAAAAAACAGTCAATTTTTTCAAATCTGAGCTTTCCCTGAGAAGATAGACAAAAGTGCCTCTCGGAATTGGCAGTAGGGCTCAATTCAGCCAGAAAACATAACTTTTGACACACAGCTCAGATTTGCAAAACAAACACATATTCATGTACCCCCCAGTCTGAAAAGCCCAAAACGACATTCATTTTTCAATACGAGCTTTCCCTGAGGAGATAGACCAAAGTGTCTCTCAGAATTGGCAGTAGGGCTCAATTCAACCAGAAAACATAACTTTTGACACAGAGCTTAGATATGCAAAACAAAGACATATTCATGTACCCCCAGTCTGAAAAGCCCAAAACGACATTCATTTTTCAATACGAGCTTTCCCTGAGGAGATAGACCAAAGTGCCTCTCAGAATTAGCAGTAGGGCTCAATTCAACCAGAAGACTTAACTTTTGGCACACAGCTCAGATTTGCAACACAGAGACATATTCATGTTCCCCACGGTCTGAAAAAGGGTAAAAACACATTCATTTTTCAAACGAGCTTTCTCTGAGGAGTTACAACAAAAAGCATCAGAATTGGCAGTGGGGCTCAATTCAGCCAGAAAACTTAACTTTTGACACAGAGCTCAGATTTGCAGAAGAAACACATATTCATGTTCCCCACGGTCTGAAAAAGGGCAAAAACACATTCAATTTTTTCAAATCTGAGCTTTCCCTGAGGAGATAGACCGAAGTGTCTCTCAGAATTGGCAGTAGGGCTCAATTCAGCCAGAAAACATAACTTTTGACACAGAGCTTAGATATGCAAAACAAACACATATTCATGTACCCCCAGTCTGAGAAGCCCGAAAAACAGTCAATTTTTTCAAATCTGAACTTTCCCTGAGGAGATAGACCAAAGTGTCTCTCATAAGTGGCAGTAGGGCTCAATTCAACCAGAAAACTTAACTTTTGACACACAGCTCAGATTTGCAAAACAAACACATATTCATGTACCCCCCAGTCTGAAAAGCCCAAAACGACATTCATTTTTCAATATGAGCTTTCCCTGTGGAGATAGACCAAAGTGTCTCTCAGAATTGGCAGTAGGGCTCAATTCAGCCAGAAAACATAACTTTTGACACAGAGCTTAGATATGCAAAACAAAGACATATTCATGTACCCCCAGTCTGAAAAGCCCCCCAAAACAGTCAATTTTTTCAAAGCTGAGCTTTCCCTGAGGAGATAGACCAAAGTGTCTCTCAGAATTGGCAGTAGGGCTCAATTCAGCCAGAAAACATAACTTTTGACACAGAGCTTAGATATGCAAAAAAAACCACACATATTCATGTACCCCCAGTCTGAAAAGCCCCCAAAAACAGTCAATTTTTTCAAATCTGAGCTTTCCCTGAGGAGATAGACCAAAGTGCCTCTCAGAATTGGCAGTAGGGCTCAATTCAACCAGAAAACATAACTTTTGACACAGAGCTTAGATATGCAAAACAAACACATATTCATGTACCCCCAGTCTGAAAAGCCCAAAAAAACAGTCAATTTTTTCAACTCTGAGCTTTCCCTGAGGAGATAGACCAAAGTGCCTCTCAGAATTGGCAGTAGGGCTCAATTCAACCAGAAAACATAACTTTTGACACAGAGCTTAGATATGCAAAACAAACACATATTCATGTACCCCCAGTCTGAAAAGCCAAAAAAAAACAGTCAATTTTTTCAAATCTGAGCTTTCCCTGAGGAGATAGACCAAAGTGTCTCTCATAAGTGGCAGTAGGGCTCAATTCAACCAGAAAACTTAACTTTTGACACACAGCTCAGATTTGCAAAACAAACACATATTCATGTACCCCCCAGTCTGAAAAGCCCAAAACGACATTCATTTTTCAATATGAGCTTTCCCTGAGGAGATAGACCAAAGTGTCTCTCAGAATTGGCAGTAGGGCTCAATTCAGCCAGAAAACATAACTTTTGACACAGAGCTTAGATATGCAAAAAAAACCACACATATTCATGTACCCCCAGTCTGAAAAGCCCCCAAAAACAGTCAATTTTTTCAAATCTGAGCTTTCCCTGAGGAGATAGACCAAAGTGCCTCTCAGAATTGGCAGTAGGGCTCAATTCAACCAGAAAACATAACTTTTGACACAGAGCTTAGATATGCAAAACAAACACATATTCATGTACCCCCAGTCTGAAAAGCCCAAAAAAACAGTCAATTTTTTCAACTCTGAGCTTTCCCTGAGGAGATAGACCAAAGTGCCTCTCAGAATTGGCAGTAGGGCTCAATTCAACCAGAAAACATAACTTTTGACACAGAGCTTAGATATGCAAAACAAACACATATTCATGTACCCCCAGTCTGAAAAGCCAAAAAAAACAGTCAATTTTTTCAAATCTGAGCTTTCCCTGAGGAGATAGACCAAAGTGCCTCTCAGAATTGGCAGTAGGGCTCAATTCAACCAGAAAACATAACTTTTGACACAGAGCTTAGATATGCAAAACAAACACATATTCATGTACCCCCAGTCTGAAAAGCCCAAAAAAACAGTCAATTTTTTCAAATCTGAGCTTTCCCTGAGAAGATAGACAAAAGTGCCTCTCGGAATTGGCAGTAGGGATCAATTCAATCAGAAAACTTAACTTTTGACACAGAGCTCAGATTTGCAGAAGAAACACATATTCATGTTCCCCATGGTCTGAAAAAGGGCAAAAACACATTCAATTTTCAAGTACGAGGTTTCTCTGAGGATTTAGACCAAAGTGTCTCTCAGAATTGGCAGTAGGGCTCAATTCAACCAGAAAACATAACTTTTGACACACAGCTCAGATTTGCAAAACAAACACATATTCATGTACCCCCAGTCTGAAAAGCCCCCCAAAACAGTCAATTTTTTCAAATCTGAGCTTTCCCTGAGGAGATAGACCAAAGTGCCTCTCAGAATTAGCAGTAGGGCTCAATTCAACCAGAAGACTTAACTTTTGGCACACAGCTCAGATTTGCAACACAGAGACATATTCATGTTCCCCACGGTCTGAAAAAGGGTAAAAACATATTCATTTTTCAAAACGAGCTTTCTCTGAGGAGTTACAACAAAAAGCATCAGAATTGGCAGTGGGGCTCAATTCAGCCAGAAAACTTAACTTTTGACACAGAGCTCAGATTTGCAGAAGAAACACATATTCATGTTCCCCACGGTCTGAAAAAGGGCAAAAACACATTCAATTTTTTCAAATCTGAGCTTTCCCTGAGGAGATAGACCCAAATGTCTCTCAGAATTGGCAGTAGGGCTCAATTCAGCCAGAAAACATAACTTTTGACACAGAGCTTAGATATGCAAAACAAACACATATTCATGTACCCCCAGTCTGAGAAGCCCGAAAAACAGTCAATTTTTTCAAATCTGAGCTTTCCCTGAGGAGATAGACCAAAGTGTCTCTCATAAGTGGCAGTAGGGCTCAATTCAACCAGAAAACTTAACTTTTGACACACAGCTCAGATTTGCAAAACAAACACATATTCATGTACCCCCCAGTCTGAAAAGCCCAAAACGACAATCATTTTTCAATATGAGCTTTCCCTGAGGAGATAGACCAAAGTGTCTCTCAGAATTGGCAGTAGGGCTCAATTCAGCCAGAAAACATAACTTTTGACACAGAGCTTAGATATGCAAAAAAAAACACACATATTCATGTACCCCCAGTCTGAAAAGCCCCCAAAAACAGTCAATTTTTTCAAATCTGAGCTTTCCCTGAGGAGATAGACCAAAGTGCCTCTCAGAATTGGCAGTAGGGCTCAATTCAACCAGAAAACATAACTTTTGACACAGAGCTTAGATATGCAAAACAAACACATATTCATGTACCCCCAGTCTGAAAAGCCAAAAAAAAACAGTCAATTTTTTCAAATCTGAGCTTTCCCTGAGGAGATAGACCAAAGTGCCTCTCAGAATTGGCAGTAGGGCTCAATTCAACCAGAAAACATAACTTTTGACACAGAGCTTAGATATGCAAAACAAAGACATATTCATGTACCCCCAGTCTGAAAAGCCCCCCAAAACAGTCAATTTTTTCAAAGCTGAGCTTTCCCTGAGGAGATAGACCAAAGTGCCTCTCAGAATTGGCAGTAGGGCTCAATTCAACCAGAAAACATAACTTTTGACACAGAGCTTAGCTATGCAAAACAAACACATATTCATGTACCCCCAGTCTGAAAAGCCAAAAAAAACAGTCAATTTTTTCAAATCTGAGCTTTCCCTGAGGAGATAGACCAAAGTGCCTCTCAGAATTGGCAGTAGGGCTCAATTCAACCAGAAAACATAACTTTTGACACAGAGCTTAGATATGCAAAACAAACACATATTCATGTACCCCCAGTCTGAAAAGCCCAAAAAAACAGTCAATTTTTTCAAATCTGAGCTTTCCCTGAGAAGATAGACAAAAGTGCCTCTCGGAATTGGCAGTAGGGCTCAATTCAGCCAGAAAACATAACTTTTGACACACAGCTCAGATTTGCAAAACAAACACATATTCATGTACCCCCCAGTCTGAAAAGCCCAAAACGACATTCATTTTTCAATACGAGCTTTCCCTGAGGAGATAGACCAAAGTGTCTCTCAGAATTGGCAGTAGGGCTCAATTCAACCAGAAAACATAACTTTTGACACAGAGCTTAGATATGCAAAACAAAGACATATTCATGTACCCCCAGTCTGAAAAGCCCAAAACGACATTCATTTTTCAATACGAGCTTTCCCTGAGGAGATAGACCAAAGTGCCTCTCAGAATTAGCAGTAGGGCTCAATTCAACCAGAAGACTTAACTTTTGGCACACAGCTCAGATTTGCAACACACAGACATATTCATGTTCCCCACGGTCTGAAAAAGGGTAAAAACACATTCATTTTTCAAAACGAGCTTTCTCTGAGGAGTTACAACAAAAAGCATCAGAATTGGCAGTGGGGCTCAATTCAGCCAGAAAACTTAACTTTTGACACAGAGCTCAGATTTGCAGAAGAAACACATATTCATGTTCCCCACGGTCTGAAAAAGGGCAAAAACACATTCAATTTTTTCAAATCTGAGCTTTCCCTGAGGAGATAGACCGAAGTGTCTCTCAGAATTGGCAGTAGGGCTCAATTCAGCCAGAAAACATAACTTTTGACACAGAGCTTAGATATGCAAAACAAACACATATTCATGTACCCCCAGTCTGAGAAGCCCGAAAAACAGTCAATTTTTTCAAATCTGAACTTTCCCTGAGGAGATAGACCAAAGTGTCTCTCATAAGTGGCAGTAGGGCTCAATTCAACCAGAAAACTTAACTTTTGACACACAGCTCAGATTTGCAAAACAAACACATATTCATGTACCCCCCAGTCTGAAAAGCCCAAAACGACATTCATTTTTCAATATGAGCTTTCCCTGTGGAGATAGACCAAAGTGTCTCTCAGAATTGGCAGTAGGGCTCAATTCAGCCAGAAAACATAACTTTTGACACAGAGCTTAGATATGCAAAACAAAGACATATTCATGTACCCCCAGTCTGAAAAGCCCCCCAAAACAGTCAATTTTTTCAAAGCTGAGCTTTCCCTGAGGAGATAGACCAAAGTGTCTCTCAGAATTGGCAGTAGGGCTCAATTCAGCCAGAAAACATAACTTTTGACACAGAGCTTAGATATGCAAAAAAAACCACACATATTCATGTACCCCCAGTCTGAAAAGCCCCCAAAAACAGTCAATTTTTTCAAATCTGAGCTTTCCCTGAGGAGATAGACCAAAGTGCCTCTCAGAATTGGCAGTAGGGCTCAATTCAACCAGAAAACATAACTTTTGACACAGAGCTTAGATATGCAAAACAAACACATATTCATGTACCCCCAGTCTGAAAAGCCCAAAAAAACAGTCAATTTTTTCAACTCTGAGCTTTCCCTGAGGAGATAGACCAAAGTGCCTCTCAGAATTGGCAGTAGGGCTCAATTCAACCAGAAAACATAACTTTTGACACAGAGCTTAGATATGCAAAACAAACACATATTCATGTACCCCCAGTCTGAAAAGCCAAAAAAAAACAGTCAATTTTTTCAAATCTGAGCTTTCCCTGAGGAGATAGACCAAAGTGTCTCTCATAAGTGGCAGTAGGGCTCAATTCAACCAGAAAACTTAACTTTTGACACACAGCTCAGATTTGCAAAACAAACACATATTCATGTACCCCCCAGTCTGAAAAGCCCAAAACGACATTCATTTTTCAATATGAGCTTTCCCTGAGGAGATAGACCAAAGTGTCTCTCAGAATTGGCAGTAGGGCTCAATTCAGCCAGAAAACATAACTTTTGACACAGAGCTTAGATATGCAAAAAAAACCACACATATTCATGTACCCCCAGTCTGAAAAGCCCCCAAAAACAGTCAATTTTTTCAAATCTGAGCTTTCCCTGAGGAGATAGACCAAAGTGCCTCTCAGAATTGGCAGTAGGGCTCAATTCAACCAGAAAACATAACTTTTGACACAGAGCTTAGATATGCAAAACAAACACATATTCATGTACCCCCAGTCTGAAAAGCCCAAAAAAACAGTCAATTTTTTCAACTCTGAGCTTTCCCTGAGGAGATAGACCAAAGTGCCTCTCAGAATTGGCAGTAGGGCTCAATTCAACCAGAAAACATAACTTTTGACACAGAGCTTAGATATGCAAAACAAACACATATTCATGTACCCCCAGTCTGAAAAGCCAAAAAAAACAGTCAATTTTTTCAAATCTGAGCTTTCCCTGAGGAGATAGACCAAAGTGCCTCTCAGAATTGGCAGTAGGGCTCAATTCAACCAGAAAACATAACTTTTGACACAGAGCTTAGATATGCAAAACAAACACATATTCATGTACCCCCAGTCTGAAAAGCCCAAAAAAACAGTCAATTTTTTCAAATCTGAGCTTTCCCTGAGAAGATAGACAAAAGTGCCTCTCGGAATTGGCAGTAGGGATCAATTCAATCAGAAAACTTAACTTTTGACACAGAGCTCAGATTTGCAGAAGAAACACATATTCATGTTCCCCATGGTCTGAAAAAGGGCAAAAACACATTCAATTTTCAAGTACGAGGTTTCTCTGAGGATTTAGACCAAAGTGTCTCTCAGAATTGGCAGTAGGGCTCAATTCAACCAGAAAACATAACTTTTGACACACAGCTCAGATTTGCAAAACAAACACATATTCATGTACCCCCAGTCTGAAAAGCCCCCCAAAACAGTCAATTTTTTCAAATCTGAGCTTTCCCTGAGGAGATAGACCAAAGTGCCTCTCAGAATTAGCAGTAGGGCTCAATTCAACCAGAAGACTTAACTTTTGGCACACAGCTCAGATTTGCAACACAGAGACATATTCATGTTCCCCACGGTCTGAAAAAGGGTAAAAACATATTCATTTTTCAAAACGAGCTTTCTCTGAGGAGTTACAACAAAAAGCATCAGAATTGGCAGTGGGGCTCAATTCAGCCAGAAAACTTAACTTTTGACACAGAGCTCAGATTTGCAGAAGAAACACATATTCATGTTCCCCACGGTCTGAAAAAGGGCAAAAACACATTCAATTTTTTCAAATCTGAGCTTTCCCTGAGGAGATAGACCCAAATGTCTCTCAGAATTGGCAGTAGGGCTCAATTCAGCCAGAAAACATAACTTTTGACACAGAGCTTAGATATGCAAAACAAACACATATTCATGTACCCCCAGTCTGAGAAGCCCGAAAAACAGTCAATTTTTTCAAATCTGAGCTTTCCCTGAGGAGATAGACCAAAGTGTCTCTCATAAGTGGCAGTAGGGCTCAATTCAACCAGAAAACTTAACTTTTGACACACAGCTCAGATTTGCAAAACAAACACATATTCATGTACCCCCCAGTCTGAAAAGCCCAAAACGACAATCATTTTTCAATATGAGCTTTCCCTGAGGAGATAGACCAAAGTGTCTCTCAGAATTGGCAGTAGGGCTCAATTCAGCCAGAAAACATAACTTTTGACACAGAGCTTAGATATGCAAAAAAAAACACACATATTCATGTACCCCCAGTCTGAAAAGCCCCCAAAAACAGTCAATTTTTTCAAATCTGAGCTTTCCCTGAGGAGATAGACCAAAGTGCCTCTCAGAATTGGCAGTAGGGCTCAATTCAACCAGAAAACATAACTTTTGACACAGAGCTTAGATATGCAAAACAAACACATATTCATGTACCCCCAGTCTGAAAAGCCAAAAAAAAACAGTCAATTTTTTCAAATCTGAGCTTTCCCTGAGGAGATAGACCAAAGTGCCTCTCAGAATTGGCAGTAGGGCTCAATTCAACCAGAAAACATAACTTTTGACACAGAGCTTAGATATGCAAAACAAAGACATATTCATGTACCCCCAGTCTGAAAAGCCCCCCAAAACAGTCAATTTTTTCAAAGCTGAGCTTTCCCTGAGGAGATAGACCAAAGTGCCTCTCAGAATTGGCAGTAGGGCTCAATTCAACCAGAAAACATAACTTTTGACACAGAGCTTAGATATGCAAAACAAACACATATTCATGTACCCCCAGTCTGAAAAGCCAAAAAAAACAGTCAATTTTTTCAAATCTGAGCTTTCCCTGAGGAGATAGACCAAAGTGCCTCTCAGAATTGGCAGTAGGGCTCAATTCAACCAGAAAACATAACTTTTGACACAGAGCTTAGATATGCAAAACAAACACATATTCATGTACCCCCAGTCTGAAAAGCCCAAAAAAACAGTCAATTTTTTCAAATCTGAGCTTTCCCTGAGAAGATAGACAAAAGTGCCTCTCGGAATTGGCAGTAGGGCTCAATTCAGCCAGAAAACATAACTTTTGACACACAGCTCAGATTTGCAAAACAAACACATATTCATGTACCCCCCAGTCTGAAAAGCCCAAAACGACATTCATTTTTCAATACGAGCTTTCCCTGAGGAGATAGACCAAAGTGTCTCTCAGAATTGGCAGTAGGGCTCAATTCAACCAGAAAACATAACTTTTGACACAGAGCTTAGATATGCAAAACAAAGACATATTCATGTACCCCCAGTCTGAAAAGCCCAAAACGACATTCATTTTTCAATACGAGCTTTCCCTGAGGAGATAGACCAAAGTGCCTCTCAGAATTAGCAGTAGGGCTCAATTCAACCAGAAGACTTAACTTTTGGCACACAGCTCAGATTTGCAACACAGAGACATATTCATGTTCCCCACGGTCTGAAAAAGGGTAAAAACACATTCATTTTTCAAAACGAGCTTTCTCTGAGGAGTTACAACAAAAAGCATCAGAATTGGCAGTGGGGCTCAATTCAGCCAGAAAACTTAACTTTTGACACAGAGCTCAGATTTGCAGAAGAAACACATATTCATGTTCCCCACGGTCTGAAAAAGGGCAAAAACACATTCAATTTTTTCAAATCTGAGCTTTCCCTGAGGAGATAGACCGAAGTGTCTCTCAGAATTGGCAGTAGGGCTCAATTCAGCCAGAAAACATAACTTTTGACACAGAGCTTAGATATGCAAAACAAACACATATTCATGTACCCCCAGTCTGAGAAGCCCGAAAAACAGTCAATTTTTTCAAATCTGAACTTTCCCTGAGGAGATAGACCAAAGTGTCTCTCATAAGTGGCAGTAGGGCTCAATTCAACCAGAAAACTTAACTTTTGACACACAGCTCAGATTTGCAAAACAAACACATATTCATGTACCCCCCAGTCTGAAAAGCCCAAAACGACATTCATTTTTCAATATGAGCTTTCCCTGAGGAGATAGACCAAAGTGTCTCTCAGAATTGGCAGTAGGGCTCAATTCAGCCAGAAAACATAACTTTTGACACAGAGCTTAGATATGCAAAACAAAGACATATTCATGTACCCCCAGTCTGAAAAGCCCCCCAAAACAGTCAATTTTTTCAAATCTGAGCTTTCCCTGAGAAGATAGACAAAAGTGTCTCTCAGAATTGGCAGTAGGGCTCAATTCAACCAGAAAACATAACTTTTGACACAGAGCTTAGATATGCAAAACAAAGACATATTCATGTACCCCCAGTCTGAAAAGCCCAAAACGACATTCATTTTTCAATACGAGCTTTCCCTGAGGAGATAGACCAAAGTGCCTCTCAGAATTAGCAGTAGGGCTCAATTCAACCAGAAGACTTAACTTTTGGCACACAGCTCAGATTTGCAACACAGAGACATATTCATGTTCCCCACGGTCTGAAAAAGGGTAAAAACACATTCATTTTTCAAAACGAGCTTTCTCTGAGGAGTTACAACAAAAAGCATCAGAATTGGCAGTGGGGCTCAATTCAGCCAGAAAACTTAACTTTTGACACAGAGCTCAGATTTGCAGAAGAAACACATATTCATGTTCCCCACGGTCTGAAAAAGGGCAAAAACACATTCAATTTTTTTCAAATCTGAGCTTTCCCTGAGGAGATAGACCCAAGTGTCTCTCAGAATTGGCAGTAGGGCTCAATTCAGCCAGAAAACATAACTTTTGACACAGAGCTTAGATATGCAAAACAAACACATATTCATGTACCCCCAGTCTGAGAAGCCCGAAAAACAGTCAATTTTTTCAAATCTGAGCTTTCCCTGAGGAGATAGACCAAAGTGTCTCTCATAAGTGGCAGTAGGGCTCAATTCAACCAGAAAACTTAACTTTTGACACACAGCTCAGATTTGCAAAACAAACACATATTCATGTACCCCCCAGTCTGAAAAGCCCAAAACGACATTCATTTTTCAATATGAGCTTTCCCTGTGGAGATAGACCAAAGTGTCTCTCAGAATTGGCAGTAGGGCTCAATTCAGCCAGAAAACATAACTTTTGACACAGAGCTTAGATATGCAAAACAAAGACATATTCATGTACCCCCAGTCTGAAAAGCCCCCCAAAACAGTCAATTTTTTCAAAGCTGAGCTTTCCCTGAGGAGATAGACCAAAGTGCCTCTCAGAATTGGCAGTAGGGCTCAATTCAACCAGAAAACATAACTTTTGACACAGAGCTTAGATATGCAAAACAAACACATATTCATGTACCCCCAGTCTGAAAAGCCAAAAAAAAACAGTCAATTTTTTCAAATCTGAGCTTTCCCTGAGGAGATAGACCAAAGTGCCTCTCAGAATTGGCAGTAGGGCTCAATTCAACCAGAAAACATAACTTTTGACACAGAGCTTAGATATGCAAAACAAACACATATTCATGTACCCCCAGTCTGAAAAGCCCAAAAAAACAGTCAATTTTTTCAAATCTGAGCTTTCCCTGAGAAGATAGACAAAAGTGCCTCTCGGAATTGGCAGTAGGGCTCAATTCAGCCAGAAAACATAACTTTTGACACACAGCTCAGATTTGCAAAACAAACACATATTCATGTACCCCCCAGTCTGAAAAGCCCAAAACGACATTCATTTTTCAATACGAGCTTTCCCTGAGGAGATAGACCAAAGTGTCTCTCAGAATTGGCAGTAGGGCTCAATTCAACCAGAAAACATAACTTTTGACACAGAGCTTAGATATGCAAAACAAAGACATATTCATGTACCCCCAGTCTGAAACGCCCAAAACGACATTCATTTTTCAATACGAGCTTTCCCTGAGGAGATAGACCAAAGTGTCTCTCAAAATTGGCAGTAGGGATCAATTCAGCCAGAAAACTTAACTTTTGAGACAGACCTCAGATTTGCAGAAGAAACACATATTCATGTTCCCCATGGTCTGAAAAAGGGCAAAAACACATTCAATTTTCAAGTACGAGGTTTCTCTGAGGATTTAGACCAAAAGGCATCAGAATTGGCAGTAGGGCTCAATTCAACCAGAAAACATAACTTTTGACACAGAGCTTAGATATGCAAAACAAACACATATTCATGTACCCCCCAGTCTGAAAAGCCCAAAAAACAGTCAATTTTTTCAAATCTGAGCTTTCCCTGAGGAGATAGACCAAAGTGTCTCTCAGAATTAGCAGCAGGGCTCAATTCAACCAGAAAACTTAACTTTTTACACAGAGCTCAGATTTGCAGAAGAAACAAATATTCATGTCCCCCACGGTCTGAAAAAGGGCAAAACCACATTCAATTTTCAAGTACGAGGTCTCCCTGAGGAGTTACACCAAAGGGTATCAGAATTGGCAGTAGGGCTCAATTCAACCAGAAAACATAACTTTTGACACAGAGCTTAGATATGCAAAACAAACACATATTCATGTACCCCCAGTCTGAAAAGCCAAAAAAAGTCAATTTTTTCAAATCTGAGCTTTCCCTGAGGAGATAGACCAAAGTGCCTCTCAGAATTGGCAGTAGGGCTCAATTCAACCAGAAAACATAACTTTTGACACACAGCTCAGATTTGCAAAACAAACACATATTCATGTACCCCCCAGTCTGAAAAGCCCAAAACGACATTCATTTTTCAATATGAGCTTTCCCTGAGGAGATAGACCAAAGTGTCTCTCAGAATTGGCAGTAGGGCTCAATTCAGCCAGAAAACATAACTTTTGACACAGAGCTTAGATATGCAAAAAAAAAAAAACATATTCATGTACCCCCAGTCTGAAAAGCCCCCAAAAACAGTCAATTTTTTCAAATCTGAGCTTTCCCTGAGGAGATAGACCAAAGTGCCTCTCAGAATTAGCAGTAGGGCTCAATTCAACCAGAAGACTTAACTTTTGGCACACAGCTCAGATTTGCAACACAGAGACATATTCATGTTCCCCACGGTCTGAAAAAGGGTAAAAACACATTCATTTTTCAAAACGAGCTTTCTCTGAGGAGTTACAACAAAAAGCATCAGAATTGGCAGTGGGGCTCAATTCAGCCTGAAAACTTAACTTTTGACACAGAGCGCAGATTTGCAGAAGAAACACATATTCATGTTCCCCACGGTCTGAAAAAGGGCAAAAACACATTCAATTTTTTCAAATCTGAGCTTTCCCTGAGGAGATAGACCCAAGTGTCTCTCAGAATTGGCAGTAGGGCTCAATTCAGCCAGAAAACATAACTTTTGACACAGAGCTTAGATATGCAAAACAAACACATATTCATGTACCCCCAGTCTGAGAAGCCCGAAAAACAGTCAATTTTTTCAAATCTGAGCTTTCCCTGAGGAGATAGACCAAAGTGTCTCTCATAAGTGGCAGTAGGGCTCAATTCAACCAGAAAACTTAACTTTTGACACACAGCTCAAATTTGCAAAACAAACACATATTCATGTACCCCCCAGTCTGAAAAGCCCAAAACGACATTCATTTTTCAATATGAGCTTTCCCTGAGGAGATAGACCAAAGTGTCTCTCAGAATTGGCAGTAGGGCTCAATTCAGCCAGAAAACATAACTTTTGACACAGAGCTTAGATATGCAAAAAAAAAAACACATATTCATGTACCCCCAGTCTGAAAAGCCAAAAAAAAACAGTCAATTTTTTCAAATCTGAGCTTTCCCTGAGGAGATAGACCAAAGTGCCTCTCAGAATTGGCTGTAGGGCTCAATTCAACCAGAAAACATAACTTTTGACACAGAGCTTAGATATGCAAAACAAACACATATTCATGTACCCCCAGTCTGAAAAGCCAAAAAAAAACAGTCATTTTTTTCAAATCTGAGCTTTCCCTGAGGAGATAGACCAAAGTGTCTCTCGGAATTGGCAGTAGGGCTCAATTCAACCAGAAAACATAACTTTTGACACAGAGCTTAGATATGCAAAACAAACACATATTCATGTACCCCCAGTCTGAAAAGCCCAAAAAAACAGTCAATTTTTTCAAATCTGAGCTTTCCCTGAGAAGATAGACAAAAGTGCCTCTCGGAATTGGCAGTAGGGCTCAATTCAGCCAGAAAACATAACTTTTGACACACAGCTCAGATTTGCAAAACAAACACATATTCATGTACCCCCCAGTCTGAAAAGCCAAAAAAAAACAGTCAATTTTTTCAAATCTGAGCTTTCCCTGAGGAGATAGACCAAAGTGCCTCTCAGAATTGGCCGTAGGGCTCAATTCAACCAGAAAACATAACTTTTGACACAGAGCTTAGATATGCAAAACAAACACATATTCATGTACCCCCAGTCTGAAAAGCCCCAAAAAACAGTCAATTTTTTCAAATCTGAGCTTTCCCTGAGGAGATAGACCAAAGTGTCTCTCGGAATTGGCAGTAGGGCTCAATTCAATCAGAAAACTTAACTTTTGACACAGAGCTCAGATTTGCAGAAGAAACGCATATTCATGTTCCCCACGGTGTGAAAAAGGGCAAAACCACATTAAATTTTCAAGTACGAGGTCTCCCTGAGGAGTTACACCAAAGGGTATCAGAATTGGCAGTAGGGCTCAATTCAACCAGAAAACATAACTTTTGACACAGAGCTTAGATATGCAAAACAAACACATATTCATGTACCCCCAGTCTGAAAAGCCAAAAAAAAAGTCAATTTTTTCAAATCTGAGCTTTCCCTGAGGAGATAGACCAAAGTGCCTCTCAGAATTGGCAGTAGGGCTCAATTCAACCAGAAAACATAACTTTTGACACACAGCTCAGATTTGCAAAACAAACACATATTCATGTACCCCCCAGTCTGAAAAGCCCAAAACGACATTCATTTTTCAATATGAGCTTTCCCTGAGGAGATAGACCAAAGTGTCTCTCAGAATTGGCAGTAGGGCTCAATTCAGCCAGAAAACATAACTTTTGACACAGAGCTTAGATATGCAAAAAAAAAAAAACACATATTCATGTACCCCCAGTCTGAAAAGCCCCCAAAAACAGTCAATTTTTTCAAATCTGAGCTTTCCCTGAGGAGATAGACCAAAGTGCCTCTCAGAATTAGCAGTAGGGCTCAATTCAACCAGAAGACTTAACTTTTGGCACACAGCTCAGATTTGCAACACAGAGACATATTCATGTTCCCCACGGTCTGAAAAAGGGTAAAAACACATTCATTTTTCAAAACGAGCTTTCTCTGAGGAGTTACAACAAAAAGCATCAGAATTGGCAGTGGGGCTCAATTCAGCCTGAAAACTTAACTTTTGACACAGAGCGCAGATTTGCAGAAGAAACACATATTCATGTTCCCCACGGTCTGAAAAAGGGCAAAAACACATTCAATTTTTTCAAATCTGAGCTTTCCCTGAGGAGATAGACCCAAGTGTCTCTCAGAATTGGCAGTAGGGCTCAATTCAGCCAGAAAACATAACTTTTGACACAGAGCTTAGATATGCAAAACAAACACATATTCATGTACCCCCAGTCTGAGAAGCCCGAAAAACAGTCAATTTTTTCAAATCTGAGCTTTCCCTGAGGAGATAGACCAAAGTGTCTCTCATAAGTGGCAGTAGGGCTCAATTCAACCAGAAAACTTAACTTTTGACACACAGCTCAAATTTGCAAAACAAACACATATTCATGTACCCCCCAGTCTGAAAAGCCCAAAACGACATTCATTTTTCAATATGAGCTTTCCCTGAGGAGATAGACCAAAGTGTCTCTCAGAATTGGCAGTAGGGCTCAATTCAGCCAGAAAACATAACTTTTGACACAGAGCTTAGATATGCAAAAAAAAAAACACATATTCATGTACCCCCAGTCTGAAAAGCCAAAAAAAAACAGTCAATTTTTTCAAATCTGAGCTTTCCCTGAGGAGATAGACCAAAGTGCCTCTCAGAATTGGCCGTACGGCTCAATTCAACCAGAAAACATAACTTTTGACACAGAGCTTAGATATGCAAAACAAACACATATTCATGTACCCCCAGTCTGAAAAGCCAAAAAAAAACAGTCAATTTTTTCAAATCTGAGCTTTCCCTGAGGAGATAGACCAAAGTGCCTCTCAGAATTGGCAGTAGGGCTCAATTCAACCAGAAAACATAACTTTTGACACAGAGCTTAGATATGCAAAACAAACACATATTCATGTACCCCCAGTCTGAAAAGCCCAAAAAAACAGTCAATTTTTTCAAATCTGAGCTTTCCCTGAGAAGATAGACAAAAGTGCCTCTCGGAATTGGCAGTAGGGCTCAATTCAGCCAGAAAACATAACTTTTGACACACAGCTCAGATTTGCAAAACAAACACATATTCATGTACCCCCCAGTCTGAAAAGCCCAAAACGACATTCATTTTTCAATACGAGCTTTCCCTGAGGAGATAGACCAAAGTGTCTCTCAGAATTGGCAGTAGGGCTCAATTCAACCAGAAAACATAACTTTTGACACAGAGCTTAGATATGCAAAACAAAGACATATTCATGTACCCCCAGTCTGAAAAGCCCAAAACGACATTCATTTTTCAATACGAGCTTTCCCTGAGGAGATAGACCAAAGTGTCTCTCAGAATTGGCAGTAGGGCTCAATTCAACCAGAAAACTTAACTTTTTACACAGAGCTCAGATTTGCAGAAGAAACAAATATTCATGTTCCCCACGGTCTGAAAAAGGGCAAAACCACATTCAATTTTCAAGTACGAGGTCTCCCTGAGGAGTTAGACCAAAGGGTATCAGAATTGGCAGTAGGGCTCAATTCAACCAGAAAACATAACTTTTGACACAGAGCTTAGATATGCAAAACAAACACATATTCATGTACCCCCCAGTCTGAAAAGCCCAAAAACAGTCATTTTTTTCAAATCTGAGCTTTCCCTGAGGATATAGACCCAAGTGTCTCTCAGAATTGGCAGTAGGGATCAATTCAGCCAGAAAACTTAACTTTTGAGACAGACCTCAGATTTGCAGAAGAAACACATATTCATGTTCCCAACGGTCTGAAAAAGGGCAAAAACACATTCAAATTTCAAATACGAGGTTTCTCTCAGGATTTAGACCAAACGGCATCAGAATTGGCAGTAGGGCTCAATTCAACCAGAAAACTTAACTTTTGACACACAGCTCAGATTTGCAAAACAAACACGTATTCATGTACCCCCCAGTCTGAAAAGCCCAAAACGACATTCATTTTTCAATACGAGCTTTCCCTGAGGAGATAGACCAAAGTGCCTCTCAGAATTGGCAGTAGGGCTCAATTCAACCAGAAAACATAACTTTTGACACACAGCTTAGATATGCAAAACAAACACATATTCATGTACCCCCAGTCTGAAAAGCCCAAAAAAAACAGTCAATTTTTTCAAATCTGAGCTTTCCCTGAGGAGATAGACCAAAGTGTCTCTCAGAATTGGCAGTAGGGCTCAATTCAGCCAGAAAACATAACTTTTGACACAGAGCTTAGATATGCAAAACAAAGACATATTCATGTAAAAAGAGCCTTGGTACTACAGTGGTTTAAAGCACCCTGTTATTAACACAGCTGCCTGCAATTTACTGCTGGTTCGAATCTCTCCAAGGCTCAAGGTTGACTCAGCCTTCCATCCTTTCTAAGGTAGGTTAAATGAGGACCCAGTTTGTGGGGGCAATAAGCTGACTTTGTATAAATATACAAAAGTATGAAGGCTATTGCTTAATGCACTGTAAGCCGCCCTGAGTCTCCGGAGAAGGGCGGCATATAAATCAAATTTAAAAAAAAAAAAAAAAAAAAATGTACCCCCAGTCTGAAAAGCCCAAAAAAACAGTGAATTTTTTCAAATCTGAGCTTTCCCTGAGGAGATAGACCAAAGTGTCTCTCAGAATTAGCAGCAGGGCTCAATTCAACCAGAAAACTTAACTTTTTACACAGAGCTCAGATTTGCAGAAGAAACAAATATTCATGTCCCCCACGGTCTGAAAAAGGGCAAAACCACATTCAATTTTCAAGTACGAGGTCTCCCTGAGGAGTTAGACCAAAGGGTATCAAAATTGGCAGTAGGGCTCAATTCAACCAGAAAACATAACTTTTGACACAGAGCTTAGATATGCAAAACAAACACATATTCATGTACCCCCAGTCTGAAAAGCCAAAAAAAACAGTCAATTTTTTCAAATCTGAGCTTTCCCTGAGGAGATAGACCAAAGTGCCTCTCAGAATTGGCAGTAGGGCTCAATTCAACCAGAAAACATAACTTTTGACACAGAGCTTAGATATGCAAAACAAACACATATTCATGTACCCCCAGTCTGAAAAGCCCAAGAAAACAGTCAATTTTTTCAAATCTGAGCTTTCCCTGAGAAGATAGACAAAAGTGCCTCTCGGAATTGGCAGTAGGGATCAATTCAATCAGAAAACATAACTTTTGACACAGAGCTCAGATTTGCAGAAGAAACACATATTCATGTTCCCCATGGTCTGAAAAAGGGCAAAAACACATTCAATTTTCAAGTACGAGGTTTCTCTCAGGATTTAGACCAAACGGCATCAGAATTGGCAGTAGGGCTCAATTCAACCAGAAAACTTAACTTTTGACACACAGCTCAGATTTGCAAAACAAACACGTATTCATGTACCCCCCAGTCTGAAAAGCCCAAAACGACATTCATTTTTCAATACGAGCTTTCCCTGAGGAGATAGACCAAAGTGCCTCTCAGAATTGGCAGTAGGGCTCAATTCAACCAGAAAACATAACTTTTGACACACAGCTTAGATATGCAAAACAAACACATATTCATGTACCCCCAGTCTGAAAAGCCCAAAAAAAACAGTCAATTTTTTCAAATCTGAGCTTTCCCTGAGGAGATAGACCAAAGTGTCTCTCAGAATTGGCAGTAGGGCTCAATTCAGCCAGAAAACATAACTTTTGACACAGAGCTTAGATATGCAAAACAAAGACATATTCATGTAAAAAGAGCCTTGGTACTACAGTGGTTTAAAGCACCCTGTTATTAACACAGCTGCCTGCAATTTACTGCTGGTTCGAATCTCTCCAAGGCTCAAGGTTGACTCAGCCTTCCATCCTTTCTAAGGTAGGTTAAATGAGGACCCAGTTTGTGGGGGCAATAAGCTGACTTTGTATAAATATACAAAAGTATGAAGGCTATTGCTTAATGCACTGTAAGCCGCCCTGAGTCTCCGGAGAAGGGCGGCATATAAATCAAATTTAAAAAAAAAAAAAAAAAAAAATGTACCCCCAGTCTGAAAAGCCCAAAAAAACAGTGAATTTTTTCAAATCTGAGCTTTCCCTGAGGAGATAGACCAAAGTGTCTCTCAGAATTAGCAGCAGGGCTCAATTCAACCAGAAAACTTAACTTTTTACACAGAGCTCAGATTTGCAGAAGAAACAAATATTCATGTCCCCCACGGTCTGAAAAAGGGCAAAACCACATTCAATTTTCAAGTACGAGGTCTCCCTGAGGAGTTAGACCAAAGGGTATCAAAATTGGCAGTAGGGCTCAATTCAACCAGAAAACATAACTTTTGACACAGAGCTTAGATATGCAAAACAAACACATATTCATGTACCCCCAGTCTGAAAAGCCAAAAAAAAACAGTCAATTTTTTCAAATCTGAGCTTTCCCTGAGGAGATAGACCAAAGTGCCTCTCAGAATTGGCAGTAGGGCTCAATTCAACCAGAAAACATAACTTTTGACACAGAGCTTAGATATGCAAAACAAACACATATTCATGTACCCCCAGTCTGAAAAGCCCAAGAAAACAGTCAATTTTTTCAAATCTGAGCTTTCCCTGAGAAGATAGACAAAAGTGCCTCTCGGAATTGGCAGTAGGGATCAATTCAATCAGAAAACATAACTTTTGACACAGAGCTCAGATTTGCAGAAGAAACACATATTCATGTTCCCCATGGTCTGAAAAAGGGCAAAAACACATTCAATTTTCAAGTACGAGGTTTCTCTCAGGATTTAGACCAAACGGCATCAGAATTGGCAGTAGGGCTCAATTCAACCAGAAAACTTAACTTTTGACACACAGCTCAGATTTGCAAAACAAACACGTATTCATGTACCCCCCAGTCTGAAAAGCCCAAAACGACATTCATTTTTCAATACGAGCTTTCCCTGAGGAGATAGACCAAAGTGCCTCTCAGAATTGGCAGTAGGGCTCAATTCAACCAGAAAACATAACTTTTGACACACAGCTTAGATATGCAAAACAAACACATATTCATGTACCCCCAGTCTGAAAAGCCCAAAAAAAACAGTCAATTTTTTCAAATCTGAGCTTTCCCTGAGGAGATAGACCAAAGTGCCTCTCGGAATTGGCAGTAGGGATCAATTCAATCAGAAAACTTAACTTTTGATACACAGCTCAGATTTTGAAAACAAACACGTATTCATGTACCCCCCAGTATGAAAAGCCCAAAACGACATTCATTTTTCAATACGAGCTTTCCCTGACGATATAGACCCAAGTGTCTCTCAGAATTGGCAGTAGGTATCAATTCAGCCAGAAAACTTAACTTTTGACACAGAGCTCAGATTTGCAGAAGAAACACATATTCATGTTCCCAACGGTCTGAAAAAGGGCAAAAACACATGCAAATTTCAAGTACGAGGTTTCTCTCAGGATTTAGACCAAAGTGTCTCTCAGAATTGGCAGTAGGGCTCAATTCAGCCAGAAAACTTAACTTTTGACACACAGCTCAGATTTTGAAAACAAACACGTATTCATGTACCCCCCAGTATGAAAAGCCCAAAACGACATTCATTTTTCAATACGAGCTTTCCCTGACGATATAGACCCAAGTGTCTCTCAGAATTGGCAGTAGGTATCAATTCAGCCAGAAAACTTAACTTTTGACACAGAGCTCAGATTTGCAGAAGAAACACATATTCATGTTCCCAACGGTCTGAAAAAGGGCAAAAACACATTCAAATTTCAAGTACGAGGTTTCTCTCAGGATTTAGACCAAAGGGCATCAGAATTGGCAGTAGGGCTCAATTCAACCAGAAAACTTAACTTTTGACACACAGCTCAGATTTGCAAAACAAACACGTATTCATGTACCCCCCAGTCTGAAAAGCCCAAAACGACATTCATTTTTCAATACGAGCTTTCCCTGAGGAGATAGACCAAAGTGCCTCTCAGAATTGGCAGTAGGGCTCAATTCAACCAGAAAACATAACTTTTGACACACAGCTTAGATATGCAAAACAAACACATATTCATGTACCCCCAGTATGAAAAGCCCAAAAAACAGTCAATTTTTTCAAATCTGAGCTTTCCCTGAGGAGATATACCAAAGTGCCTCTCGGAATTGGCAGTAGGGATCAATTCAATCAGAAAACTTAACTTTTGATACACAGCTCAGATTTGCAAAACAAACACATATTCATGTACCCCCCAGTCTGAAAAGCCCAAAACGACATTCATTTTTCAATACGAGCTTTCCCTGAGGAGATAGACCAAAGTGTCTCTCAGAATTGGCAGTAGGGCTCAATTCAGCCAGAAAACATAACTTTTGACACAGAGCTTAGATATGCAAAACAAAGACATATTCATGTACCCCCAGTCTGAAAAGCCCAAAAAACAGTGAATTTTTTAAAATCTGAGCTTTCCCTGAGGAGATAGACAAAAGTGCCTCTCGGAATTGGCAGTAGGGCTCAATTCAACCAGAAAACTTAACTTTTGACACAGAGCTCAGATTTGCAGAAGAAACGCATATTCATGTTCCCCATGGTCTGAAAAAGGGCAAAAACACATTCAATTTTCAAGTACGAGGTTTCTCTGAGGATTTAGACCAAAGGGCATCAGAATTGGCAGTAGGGCTCAATTCAACCAGAAAATATAACTTTTGACACACAGCTCAGATTTGCAAAACAAACACATATTCATGTACCCCCCAGTCTGAAAAGCCCAAAAAAACAGTCAATTTTTTCAAATCTGAGCTTTCCCTGAGGAGATAGACCAAAGTGTCTCTCAGAATTTTCAGTAGGGCTCAATTCAGCCAGAAAACATAACTTTTGACACAGAGCTTAGATATGCAAAACAAAGACATATTCATGTACCCCCAGTCTGAAAAAGCCCAAAAAACAGTCAATTTTTTCAAATCTGAGCTTTCCCTGAGGAGATAGACCAAAGTGTCTCTCAGAATTAGCAGTAGGGCTCAATTCAACCAGAAAACTTAACTTTTTACACAGAGCTCAGATTTGCAGAAGAAACAAATATTCATGTTCCCCACGGTCTGAAAAAGGGCAAAACCACATTCAATTTTCAAGTACGAGGTCTCCCTGAGGAGTTAGACCAAAGGGTATCAGAATTGGCAGTAGGACTCAATTCAGCCAGAAAACATAACTTTTGACACAGAGCTTAGACAAACACATATTCATGTACCCCCCAGTCTGAAAAGCCCCAAAACAGTCATTTTTTTCAAATCTGAGCTTTCCCTGAGGATATAGACCCAAGTGTCTCTCAGAATTGGCAGTAGGTATCAATTCAGCCAGAAAACTTAACTTTTGACACAGAGCTCAGATTTGCAGAAGAAACACATATTCATGTTCCCAACGGTCTGAAAAAGGGCAAAAACACATTCAAATTTCCAGTACGAGGTTTCTCTCAGGATTTAGACCAAAGGGCATCAGAATTGGCAGTAGGGCTCAATTCAACCAGAAAACTTAACTTTTGACACACAGCTCAGATTTGCAAAACAAACACGTATTCATGTACCCCCCAGTCTGAAAAGCCCAAAACGACATTCATTTTTCAATACGAGCTTTCCCTGAGGAGATAGACCAAAGTGCCTCTCAGAATTGGCAGTAGGGCTCAATTCAACCAGAAAACATAACTTTTGACACACAGCTTAGATATGCAAAACAAACACATATTCATGTACCCCCAGTCTGAAAAGCCAAAAAAAACAGTCAATTTTTTCAAATCTGAGGTTTCCCTGAGGAGATAGACCAAAGTGCCTCTCGGAATTGGCAGTAGGGATCAATTCAATCAGAAAACTTAACTTTTGATACACAGCTCAGATTTGCAAAACAAACACATATTCATGTACCCCCCAGTCTGAAAAGCCCAAAACGACATTCATTTTTCAATACGAGCTTTCCCTGAGGAGATAGACCAAAGTGTCTCTCAGAATTGGCAGTAGGGCTCAATTCAGCCAGAAAACATAACTTTTGACACAGAGCTTAGATATGCAAAACAAAGACATATTCATGTACCCCCAGTCTGAAAAGCCCAAAAAAACAGTGAATTTTTTCAAATCTGAGCTTTCCCTGAGGAGACAGACCAAAGTGTCTCTCAGAATTGGCAGTAGGGCTCAATTCAACCAGAAAACTTAACTTTTTACACAGAGCTCAGATTTGCCGAAGAAACAAATATTCATGTTCCCCACGGTCTGAAAAAGGGCAAAAACACATTCATTTTTCAAAACGAGCTTTCTCTGAGGAGTTACAACAAAAAGCATCAGAATTGGCAGGAGGGCTCAATTCAACCAGAAAACATAACTTTTGGCACACAGCTCAGATTTGCAACACACAGAAACTTTCATGTACCCCCCATTCTGAAAAGCCCAAAAAAACAGTCAATTTTTTCAAATCTGAGCTTTCCCTGAGGAGATAGACCAAAGTGTCTCTCAGAATGGGCAGTAGGGCTCAATTCAGCCAGAAAACATAACTTTTGACACAGAGCTTAGATATGCAAAACAAACACATATTCATGTATCCCCAGTCTGAAAAGCCCCCAAAAACAGTCAATTTTTTCAAATCTGAGCTTTCCCTGAGGAGATAGACCAAAGTGTCTCTCAGAATGGGCAGTAGGGCTCAATTCAACCAGAAAACTTAACTTTTGACACACAGCTCAGATTTGCAACACAGAGAGATATTCATGTTCCCCACGGTCTGAAAAATGGCAAAAACACATTCAATTTTCAAGTACGAGGTTTCTCTGAGGATTTAGACCAAAGGGCTTCAGAATTGGCAGTAGGGCTCAATTCAACCAGAAAACATAACTTTTGACACAGAGCTTAGATATGCAAAACAAACACATATTCATGTACCCCCAGTCTGAAAAGCCCCCAAAACAGTCAATTTTTTCAAATCTGAGCTTTCCCTGAGGAGATAGACCAAAGTGTCTCTCAGAATGGGCAGTAGGGCTCAATTCAACCAGAAAACTTAACTTTTGACACACAGCTCAGATTTGCAACACAGAGAGATATTCATGTTCCCCACGGTCTGAAAAAAGTGCAAAAAGACATTCATTTTTCAAAACGAACTTTCTCTGAGGAGTTAGACCATAGGGCGTCAGAATTGGCCGTAGGGCTCAATTCAACCAGAAAACTTAACTTTTGACACACAGCTCAGATTTGCAAAACAAACACATATTCATGTACCCCCCAGTCTGAAAAGCCCAAAAAACAGTCATTTTTTTCAAATCTGAGCTTTCCCTGAGGAGATAGACCAAAGTGTATCTCAGAATTGGCAGTAGGGCTCAATTCTGCCAGAAAACATAACTTTTGACACAGAGCTTAGATATGCAAAACAAACACATATTCATGTTCCCCACGGTCTGAAAAAGGGCAAAAACACATTCAAATTTCAAGTACGAGGTTTCTCTCAGGATTTAGACCAAAGGGCATCAGAATTGGCAGTAGGGCTCAATTCAACCAGAAAACTTAACTTTTGACACACAGCTCAGATTTGCAAAACAAACACATATTCATGTACCCCCAGTCTGAAAAGCCCAAAAAAACAGTCAATTTTTTCAAATCTGAGCTTTCCCTGAGGAGATAGACCAAAGTGTATCTCAGAATTGGCAGTAGGTATCAATTCAGCCAGAAAACTTAACTTTTTACACAGAGCTCAGATTTGCAGAAGAAACAAATATTCATGTCCCCCACGGTCTGAAAAAGGGCAAAACCACATTCAATTTTCAAGTACGAGGTCTCCCTGAGGAGTTAGACCAAAGGGTATCAAAATTGGCAGTAGGGCTCAATTCAACCAGAAAACATAACTTTTGACACAGAGCTTAGATATGCAAAACAAACACATATTCATGTACCCCCAGTCTGAAAAGCCAAAAAAAAACAGTCAATTTTTTCAAATCTGAGCTTTCCCTGAGGAGATAGACCAAAGTGCCTCTCAGAATTGGCAGTAGGGCTCAATTCAACCAGAAAACATAACTTTTGACACAGAGCTTAGATATGCAAAACAAACACATATTCATGTACCCCCAGTCTGAAAAGCCCAAGAAAACAGTCAATTTTTTCAAATCTGAGCTTTCCCTGAGAAGATAGACAAAAGTGCCTCTCGGAATTGGCAGTAGGGATCAATTCAATCAGAAAACATAACTTTTGACACAGAGCTCAGATTTGCAGAAGAAACACATATTCATGTTCCCCATGGTCTGAAAAAGGGCAAAAACACATTCAATTTTCAAGTACGAGGTTTCTCTCAGGATTTAGACCAAACGGCATCAGAATTGGCAGTAGGGCTCAATTCAACCAGAAAACTTAACTTTTGACACACAGCTCAGATTTGCAAAACAAACACGTATTCATGTACCCCCCAGTCTGAAAAGCCCAAAACGACATTCATTTTTCAATACGAGCTTTCCCTGAGGAGATAGACCAAAGTGCCTCTCAGAATTGGCAGTAGGGCTCAATTCAACCAGAAAACATAACTTTTGACACACAGCTTAGATATGCAAAACAAACACATATTCATGTACCCCCAGTCTGAAAAGCCCAAAAAAAACAGTCAATTTTTTCAAATCTGAGCTTTCCCTGAGGAGATAGACCAAAGTGCCTCTCGGAATTGGCAGTAGGGATCAATTCAATCAGAAAACTTAACTTTTGATACACAGCTCAGATTTTGAAAACAAACACGTATTCATGTACCCCCCAGTATGAAAAGCCCAAAACGACATTCATTTTTCAATACGAGCTTTCCCTGACGATATAGACCCAAGTGTCTCTCAGAATTGGCAGTAGGTATCAATTCAGCCAGAAAACTTAACTTTTGACACAGAGCTCAGATTTGCAGAAGAAACACATATTCATGTTCCCAACGGTCTGAAAAAGGGCAAAAACACATGCAAATTTCAAGTACGAGGTTTCTCTCAGGATTTAGACCAAAGTGTCTCTCAGAATTGGCAGTAGGGCTCAATTCAGCCAGAAAACTTAACTTTTGACACACAGCTCAGATTTTGAAAACAAACACGTATTCATGTACCCCCCAGTATGAAAAGCCCAAAACGACATTCATTTTTCAATACGAGCTTTCCCTGACGATATAGACCCAAGTGTCTCTCAGAATTGGCAGTAGGTATCAATTCAGCCAGAAAACTTAACTTTTGACACAGAGCTCAGATTTGCAGAAGAAACACATATTCATGTTCCCAACGGTCTGAAAAAGGGCAAAAACACATTCAAATTTCAAGTACGAGGTTTCTCTCAGGATTTAGACCAAAGGGCATCAGAATTGGCAGTAGGGCTCAATTCAACCAGAAAACTTAACTTTTGACACACAGCTCAGATTTGCAAAACAAACACGTATTCATGTACCCCCCAGTCTGAAAAGCCCAAAACGACATTCATTTTTCAATACGAGCTTTCCCTGAGGAGATAGACCAAAGTGCCTCTCAGAATTGGCAGTAGGGCTCAATTCAACCAGAAAACATAACTTTTGACACACAGCTTAGATATGCAAAACAAACACATATTCATGTACCCCCAGTATGAAAAGCCCAAAAAACAGTCAATTTTTTCAAATCTGAGCTTTCCCTGAGGAGATATACCAAAGTGCCTCTCGGAATTGGCAGTAGGGATCAATTCAATCAGAAAACTTAACTTTTGATACACAGCTCAGATTTGCAAAACAAACACATATTCATGTACCCCCCAGTCTGAAAAGCCCAAAACGACATTCATTTTTCAATACGAGCTTTCCCTGAGGAGATAGACCAAAGTGTCTCTCAGAATTGGCAGTAGGGCTCAATTCAGCCAGAAAACATAACTTTTGACACAGAGCTTAGATATGCAAAACAAAGACATATTCATGTACCCCCAGTCTGAAAAGCCCCAAAAAACAGTGAATTTTTTAAAATCTGAGCTTTCCCTGAGGAGATAGACAAAAGTGCCTCTCGGAATTGGCAGTAGGGCTCAATTCAACCAGAAAACTTAACTTTTGACACAGAGCTCAGATTTGCAGAAGAAACGCATATTCATGTTCCCCATGGTCTGAAAAAGGGCAAAAACACATTCAATTTTCAAGTACGAGGTTTCTCTGAGGATTTAGACCAAAGGGCATCAGAATTGGCAGTAGGGCTCAATTCAACCAGAAAATATAACTTTTGACACACAGCTCAGATTTGCAAAACAAACACATATTCATGTACCCCCCAGTCTGAAAAGCCCAAAAAAACAGTCAATTTTTTCAAATCTGAGCTTTCCCTGAGGAGATAGACCAAAGTGTCTCTCAGAATTTTCAGTAGGGCTCAATTCAGCCAGAAAACATAACTTTTGACACAGAGCTTAGATATGCAAAACAAAGACATATTCATGTACCCCCAGTCTGAAAAGCCCAAAAAACAGTCAATTTTTTCAAATCTGAGCTTTCCCTGAGGAGATAGACCAAAGTGTCTCTCAGAATTAGCAGTAGGGCTCAATTCAACCAGAAAACTTAACTTTTTACACAGAGCTCAGATTTGCAGAAGAAACAAATATTCATGTTCCCCACGGTCTGAAAAAGGGCAAAACCACATTCAATTTTCAAGTACGAGGTCTCCCTGAGGAGTTAGACCAAAGGGTATCAGAATTGGCAGTAGGACTCAATTCAGCCAGAAAACATAACTTTTGACACAGAGCTTAGACAAACACATATTCATGTACCCCCCAGTCTGAAAAGCCCCAAAACAGTCATTTTTTTCAAATCTGAGCTTTCCCTGAGGATATAGACCCAAGTGTCTCTCAGAATTGGCAGTAGGTATCAATTCAGCCAGAAAACTTAACTTTTGACACAGAGCTCAGATTTGCAGAAGAAACACATATTCATGTTCCCAACGGTCTGAAAAAGGGCAAAAACACATTCAAATTTCCAGTACGAGGTTTCTCTCAGGATTTAGACCAAAGGGCATCAGAATTGGCAGTAGGGCTCAATTCAACCAGAAAACTTAACTTTTGACACACAGCTCAGATTTGCAAAACAAACACGTATTCATGTACCCCCCAGTCTGAAAAGCCCAAAACGACATTCATTTTTCAATACGAGCTTTCCCTGAGGAGATAGACCAAAGTGCCTCTCAGAATTGGCAGTAGGGCTCAATTCAACCAGAAAACATAACTTTTGACACACAGCTTAGATATGCAAAACAAACACATATTCATGTACCCCCAGTCTGAAAAGCCAAAAAAAACAGTCAATTTTTTCAAATCTGAGGTTTCCCTGAGGAGATAGACCAAAGTGCCTCTCGGAATTGGCAGTAGGGATCAATTCAATCAGAAAACTTAACTTTTGATACACAGCTCAGATTTGCAAAACAAACACATATTCATGTACCCCCCAGTCTGAAAAGCCCAAAACGACATTCATTTTTCAATACGAGCTTTCCCTGAGGAGATAGACCAAAGTGTCTCTCAGAATTGGCAGTAGGGCTCAATTCAGCCAGAAAACATAACTTTTGACACAGAGCTTAGATATGCAAAACAAAGACATATTCATGTACCCCCAGTCTGAAAAGCCCAAAAAAACAGTGAATTTTTTCAAATCTGAGCTTTCCCTGAGGAGACAGACCAAAGTGTCTCTCAGAATTGGCAGTAGGGCTCAATTCAACCAGAAAACTTAACTTTTTACACAGAGCTCAGATTTGCCGAAGAAACAAATATTCATGTTCCCCACGGTCTGAAAAAGGGCAAAAACACATTCATTTTTCAAAACGAGCTTTCTCTGAGGAGTTACAACAAAAAGCATCAGAATTGGCAGGAGGGCTCAATTCAACCAGAAAACATAACTTTTGGCACACAGCTCAGATTTGCAACACACAGAAACTTTCATGTACCCCCCATTCTGAAAAGCCCAAAAAAACAGTCAATTTTTTCAAATCTGAGCTTTCCCTGAGGAGATAGACCAAAGTGTCTCTCAGAATGGGCAGTAGGGCTCAATTCAGCCAGAAAACATAACTTTTGACACAGAGCTTAGATATGCAAAACAAACACATATTCATGTATCCCCAGTCTGAAAAGCCCCCAAAAACAGTCAATTTTTTCAAATCTGAGCTTTCCCTGAGGAGATAGACCAAAGTGTCTCTCAGAATGGGCAGTAGGGCTCAATTCAACCAGAAAACTTAACTTTTGACACACAGCTCAGATTTGCAACACAGAGAGATATTCATGTTCCCCACGGTCTGAAAAATGGCAAAAACACATTCAATTTTCAAGTACGAGGTTTCTCTGAGGATTTAGACCAAAGGGCTTCAGAATTGGCAGTAGGGCTCAATTCAACCAGAAAACATAACTTTTGACACAGAGCTTAGATATGCAAAACAAACACATATTCATGTACCCCCAGTCTGAAAAGCCCCCAAAACAGTCAATTTTTTCAAATCTGAGCTTTCCCTGAGGAGATAGACCAAAGTGTCTCTCAGAATGGGCAGTAGGGCTCAATTCAACCAGAAAACTTAACTTTTGACACACAGCTCAGATTTGCAACACAGAGAGATATTCATGTTCCCCACGGTCTGAAAAAAGTGCAAAAAGACATTCATTTTTCAAAACGAACTTTCTCTGAGGAGTTAGACCATAGGGCGTCAGAATTGGCCGTAGGGCTCAATTCAACCAGAAAACTTAACTTTTGACACACAGCTCAGATTTGCAAAACAAACACATATTCATGTACCCCCCAGTCTGAAAAGCCCAAAAAACAGTCATTTTTTTCAAATCTGAGCTTTCCCTGAGGAGATAGACCAAAGTGTATCTCAGAATTGGCAGTAGGGCTCAATTCTGCCAGAAAACATAACTTTTGACACAGAGCTTAGATATGCAAAACAAACACATATTCATGTTCCCCACGGTCTGAAAAAGGGCAAAAACACATTCAAATTTCAAGTACGAGGTTTCTCTCAGGATTTAGACCAAAGGGCATCAGAATTGGCAGTAGGGCTCAATTCAACCAGAAAACTTAACTTTTGACACACAGCTCAGATTTGCAAAACAAACACATATTCATGTACCCCCAGTCTGAAAAGCCCAAAAAAACAGTCAATTTTTTCAAATCTGAGCTTTCCCTGAGGAGATAGACCAAAGTGTATCTCAGAATTGGCAGTAGGGCTCAATTCAGCCAGAAAACTTAAATTTTGACACAGAGCTCAGATTTGCAGAAGAAACACATATTCATGTTCCCCACGGTCTGAAAAAGGGCAAAAACACATTCAATTTTCAAGTACGAGGTTTCTCTGAGGATTTAGACCAAAGGGCATCAGAATTGGCAGTAGGGCTCAATTCAACCAGAAAACATAACTTTTGACACAGAGCTCAGATTTGCAAAACAAACACATATTCATGTACCCCCCAGTCTGAAAAGCCCCAAAAACAGTCAATTTTTTCAAATCTGAGCTTTCCCTGAGGAGATAGACCAAAGTGTCTCTCATAATTGGCAGTAGGGCTAAATTCAACCAGAAAACTTAACTTTTGACACACAGCTCAGATTTGCAACACGCAGACATATTCATGTACCCCCCAGTCTGAAAAAAGTGCAAAAAGACATTCATTTTTCAATACGAGCTTTCTCTGAGGAGTTAGACCATAGGGCATCAGAATTGGCCGTAGGGCTCAATTCAACCAGAAAACTTAACTTTTGACACAGAGCTCAGATTTGCAGAAGAAACACATATTCATGTTCCCCACGGTCTGAAAAAGGGCAAAAACACATTCAAATTTCAAGTACGAGGTTTCTCTCAGGATTTAGACCAAAGGGCATCAGAATTGGCAGTAGGGCTCAATTCAACCAGAAAACTTAACTTTTGACACACAGCTTAGATTTGCAGAAGAAACACATATTCATGTTCCCCACGGTCTGAAAAAGGGCAAAAACACGTTCAATTTTTTCAAATCTGAGCTTTCCCTGAGGAGATAGACCCAAGTGTCTCTCAGAATTGGCAGTAGGGCTCAATTCAGCCAGAAAACATAACTTTTGACACAGAGCTTAGATATGCAAAACAAACACATATTCATGTACCCCCAGTCTGAAAAGCCCCCCAAACAGTCAATTTTTTCAAATCTGAGCTTTCCCTGAGGAGATAGACCAAAGTGTCTCTCAGAATGGGCAGTAGGGCTCAATTCAGCCAGAAAACATAACTTTTGACACAGAGCTTAGATATGCAAAACAAACACATATTCATGTACCCCCAGTCTGAAAAGCCCAAAAAACAGTCAATTTTTTCAAATCTGAGCTTTCCCTGAGGAGATAGACCAAAGTGTCTCTCAGAATTAGCAGTAGGGCTCAATTCAACCAGAAAACTTAGCTTTTGGCACACAGCTCAGATTTGCAACACACAGACATATTCATGTTCCCCACGGTCTGAAAAAGGGCAAAAACACATTCATTTTTCAAAACGAGCTTTCTCTGAGGAGATAGACCAAAGTGTCTCTCAGAATGGGCAGTAGGGCTCAATTCAACCAGAAAACTTAACTTTTGACACACAGCTCAGATTTGCAACACACAGACATATTCATGTACCCCCCAGTCTGAAAGCCCAAAAAACAGTCAATTTTTTCAAATCTGAGCTTTCCCTGAGTAGATAGACCCAAGTGTCTCTCAGAATTGGCAGTAGGGATCAATTCAGCCAGAAAACTTAACTTTTGACACAGAGCTCAGATTTGCAGAAGAAACACATATTCATGTTCCCCATGATCTGAAAAAGGGCAAAAACACATTCAATTTTTTCAAATCTGAGCTTTCCCTGAGGAGATAGACCAAAGTGTCTCTCAGAATTGGCAGTAGGGATCAATTCAGCCAGAAAACTTAACTTTTGACACCGAGCTCAGATTTGCAGAAGAAACACATATTCATGTTCCCCACGGTCTGAAAAAGGGCAAAAACACATTCAATTTTCAAGTACGAGGTTTCTCTGAGGATTTAGACCAAAGGGCATCAGAATTGGCAGTAGGGCTCAATTCAACCAGAAAACTTAACTTTTGACACACAGCTCAGATTTGCAAAACAAACACATATTCATGTACCCCCAGTCTGAAAAGCCCAAAACGACATTCATTTTTCAATACGAGCTTTCCCTGAGGAGATAGATCAAAGTGTCTCTCAGAATTGGCAGTAGGGCTCAATTCAGCCAGAAAACATAACTTTTGACACAGAGCTTAGATATGCAAAACAAACACATATTCATGTATCCCCAGTCTGAAAAGCCCCAAAAAACAGTCAATTTTTTCAAATCTGAGCTTTCCCTGAGGAGATAGACCAAAGTGTCTCTCAGAATGGGCAGTAGGGCTCAATTCAGCCAGAAAACATAACTTTTGACACAGAGCTTAGATATGCAAAACAAACACATATTCATGTACCCCCAGTCTGAAAAGCCCCCAAAACAGTCAATTTTTTCCAATCTGAGCTTTCCCTGAGGAGATAGACCAAAGTGTCTCTCAGAATGGGCAGTAGGGCTCAATTCAACCAGAAAACTTAACTTTTGACACACAGCTCAGATTTGCAACACAGAGAGATATTCATGTTCCCCACGGTCTGAAAAAAGTGCAAAAAGACATTCATTTTTCAAAACGAACTTTCTCTGAGGAGTTAGACCATAGGGCATCAGAATTGGCCGTAGGGCTCAATTCAACCAGAAAACATAACTTTTGACACAGAGCTTAGATATGCAAAACAAACACATATTCATGTACCCCCCAGTCTGAAAAGCCCAAAAAACAGTCAATTTTTTCAAATCTGAGCTTTCCCTGAGGAGATAGACCAAAGTGTCTCTCATAATTGGCAGTAGGGCTCAATTCAACCAGAAAACTTAACTTTTGACACACAGCTCAGATTTGCAACACACAGACATATTCATGTTCCCCACGGTCTGAAAAAGGGCAAAAACACATTCATTTTTCAAAACGAGCTTTCTCTGAGGAGTTACAACAAAAAGCATCAGAATTGGCAGTAGGGCTCAATTCAGCCAGAAAACTTAACTTTTGACACAGAGCTCAGATTTGCAGAAGAAACACATATTCATGTTCCCCACGGTCTGAAAAAGGGCAAAAACACATTCAAATTTCAAGTACGAGGTTTCTCTGAGGATTTAGACCAAAGGGCATCAGAATTGGCAGTAGGGCTCAATTCAACCAGAAAACATAACTTTTGACACAGAGCTCAGATTTGCAAAACAAACACATATTCATGTACCCCCCAGTCTGAAAAGCCCCAAAAACAGTCAATTTTTTCAAATCTGAGCTTTCCCTGAGGAGATAGACCAAAGTGTCTCTCATAATTGGCAGTAGGGCTCAATTCAACCAGAAAACTTAACTTTTGACACACAGCTTAGATTTGCAACACGCAGACATATTCATGTACCCCCCAGTCTGAAAAAAGTGCAAAAAGAAATTCATTTTTCAATACGAGCTTTCTCTGAGGAGTTAGACCATAGGGCATCAGAATTGGCCGTAGGGCTCAATTCAACCAGAAAACTTAACTTTTGACACAGAGCTCAGATTTGCAGAAGAAACACATATTCATGTTCCCCACGGTCTGAAAAAGGGCAAAAATACATTCAAATTTCAAGTACGAGGTTTCTCTCAGGATTTAGACCAAAGGGCATCAGAATTGGCAGTAGGGCTCAATTCAACCAGAAAACTTAACTTTTGACACACAGCTCAGATTTGCAGAAGAAACACATATTCATGTTCCCCACGGTCTGAAAAAGGGCAAAAACACATTCAATTTTCAAGTACGAGGTTTCTCTGAGGATTTAGACCAAAGGGCTTCAGAATTGGCAGTAGGGCTCAATTCAACCAGAAAACATAACTTTTGACACAGAGCTTAGATATGCAAAACAAACACATATTCATGTACCCCCAGTCTGAAAAGCCCAAAAAACAGTCAATTTTTTCAAATCTGAGCTTTCCCTGAGGAGATAGACCAAAGTGTCTCCCAGAATGGGCAGTAGGGCTCAATTCAACCAGAAAACTTAACTTTTGACACACAGCTCAGATTTGCAACACAGAGAGATATTCATGTTCCCCACGGTCTGAAAAAAGTGCAAAAAGACATTCATTTTTCAATACGAACTTTCTCTGAGGAGTTAGACCATAGGGCATCAGAATTGGCCGTAGGGCTCAATTCAACCAGAAAACATAACTTTTGACACAGAGCTTAGATATGCAAAACAAACACATATTCATGTACCCCCCAGTCTGAAAAGCCCAAAAAACAGTCAATTTTTTCAAATCTGAGCTTTCTCTGAGGAGTTACAACAAAAAGCATCAGAATTGGCAGGAGGGCTCAATTCAACCAGAAAACATAACTTTTGGCACACAGCTCAGATTTGCAACACAGAGACATATTCATGTACCCCCCAGTCTGAAAGCCCAAAAAACAGTCAATTTTTTCAAATCTGAGCTTTCCCTGAGGAGATAGACCCAAGTGTCTCTCAGAATTGGCAGTAGGGATCAATTCAGCCAGAAAACTTAACTTTTGACACAGAGCTCAGATTTGCAGAAGAAACACATATTCATGTTCCCCATGATCTGAAAAAGGGCAAAAACACATTCAATTTTTTCAAATCTGAGCTTTCCCTGAGGAGATAGACCAAAGTGTCTCTCAGAATTGGCAGTAGGGATCAATTCAGCCAGAAAACTTAACTTTTGACACCGATCTCAGATTTGCAGAAGAAACACATATTCATGTTCCCCACGGTCTGAAAAAGGGCAAAAACACATTCAATTTTCAAGTACGAGGTTTCTCTGAGGATTTAGACCAAAGGGCATCAGAATTGGCAGTAGGGCTCAATTCAACCAGAAAACTTAACTTTTGACACACAGCTCAGATTTGCAAAACAAACACATATTCATGTACCCCCCAGTCTGAAAAGCCCAAAACGACATTCATTTTTCAATACGAGCTTTCCCTGAGGAGATAGATCAAAGTGTCTCTCAGAATTGGCAGTAGGGCTCAATTCAGCCAGAAAACATAACTTTTGACACAGAGCTTAGATATGCAAAACAAACACATATTCATGTATCCCCAGTCTGAAAAGCCCCAAAAAACAGTCAATTTTTTCAAATCTGAGCTTTCCCTGAGGAGATAGACCAAAGTGTCTCTCAGAATGGGCAGTAGGGCACAATTCAACCAGAAAACTTAACTTTTGACACACAGCTCAGATTTGCAACACAGAGAGATATTCATGTTCCCCACGGTCTGAAAAAAGTGCAAAAAGACATTCATTTTTCAAAACGAACTTTCTCTGAGGAGTTAGACCATAGGGCATCAGAATTGTCCGTAGGGCTCAATTCAACCAGAAAACATAACTTTTGACACAGAGCTTAGATATGCAAAACAAACACATATTCATGTACCCCCCAGTCTGAAAAGCCCAAAAAACAGTCAATTTTTTCAAATCTGAGCTTTCCCTGAGGAGATAGACCAAAGTGTCTCTCATAATTGGCAGTAGGGCTCAATTCAACCAGAAAACTTAACTTTTGACACACAGCTCAGATTTGCAACACACAGACATATTCATGTTCCCCACGGTCTGAAAAAGGGCAAAAACACATTCATTTTTCAAAACGAGCTTTCTCTGAGGAGTTACAACAAAAAGCATCAGAATTGGCAGTAGGGCTCAATTCAGCCAGAAAACTTAAATTTTGACACAGAGCTCAGATTTGCAGAAGAAACACATATTCATGTTCCCCACGGTCTGAAAAAGGGCAAAAACACATTCAATTTTCAAGTACGAGGTTTCTCTGAGGATTTAGACCAAAGGGCATCAGAATTGGCAGTAGGGCTCAATTCAACCAGAAAACATAACTTTTGACACAGAGCTCAGATTTGCAAAACAAACACATATTCATGTACCCCCAGTCTGAAAAGCCCCCAAAACAGTCATTTTTTTCAAATCTGAGCTTTCCCTGAGGAGATAGACCAAAGTGTCTCTCAGAATGGGCAGTAGGGCTCAATTCAGCCCGAAAACTTAAATTTTGACACAGAGCTCAGATTTGCAGAAGAAACACATATTCATGTTCCCCACGGTCTGAAAAAGGGCAAAAACACATTCAATTTTCAAGTACGAGGTTTCTCTGAGGATTTAGACCAAAGGGCTTCAGAATTGGCAGTAGGGCTCAATTCAACCAGAAAACATAACTTTTGACACAGAGCTTAGATATGCAAAACAAACACATATTCATGTACCCCCAGTCTGAAAAGCCCAAAAAACAGTCAATTTTTTCAAATCTGAGCTTTCCCTGAGGAGATAGACCAAAGTGTCTCCCAGAATGGGCAGTAGGGCTCAATTCAACCAGAAAACTTAACTTTTGACACACAGCTCAGATTTGCAACACAGAGAGATATTCATGTTCCCCACGGTCTGAAAAAAGTGCAAAAAGACATTCATTTTTCAATACGAACTTTCTCTGAGGAGTTAGACCATAGGGCATCAGAATTGGCCGTAGGGCTCAATTCAACCAGAAAACATAACTTTTGACACAGAGCTTAGATATGCAAAACAAACACATATTCATGTACCCCCCAGTCTGAAAAGCCCAAAAAACAGTCAATTTTTTCAAATCTGAGCTTTCCCTGAGGAGATAGACCAAAGTGTCTCTCCTAATTGGCAGTAGGGCTCAATTCAACCAGAAAACTTAACTTTTGACACACAGCTCAGATTTGCAAAACAAACACATATTCATGTACCCCCCAGTCTGAAAAGCCCAAAACGACATTCATTTTTCAATACGAGCTTTCCCTGAGGAGATAGATCAAAGTGTCTCTCAGAATTGGCAGTAGGGCTCAATTCAGCCAGAAAACATAACTTTTGACACAGAGCTTAGATATGCAAAACAAACACATATTCATGTATCCCCAGTCTGAAAAGCCCCAAAAAACAGTCAATTTTTTCAAATCTGAGCTTTCCCTGAGGAGATAGACCAAAGTGTCTCTCAGAATGGGCAGTAGGGCACAATTCAACCAGAAAACTTAACTTTTGACACACAGCTCAGATTTGCAACACAGAGAGATATTCATGTTCCCCACGGTCTGAAAAAAGTGCAAAAAGACATTCATTTTTCAAAACGAACTTTCTCTGAGGAGTTAGACCATAGGGCATCAGAATTGTCCGTAGGGCTCAATTCAACCAGAAAACATAACTTTTGACACAGAGCTTAGATATGCAAAACAAACACATATTCATGTACCCCCCAGTCTGAAAAGCCCAAAAAACAGTCAATTTTTTCAAATCTGAGCTTTCCCTGAGGAGATAGACCAAAGGGCATCAGAATTGGCAGTAGGGCTCAATTCAACCAGAAAACATAACTTTTGACACAGAGCTCAGATTTGCAAAACAAACACATATTCATGTACCCCCAGTCTGAAAAGCCCCCAAAACAGTCATTTTTTTCAAATCTGAGCTTTCCCTGAGGAGATAGACCAAAGTGTCTCTCAGAATGGGCAGTAGGGCTCAATTCAGCCCGAAAACTTAAATTTTGACACAGAGCTCAGATTTGCAGAAGAAACACATATTCATGTTCCCCACGGTCTGAAAAAGGGCAAAAACACATTCAATTTTCAAGTACGAGGTTTCTCTGAGGATTTAGACCAAAGGGCTTCAGAATTGGCAGTAGGGCTCAATTCAACCAGAAAACATAACTTTTGACACAGAGCTTAGATATGCAAAACAAACACATATTCATGTACCCCCAGTCTGAAAAGCCCAAAAAACAGTCAATTTTTTCAAATCTGAGCTTTCCCTGAGGAGATAGACCAAAGTGTCTCCCAGAATGGGCAGTAGGGCTCAATTCAACCAGAAAACTTAACTTTTGACACACAGCTCAGATTTGCAACACAGAGAGATATTCATGTTCCCCACGGTCTGAAAAAAGTGCAAAAAGACATTCATTTTTCAATACGAACTTTCTCTGAGGAGTTAGACCATAGGGCATCAGAATTGGCCGTAGGGCTCAATTCAACCAGAAAACATAACTTTTGACACAGAGCTTAGATATGCAAAACAAACACATATTCATGTACCCCCCAGTCTGAAAAGCCCAAAAAACAGTCAATTTTTTCAAATCTGAGCTTTCCCTGAGGAGATAGACCAAAGTGTCTCTCCTAATTGGCAGTAGGGCTCAATTCAACCAGAAAACTTAACTTTTGACACAGAGCTTAGATATGCAAAACAAACACATATTCATGTACCCCCAGTCTGAAAAGCCCAACAAAACAGTCAATTTTTTCAAATCTGAGCTTTCCCTGAGGAGATAGACCAAAGTGCCTCTCAGAATTGGCAGTAGGGCTCAATTCAATCAGAAAACTTAACTTTTGACACAGATCTTATATATGCAAAACAAACACATATTCATGTACCCCCCAGTCTGAAAAGCCAAAAAAAACAGTCAATTTTTTCAAATCTGAGCTTTCCCTGAGGATATAGACCCAAGTGTCTCTCAGAATTGGCAGTAGGGATCAATTCAACCAGAAAACATAACTTTTGACACAGAGCTTAGATATGCAAAACAAACACATATTCATGTACCCCCAGTCTGAAAAGCCCAAAAAACAGTCATTTTTTTCAAATCTGAGCTTTCCCTGAGGAGATAGACCAAAGTGCCTCTCGGAATTGGCAGTAGGGCTCAATTCAATCAGAAAACTTAACTTTTGACACAGAGCTCAGATTTGCAGAAGAAACACATATTCATGTTCCCCATGGTCTGAAAAAGGGCAAAAACACATGCAATTTTCAAGTACGAGGTTTCTCTGAGGATTTAGACCAAAGGGCATCAGAATTGGCAGTAGGGCTCAATTCAACCAGAAAACATAACTTTTGACACAGAGCTTAGATATGCAAAACAAACAAATATTCCTGTACCCCCAGTCTGAAAAGCCCAAAAAACAGTCAATTTTTTCAAATCTGAGCTTTCCCTGAGGAGATAGACCAAAGTGTCTCTCAGAATTGGCAGTAGGGCTCAATTCTGCCAGAAAACATAACTTTTGACACAGAGCTTAGATATGCAAAACAAACACAAATTCATGTACCCCGAGTCTGAAAAGCCCAAAAAAACAGTCAATTTTTTCAAATCTCAGCTTTCCCTGAGGAGATAGAACAAAGTGCCTCTCAGAGTTGGCAGTAGGGCTCAATTCAATCAGAAAACTTAACTTTTGACACAGAGCTCAGATTTGCAGAAGAAACACATGAATATGTTCCCCATGGTCTGAAAAAGGGCAAAAACACATTCAATTTTTTCAAATCTGAGCTTTCCCTGAGGAGATAGACCAAAGTGTCTCTCAGAATTGGCAGGAGGGCTCAATTCAACCAGAAAAAATAACTTTTGGCACACAGCTCAGATTTGCAACACACAGAAACTTTCATGTACCCCCCATTCTGAAAAGCCCAAAAAACAGTCATTTTTTTCAAATCTGAGCTTTCCCTGAGGAGATAGACCAAAGTGCCTCTCGGAATTGGCAGTAGGGCTCAATTCAATCAGAAAACTTAACTTTTGACACAGAGCTCAGATTTGCAGAAGAAACACATATTCATGTTCCCCATGGTCTGAAAAAGGGCAAAAACACATGCAATTTTCAAGTACGAGGTTTCTCTGAGGATTTAGACCAAAGGGCATCAGAATTGGCAGTAGGGCTCAATTCAACCAGAAAACTTAACTTTTGACACACAGCTCAGATTTGCAAAACAAACACATATTCATGTACCCCCCAGTCTGAAAAGCCCAAAACGACATTCATTTTTCAATACGAGCTTTCCCTGAGGAGATAGACCAAAGTGTCTCTCAGAATTGGCAGTAGGGCTCAATTCAGCCCGAAAACATAACTTTTGACACAGAGCTTAGATATGCAAAACAAACACATATTCATGTACCCCCATTCTGAAAAGCCCAAAAAAACAGTCAATTTTTTCAAATCTGAGCTTTCCCTGAGGAGATAGACCAAAGTGTCTCTCAAAATTGGCAGTAGGGATCAATTCAGCCAGAAAACATAACTTTTGACACAGAGCTTAGATATGCAAAACAAACACATATTCATGTACCCCCCAGTCTGAAAAGCCCCCAAAACAGTCAATTTTTTCAAATCTGAGCTTTCCCTGAGGAGATACACCCAAGTGTCTCTCAGAATTGGCAGTAGGGCTCAATTCAGCCAGAAAACTTAACTTTTGACACACAGCTCAGATTTGCAGAAGAAACACATATTCATGTTCCCCACGGTCTGAAAAAGGGCAAAAACACATTCAATTTTTTCAAATCTGAGCTTTCCCTGAGGAGATAGACCAAAGTGTCTCTCAGAATTGGCAGTAGGGATCAATTCAGCCAGAAAACTTAACTTTTGACACAGAGCTCAGATTTGCAGAAGAAACACATATTCATGTTCCCTACGGTCTGAAAAAGGGCAAAAACACATTCAAATTTCAAGTACGAGGTTTCTCTCAGGATTTAGACCAAAGGGCATCAGAATTGGCAGTAGGGCTCAATTCAACCAGAAAACTTAACTTTTGACACACAGCTCAGATTTGCAAAACAAACACATATTCATGTACCCCCCGTCTGAAAAGCCCAAAACGACATTCATTTTTCAATACGAGCTTTCCCTGAGGAGATAGACCAAAGTGTCTCTCAGAATTAGCAGTAGGGCTCAATTCAACCAGAAAACATAACTTTTGACACAGAGCTTAGATATGCAAACAAACACATATTCATGTACCCCCAGTCTGAAAAGCCCCAAAAAACAGTCAATTTTTTCAAATCTGAGCTTTCCCTGAGGAGATAGACCAAAGTGCCTCTCAGAATTAGCAGTAGGGCTCAATTCAAGCAGAAGACTTAACTTTTGGCACACAGCTCAGATTTGCAACACAGAGACATATTCATGTTCCCCACGGTCTGAAAAAGGGCAAAAACACATTCATTTTTCAAAACGAGCTTTCTCTGAGGAGTTACAACAAAAAGCATCAGAATTGGCAGGAGGGCTCAATTCAACCAGAAAACATAACTTTTGGCACACAGCTCAGATTTGCAACACACAGAAACTTTCATGTACCCCCCATTCTGAAAAGCCCAAAAAAACAGTCAATTTTTTCAAATCTGAGCTTTCCCTGAGGAGATAGACCAAAGTGTCTCTCAGAATGGGCAGTAGGGCTCAATTCAGCCAGAAAACATAACTTTTGACACAGAGCTTAGATATGCAAAACAAACACATATTCATGTACCCCCCAGTTTGAAAAGCCCAAAAAACAGTCATTTTTTTCAAATCTGAGCTTTCCCTGAGGATATAGACCCAAGTGTCTCTCAGAATTGGCAGTAGGGATCAATTCAACCAGAAAACATAACTTTTGACACAGAGCTTAGATATGCAAAACAAACACATATTCATGTACCCCCAGTCTGAAAAGCCCAAAAAACAGTCATTTTTTTCAAATCTGAGCTTTCCCTGAGGAGATAGACCAAAGTGTCTCTCAGAATTGGCAGTAGGGGTCAATTCAGCCAGAAAACATAACTTTTGACACAGAGCTCAGATTTGCAGAAGAAACACATATTCATGTTCCCCATGGTCTGAAAAAGGGCAAAAACACATTCAATTTTCAAGTACGAGGTTTCTCTGAGGATTTACACCAAAGGGCATCAGAATTGGCAGTAGGGCTCAATTCAACCAGAAAACATAACTTTTGACACAGAGCTTAGATATGCAAAACAAACAAATATTCCTGTACCCCCAGTCTGAAAAGCCCAAAAAACAGTCAATTTTTTCAAATCTGAGCTTTCCCTGAGGAGATAGACCAAAGTGTCTCTCAGAATTGGCAGTAGGGCTCAATTCAACCAGAAAACATAACTTTTGACACACAGCTCAGATTTGCAGAAGAAACACATATTCATGTTCCGCATGGTCTGAAAAAGGGCAAAAACACATTCAATTTTTTCAAATCTGAGCTTTCCCTGAGTAGATAGACCAAGTGTCTCTCAGAATTGGCAGTAGGGATCAATTCAGCCAGAAAACTTAACTTTTGACACCGAGCTCAGATTTGCAGAAGAAACACATATTCATGTTCCCCACGGTCTGAAAAAAAGCAAAAACACATTCAAATTTCAAGTACGAGGTTTCTCTCAGGATTTAGACCAAAGGGCATCAGAATTGGCAGTAGGGCTCAATTCAACCAGAAAACTTAACTTTTGACACACAGCTCAGATTTTCAAAACAAACACATATTCATGTACCCCCCAGTCTGAAAAGCCCAAAACGACATTCATTTTTCAATACGAGCTTTCCCTGAGGAGATAGACCAAAGTGTCTCTCAGAATTGGCAGTAGGGCTCAATTCAACCAGAAAACTTAACTTTTGACACAGAGCTTAGATATGCAAACAAACACATATTCATGTACCCCCAGTCTGAAAAGCCCCAAAAAACAGTCAATTTTTTCAAATCTGAGCTTTCCCTGAGGAGATAGACCAAAGTGCCTCTCAGAATTAGCAGTAGGGCTCAATTCAACCAGAAGACTTAACTTTTGGCACACAGCTCAGATTTGCAACACAGAGACATATTCATGTTCCCCACGGTCTGAAAAAGGGCAAAAACACATTCATTTTTCAAAACGAGCTTTCTCTGAGGAGTTACAACAAAAAGCATCAGAATTGGCAGGAGGGCTCAATTCAACCAGAAAACATAACTTTTGGCACACAGCTCAGATTTGCAACACACAGAAACTTTCATGTACCCCCCATTCTGAAAAGCCCAAAAAAACAGTCAATTTTTTCAAATCTGAGCTTTCCCTGAGGAGATAGACCAAAGTGTCTCTCAAAATTGGCAGTAGGGATCAATTCAGCCAGAAAACATAACTTTTGACACAGAGCTTAGATATGCAAAACAAACACATATTCATGTACCCCCCAGTCTGAAAAGCCCCCAAAACAGTCAATTTTTTCAAATCTGAGCTTTCCCTGAGGAGATACACCCAAGTGTCTCTCAGAATGGGCAGTAGGGATCAATTCAGCCAGAAAACGTAACTTTTGACACAGAGCTCAGATTTGCAGAAGAAACATATATTCATGTTCCCCACGGTCTGAAAAAGGGCAAAAACACATTCAATTTTTTCAAATCTGAGCTTTCCCTGAGGAGATAGACCAAAGTGTCTCTCAGAATTGGCAGTAGGGATCAATTCAGCCAGAAAACTTAACTTTTGACACAGAGCTCAGATTTGCAGAAGAAACACATATTCATGTTCCCCACGGTCTGAAAAAGGGCAAAAACACATTCAAATTTCAAGTACGAGGTTTCTCTCAGGATTTAGACCAAAGGGCATCAGAATTGGCAGTAGGGCTCAATTCAACCAGAAAACTTAACTTTTGACACACAGCTCAGATTTGCAAAACAAACACATATTCATGTACCCCCCAGTCTGAAAAGCCCAAAACGACATTCATTTTTCAATACGAGCTTTCCCTGAGGAGATAGACCAAAGTGTCTCTCAAAATTGGCAGTAGTGCTCAATTCAGCCAGAAAACATAACTTTTGACACAGAGCTTAGATATGCAAAACAAACACATATTCATGTACCCCCAGTCTGAAAAGCCCAATAAAACAGTCAATTTTTTCAAATCTGAGCTTTCCCTGAGGAGATAGACCAAAGTGCCTCTCAGAATTAGCAGTAGGGCTCAATTCAAGCAGAAGACTTAACTTTTGGCATACAGCTCAGATTTGCAACACAGAGACATATTCATGTTCCCCACGGTCTGAAAAAGGGCAAAAACACATTCATTTTTCAAAACGAGCTTTCTCTGAGGAGTTACAACAAAAAGCATCAGAATTGGCAGGAGGGCTCAATTCAACCAGAAAACATAACTTTTGGCACACAGCTCAGATTTGCAACACACAGAAACTTTCATGTACCCCCCATTCTGAAAAGCCCAAAAAAACAGTCAATTTTTTCAAATCTGAGCTTTCCCTGAGGAGATAGACCAAAGTGTCTCTCAAAATTGGCAGTAGGGATCAATTCAGCCAGAAAACATAACTTTTGACACAGAGCTTAGATATGCAAAACAAACACATATTCATGTACCCCCCAGTCTGAAAAGCCCCCAAAACAGTCAATTTTTTCAAATCTGAGCTTTCCCTGAGGAGATACACCCAAGTGTCTCTCAGAATGGGCAGTAGGGATCAATTCAGCCAGAAAACGTAACTTTTGACACAGAGCTCAGATTTGCAGAAGAAACATATATTCATGTTCCCCACGGTCTGAAAAAGGGCAAAAACACATTCAATTTTTTCAAATCTGAGCTTTCCCTGAGGAGATAGACCAAAGTGTCTCTCAGAATTGGCAGTAGGGATCAATTCAGCCAGAAAACTTAACTTTTGACACAGAGCTCAGATTTGCAAAACAAACACATATTCATGTACCCCCCAGTCTGAAAAGCCCAAAACGACATTCATTTTTCAATACGAGCTTTCCCTGAGGAGATAGACCAAAGTGTCTCTCAGAATTGGCAGTAGGGCTCAATTCAACCAGAAAACTTAACTTTTGACACAGAGCTTAGATATGCAAACAAACACATATTCATGTACCCCCAGTCTGAAAAGCCCCAAAAAACAGTCAATTTTTTCAAATCTGAGCTTTCCCTGAGGAGATAGACCAAAGTGCCTCTCAGAATTAGCAGTAGGGCTCAATTCAACCAGAAGACTTAACTTTTGGCACACAGCTCAGATTTGCAACACAGAGACATATTCATGTTCCCCACGGTCTGAAAAAGGGCAAAAACACATTCATTTTTCAAAACGAGCTTTCTCTGAGGAGTTACAACAAAAAGCATCAGAATTGGCAGGAGGGCTCAATTCAACCAGAAAACATAACTTTTGGCACACAGCTCAGATTTGCAACACACAGAAACTTTCATGTACCCCCCATTCTGAAAAGCCCAAAAAAACAGTCAATTTTTTCAAATCTGAGCTTTCCCTGAGGAGATAGACCAAAGTGTCTCTCAAAATTGGCAGTAGGGATCAATTCAGCCAGAAAACATAACTTTTGACACAGAGCTTAGATATGCAAAACAAACACATATTCATGTACCCCCCAGTCTGAAAAGCCCCCAAAACAGTCAATTTTTTCAAATCTGAGCTTTCCCTGAGGAGATACACCCAAGTGTCTCTCAGAATGGGCAGTAGGGATCAATTCAGCCAGAAAACTTAACTTTTGACACAGAGCTCAGATTTGCAGAAGAAACACATATTCATGTTCCCCATGATCTGAAAAAGGGCAAAAACACATTCAATTTTTTCAAATCTGAGCTTTCCCTGAGGAGATAGACCAAAGTGTCTCTCAGAATTGGCAGTAGGGATCAATTCAGCCGGAAAACTTAACTTTTGACACAGAGCTCAGATTTGCAGAAGAAACACATATTCATGTTCCCCACTGTCTGAAAAAGGGCAAAAACACATTCAAATTTCAAGTACGAGGTTTCTCTCAGGATTTAGACCAAAGGGCATCAGAATTGGCAGTAGGGCTCAATTCAACCAGAAAACTTAACTTTTGACACACAGCTCAGATTTGCAAAACAAACACATATTCATGTACCCCCCAGTCTGAAAAGCCCAAAAAAACAGTCAATTTTTTCAAATCTGAGCTTTCCCTGAGGAGATGACCAAAGTGCCTCTCGGAATTGGCAGTAGGGCTCAATTCAATCAGAAAACTTAACTTTTGACACAGAGCTCAGATTTGCAGAAGAAACACATATTCATGTTCCCCACGGTCTGAAAAAGGGCAAAAACACATTCAATTTTTTCAAATCTGAGCTTTCCCTGAGGAGATAGACCAAAGTGTCTCTCAGAATTGGCAGGAGGGCTCAATTCAACCAGAAAACATAACTTTTGGCACACAGCTCAGATTTGCAACACACAGAAACTTTCATGTACCCCCCAGTCTGAAAAGCCCCCAAAACAGTCAATTTTTTCAAATCTGAGCTTTCCCTGAGGAGATACACCCAGTGTCTCTCAGAATGGGCAGTAGGGATCAATTCAGCCAGAAAACTTAACTTTTGACACAGAGCTCAGATTTGCAGAAGAAACACATATTCATGTTCCCCATGATCTGAAAAAGGGCAAAAACACATTCAATTTTTTCAAATCTGAGCTTTCCCTGAGGAGATAGACCAAAGTGTCTCTCAGAATTGGCAGTAGGGATCAATTCAGCCGGAAAACTTAACTTTTGACACAGAGCTCAGATTTGCAGAAGAAACACATATTCATGTTCCCCACTGTCTGAAAAAGGGCAAAAACACATTCAAATTTCAAGTACGAGGTTTCTCTCAGGATTTAGACCAAAGGGCATCAGAATTGGCAGTAGGGCTCAATTCAACCAGAAAACTTAACTTTTGACACACAGCTCAGATTTGCAAAACAAACACATATTCATGTACCCCCCAGTCTGAAAAGCCCAAAACGACATTCATTTTTCAATACGAGCTTTCCCTGAGGAGATAGACCAAAGTGTCTCTCAAAATTAGCAGTAGGTCTCAATTCAACCAGAAAACTTAACTTTTGGCACACAGCTCAGATTTGCAACACACAGACATATTCATGTTCCCCCCTAGTCTGAAAGCCCAAAAAACAGTCAAGTTTTTCAAATCTGAGCTTTCCCTGAGGAGATAGACCCAAGTGTCTCTCAGAATTGGCAGTAGGGATCAATTCAGCCAGAAAACTTAACTTTTGACACAGAGCTCAGATTTGCAGAAGAAACACATATTCATGTTCCCCATGGTCTGAAAAAGGGCAAAAACACATTCAATTTTTTCAAATCTGAGCTTTCCCTGAGGAGATAGACCAAAGTGTCTCTCAGAATTGGCAGTAGGGATCAATTCAGCCAGAAAACTTAACTTTTGACACCGAGCTCAGATTTGCAGAAGAAACACATATTCATGTTCCCCACGGTCTGAAAAAAAGCAAAAACACATTCAAATTTCAAGTACTAGGTTTCTCTCAGGATTTAGACCAAAGGGCATCAGAATTGGCAGTAGGGCTCAATTCAACCAGAAAACTTAACTTTTGACACACAGCTCAGATTTGCAACACACAGACACTTTCATGTACCCCCCATTCTGAAAAGCCCAAAAAAACAGTCAATTTTTTCAAATCTGAGCTTTCCCTGAGGAGATAGACCAAAGTGTCTCTCAGAATGGGCAGTAGGGCTCAATTCAACCAGAAAACATAACTTTTGACACACAGCTCAGATTTGCAACACAGAGAGATATTCATGTTCCCCACGGTCTGAAAAAAGTGCAAAAAGACATTCATTTTTCAATACGAACTTTCTCTGAGGAGTTAGACCATAGGGCATCAGAATTGGCCGTAGGGCTCAATTCAACCAGAAAACATAACTTTTGACACAGAGCTTAGATATGCAAAACAAACACATATTCATGTACCCCCCAGTCTGAAAAGCCCCCAAAACAGTCAATTTTTTCAAATCTGAGCTTTCCCTGAGGAGATACACCCAAGTGTCTCTCAGAACTGGCAGTAGGGATCAATTCAGCCAGAAAACTTAAGTTTTGACACAGAGCTCAGATTTACAGAAGAAACACATATTCATGTTCCCCACGGTCTGAAAAAGGGCAAAAACACATTCAAATTTCAAGTACGAGGTTTCTCTCAGGATTTAGACCAAAGGGCATCAGAATTGGCAGTAGGGCTCAATTCAACCAGAAAACTTAACTTTTGACACACAGCTCAGATTTGCAAAACAAACACATATTCATGTACCCCCCAGTCTGAAAAGCCCAAAACGACATTCATTTTTCAATACGAGCTTTCCCTGAGGAGATAGATCAAAGTGTCTCTCAGAATTGGCAGTAGGGCTCAATTCAGCCAGAAAACATAACTTTTGACACAGAGCTTAGATATGCAAAACAAACACATATTCATGTATCCCCAGTCTGAAAAGCCCCAAAAAACAGTCAATTTTTTCAAATCTGAGCTTTCCCTGAGGAGATAGACCAAAGTGCCTCTCAGAATTAGCAGTAGGGCTCAATTCAACCAGAAGACTTAACTTTCGGCACACAGCTGAGATTTGCAACACAGAGACATATTCATGTTCCCCACGGTCTGAAAAAGGGCAAAAACACATTCATTTTTCAAAACGAGCTTTCTCTGAGGAGTTACAACAAAAAGCATCAGAATTGGCAGGAGGGCTCAATTCAACCAGAAAACATAACTTTTGGCACACAGCTCAGATTTGCAACACACAGACACTTTCATGTACCCCCCATTCTGAAAAGCCCAAAAAAACAGTCAATTTTTTCAAATCTGAGCTTTCCCTGAGGAGATAGACCAAAGTGTCTCTCAGAATTGGCAGTAGGGCTCAATTCAGCCAGAAAACTTAACTTTTTACACAGAGCTCAGATTTGCAGAAGAAACAAATATTCATGTTCCCCACGGTCTGAAAAAGGGCAAAACCACATTCAATTTTCAAGTGCGAGGTCTCCCTGAGGAGTTAGACCAAAGGGTATCAGAATTGGCAGTAGGGCTCAATTCAACCAGAAAACTTAACTTTTGACACAGAGCTTAGATATGCAAAACAAACACATATTCATGTACCCCCCCAGTCTGAAAAGCCCCCAAAACAGTCAATTTTTTCAAATCTGAGCTTTCCCTGAGGAGATAGACCAAAGTGTCTCTCAGAATGGACAGTAGGGCTCAATTCAACCAGAAAACTTAACTTTTGACACAAAGCTCAGATTTGCAACACAGAGAGATATTCATGTTCCCCACGGTCTGAAAAAAGTGCAAAAAGACATTCATTTTTCAATACGAACTTTCTCTGAGGAGTTAGACCATAGGGCATCAGAATTGGCCGTAGGGCTCAATTCAACCAGAAAACATAACTTTTGACACAGAGCTTAGATATGCAAAACAAACACATATTCATGTACCCCCCAGTCTGAAAAGCCCAAAAAACAGTCAATTTTTTCAAATCTGAGCTTTCCCTGAGGAGATAGACCAAAGTGTCTCTCATAATTGGTAGTAGGGCTCAATTTAACCAGAAAACTTAACTTTTGACACACAGCTCAGATTTGCAACACACAGACATATTCATGTACCCCCCAGTGTGAAAAAAGTGCAAAAAGACATTCATTTTTCAATACGAGCTTTCTCTGAGGAGTTAGACCATAGGGCGTCAGAATTGGCCGTAGGGCTCAATTCAACCAGAAAACTTAACTTTTGACACAGAGCTCAGATTTGCAGAAGAAACACATATTCATGTTCCCCACTGTCTGAAAAAGGGCAAAAACACATTCAAATTTCAAGTACGAGGTTTCTCTCAGGATTTAGACCAAAGGGCATCAGAATTGGCAGTAGGGCTCAATTCAACCAGAAAACTTAACTTTTGACACACAGCTCAGATTTGCAAAACAAACACATATTCATGTACCCCCCAGTCTGAAAAGCCCAAAAAACAGTCAATTTTTTCAAATCTGAGCTTTCCCTGAGGAGATAGACCAAAGTGTATCTCAGAATTGGCAGTAGGGCTCAATTCAGCCAGAAAACATAACTTTTGACACAGAGCTTAGATATGCAAAACAAACACATATTCATGTTCCCCACGGTCTGAAAAAGGGCAAAAACACATTCATTTTTCAAAACGAGCTTTCTCTGAGGAGTTACAACAAAAAGCATCAGAATTGGCAGTGGGGCTCAATTCAGCCAGAAAACTTAACTTTTGACACAGAGCTCAGATTTGCAGAAGAAACACATATTCATGTTCCCCACGGTCTGAAAAAGGGCAAAAACACGTTCAATTTTTTCAAATATGAGCTTTCCCTGAGGAGATAGACCCAAGTGTCTCTCAGAATTGGCAGTGGGGCTCAATTCAGCCAGAAAACTTAACTTTTGACACAGAGCTTAGATATGCAAAACAAACACATATTCATGTTCCCCATGGTCTGAAAAAGGGCAAAAACACATTCAATTTTCAAGTACGAGGTTTCTCTGAGGATTTAGACCAAAGGGCATCAGAATTGGCAGTAGGGCTCAATTCAGCCAGAAAACATAACTTTTGACACAGAGCTTAGATATGCAAAACAAACACATATTCATGTACCCCCAGTCTGAAAAGCCCAAAAAACCAGTCAATTTTTTCAAATCTGAGCTTTCCCTGAGGAGATAGACCAAAGTGCCTCTCGGAATTGGCAGTAGGGATCAATTCAATCAGAAAACTTAACTTTTGACACAGAGCTCAGATTTGCAGAAGAAACACATATTCATGTTCCCCACGGTCTGAAAAAGGGCAAAAACACATTCAATTTTCAAGTACGAGGTTTCTCTCAGGATTTAGACCAAAGGGCATCAGAATTGGCAGTAGGGCTCAATTCAACCAGAAAACATAACTTTTGACACAGAGCTTAGATTTGCAAAACAAACACATATTCATGTACCCCCCAGTCTGAAAAGCCCAAAACGACATTCATTTTTCAATACGAGCTTTCCCTGAGGAGATAGACCAAAGTGTCTCTCAGAATTGGCAGTAGGGCTCAATTCAGCCAGAAAACTTAACTTTTGACACAGAGCTTAGATATGCAAAACAAACACATATTCATGTACCCCCAGTCTGAAAAGCCCAAAAAAACAGTTAATTTTTTCAAATCTGAGCTTTCCCTGAGGAGATAGACCAAAGTGCCTCTCGGAATTGGCAGTAGGGATCAATTCAATCAGAAAACTTAACTTTTGACACAGAGCTCAGATTTGCAGAAGAAACACATATTCATGTTCCCCACGGTCTGAAAAAGGGCAAAAACACATTCAATTTTCAAGTACGAGGTTTCTCTGAGGATTTAGACCAAAGGGCATCAGAATTGGCAGTAGGGCTCAATTCAACCAGAAAACATAACTTTTGACACAGAGCTTAGATATGCAAAACAAACACATATTCATGTACCCCCAGTCTGAAAAGACCAAAAAACAGTCAATTGTTTCAAATCTGAGCTTTCCCTGAGGAGATAGACCAAAGTGTCTCTCAGAATTGGCAGTGGGGCTCAATTCAGCCAGAAAACTTAACTTTTGACACAGAGCTTAGATATGCAAAACAAACACATATTCATGTTCCCCATGGTCTGAAAAAGGGCAAAAACACATTCAATTTTCAAGTACGAGGTTTCTCTGAGGATTTAGACCAAAGGGCATCAGAATTGGCAGTAGGGCTCAATTCAACCAGAAAACATAACTTTTGACACAGAGCTTAGATATGCAAAACAAACAAATATTCCTGTACCCCCAGTCTGAAAAGCCCAAAAAACAGTCAATTTTTTCAAATCTGAGCTTTCCCTGAGGAGATAGACCAAACTGTCTCTCAGAATTGGCAGTAGGGCTCAATTCTGCCAGAAAACATAACTTTTGACACAGAGCTTAGATATGCAAAACAAACACATATTCATGTACCCCAGTCTGAAAAGCCCCCAAAACAGTCAATTTTTTCAAATCTGAGCTTTCCCTGAGGAGATAGACCAAAGTGTCTCTCAGAATGGACAGTAGGGCTCAATTCAGCCAGAAAACTTAACTTTTGACACACAGCTCAGATTTGCAGAAGAAACACATATTCATGTTCCCCACGGTCTGAAAAAGGGCAAAAACACATTCAATTTTCAAGTACGAGGTTTCTCTGAGGATTTAGACCAAAGGGCATCAGAATTGGCAGTAGGGCTCAATTCAACCAGAAAATTTAGCTTTTGGCACACAGCTCAGATTTGCAACACACAGACATATTCATGTTCCCCACGGTCTGAAAAAGGGCAAAAACACATTCATTTTTCAAAACGAGCTTTCTCTGAGGAGTTACAACAAAAAGCATCAGAATTGGCAGTAGGGCTCAATTCAGCCAGAAAACTTAAATTTTGACACAGAGCTCAGATTTGCAGAAGAAACACATATTCATGTTCCCCACGGTCTGAAAAAGGGCAAAAACACATTCAATTTTCAAGTACGAGGTTTCTCTGAGGATTTAGACCAAAGGGCATCAGAATTGGCAGTAGGGCTCAATTCAACCAGAAAACATAACTTTTGACACAGAGCTTAGATATGCAACACACAGACATATTCATTTTCCCCACGGTCTGAAAAAGGGCAAAAACACATTCATTTTTCAAAACGAGCTTTCTCTGAGGAGTTACAACAAAAAGCATCAGAATTGGCAGTAGGGCTCAATTCAGCCAGAAAACTTAAATTTTGACACAGAGCTCAGATTTGCAGAAGAAACACATATTCATGTTCCCCACGGTCTGAAAAAGGGCAAAAACACATTCAATTTTCAAGTACGAGGTTTCTCTGAGGATTTAGACCAAAGGGCATCAGAATTGGCAGTAGGGCTCAATTCAACCAGAAAACATAACTTTTGACACAGAGCTTAGATATGCAACACACAGACATATTCATGTTCCCCACGGTCTGAAAAAGGGCAAAAACACATTCATTTTTCAAAACGAGCTTTCTCTGAGGAGTTACAATAAAAAGCATCAGAATTGGCAGTAGGGCTCAATTCAGCCAGAAAACATAACTTTTGAAACAGAGCTTAGATATGCAAAACAAAGACATATTCATGTACCCCCAGTCTGAAAAGACCAAAAAACAGTCAATTGTTTCAAATCTGAGCTTTCCCTGAGGAGATAGACCAAAGTGTCTCTCAGAATTGGCAGTGGGGCTCAATTCAGCCAGAAAACTTAACTTTTGACACAGAGCTTAGATATGCAAAACAAACACATATTCATGTTCCCCATGGTCTGAAAAAGGGCAAAAACACATTCAATTTTCAAGTACGAGGTTTCTCTGAGGATTTAGACCAAAGGGCATCAGAATTGGCAGTAGGGCTCAATTCAACCAGAAAACATAACTTTTGACACAGAGCTTAGATATGCAAAACAAACAAATATTCCTGTACCCCCAGTCTGAAAAGCCCAAAAAACAGTCAATTTTTTCAAATCTGAGCTTTCCCTGAGGAGATAGACCAAACTGTCTCTCAGAATTGGCAGTAGGGCTCAATTCTGCCAGAAAACATAACTTTTGACACAGAGCTTAGATATGCAAAACAAACACATATTCATGTACCCCAGTCTGAAAAGCCCCCAAAACAGTCAATTTTTTCAAATCTGAGCTTTCCCTGAGGAGATAGACCAAAGTGTCTCTCAGAATGGACAGTAGGGCTCAATTCAGCCAGAAAACTTAACTTTTGACACACAGCTCAGATTTGCAGAAGAAACACATATTCATGTTCCCCACGGTCTGAAAAAGGGCAAAAACACATTCAATTTTCAAGTACGAGGTTTCTCTGAGGATTTAGACCAAAGGGCATCAGAATTTGCAGTAGGGCTCAATTCAACCAGAAAACTTAGCTTTTGGCACACAGCTCAGATTTGCAACACACAGACATATTCATTTTCCCCACGGTCTGAAAAAGGGCAAAAACACATTCATTTTTCAAAACGAGCTTTCTCTGAGGAGTTACAACAAAAAGCATCAGAATTGGCAGTAGGGCTCAATTCAACCAGAAAACATAACTTTTGACACAGAGCTCAGATTTGCAACACAGAGAGATATTCATGTTCCCCACGGTCTGAAAAAAGTGCAAAAAGACATTCATTTTTCAATACGAACTTTCTCTGAGGAGTTAGACCATAGGGCATCAGAATTGGCCGTAGGGCTCAATTCAACCAGAAAACATAACTTTTGACACAGAGCTTAGATATGCAAAACAAACACATATTCATGTACCCCCAGTCTGAAAAGCCCAAAAAAACAGTTAATTTTTTCAAATCTGAGCTTTCCCTGAGGAGATAGACCAAAGTGCCTCTCGGAATTGGCAGTAGGGATCAATTCAATCAGAAAACTTAACTTTTGACACAGAGCTCAGATTTGCAGAAGAAACACATATTCATGTTCCCCACGGTCTGAAAAAGGGCAAAAACACATTCAATTTTCAAGTACGAGGTTTCTCTGAGGATTTAGACCAAAGGGCATCAGAATTGGCAGTAGGGCTCAATTCAACCAGAAAACATAACTTTTGACACAGAGCTTAGATATGCAAAACAAACACGTATTCATGTACCCCCAGTCTGAAAAGACCAAAAAACAGTCAATTGTTTCAAATCTGAGCTTTCCCTGAGGAGATAGACCAAAGTGTCTCTCAGAATTAGCAGTAGGGCTCAATTCAACCAGAAAACTTAGCTTTTGGCACACAGCTCAGATTTGCAACACACAGACATATTCATGTTCCCCACGGTCTGAAAAAGGGCAAAAACACATTCATTTTTCAAAACGAGCTTTCTCTGAGGAGTTACAACAAAAAGCATCAGAATTGGCAGTAGGGCTCAATTCAGCCAGAAAACATAACTTTTGACACAGAGCTCAGATTTGCAAAACAAACACATATTCATGTTCCCCACGGTCTGAAAAAGGGCAAAAACACATTCAATTTTCAAGTACGAGGTTTCTCTGAGGATTTAGACCAAAGGGCATCAGAATTGGCAGTAGGGCTCAATTCAACCAGAAAACATAACTTTTGACACAGAGCTTAGATATGCAAAACAAACAAATATTCCTGTACACCCAGTCTGAAAAGCCCAAAAAACAGTCAATTTTTTCAAATCTGAGCTTTCCCTGAGGAGATAGACCAAAGTGTATCTCAGAATTGGCAGTAGGGCTCAATTCAGCCAGAAAACATAACTTTTGACACAGAGCTTAGATATGCAAAACAAACACATATTCATGTACCCCCCAGTCTGAAAAGCCCAAAAAACAGTCAATTTTTTCAAATCTGAGCTTTCCCTGAGGAGATAGACCAAAGTGTATCTCAGAATTGGCAGTAGGGCTCAATTCAGCCAGAAAACATAACTTTTGACACAGAGCTCAGATTTGCAAAACAAACACATATTCATGTTCCCCACGGTCTGAAAAAGGGCAAAAACACATTCAATTTTCAAGTACGAGGTTTCTCTGAGGATTTAGACCAAAGGGCATCAGAATTGGCAGTAGGGCTCAATTCAACCAGAAAACATAACTTTTGACACAGAGCTTAGATATGCAAAACAAACACATATTCCTGTACACCCAGTCTGAAAAGCCCAAAAAACAGTCAATTTTTTCAAATCTGAGCTTTCCCTGAGGAGATAGACCAAAGTGTCTCTCAGAATTGGCAGTAGGGCTCAATTCTGCCAGAAAACATAACTTTTGACACAGAGCTTAGATATGCAAAACAAACACATATTCATGTACCCCGAGTCTGAAAAGCCCAAAAAAACAGTCAATTTTTTCAAATCTGAGCTTTCCCTGAGGAGATAGACCAAAGTGCCTCTCAGAATTGGCAGTAGGGCTCAATTCAACCAGAAAACATAACTTTTGACACAGAGCTTAGATATGCAAAACAAACACATATTCATGTACCCCCAGTCTGAAAAGCCCAAAAAAACAGTCAATTTTTTTCAAATCTGAGCTTTCCCTGAGGAGATAGACCAAAGTGCCTCTCGGAATTGGCAGTAGGGCTCAATTCAATCAGAAAACTTAACTTTTGACACAGAGCTCAGATTTGCAGAAGAAACACATGAATATGTTCCCCATGGTCTGAAAAAGGGCAAAAACACATTCAATTTTCAAGTACGAGGTTTCTCTGAGGATTTAGACCAAAGGGCATCAGAATTGGCAGTAGGGCTCAATTCAACCAGAAAATATAACTTTTGACACAGAGCTTAGATATGCAAAACAAACACATATTCATGTACCCCCAGTCTGAAAAGCCCCCAAAACAGTCAATTTTTTTCAAATCTGAGCTTTCCCTGAGGAGATAGACCAAAGTGTCTCTCAGATTGGGCAGTAGGGCTCAATTCAGCCAGAAAACATAACTTTTGACACAGAGCTTAGATATGCAAAGAAACACATATTCATGTACCCCCAGTCTGAAAAGCCCAAAAAACAGTCATTTTTTTCAAATCTGAGCTTTCCATGAGGATATAGACCAAAGTGTCTCTCATAAGTGGCAGTAGGGATCAATTCAGCCAGAAAACTTAACTTTTGACACAGAGCTCAGATTTGCAGAAGAAACACATATTCATGTTCCCCACGGTCTGAAAAAGGGCAAAAACACATTCAATTTTCAAGTACGAGGTTTCTCTGAGGATTTAGACCAAAGGGCATCAGAATTGGCAGTAGGGCTCAATTCAACCAGAAAATATAACTTTTGACACAGAGCTTAGATATGCAAAACAAACACATATTCATGTACCCCCAGTCTGAAAAGCCCCCAAAACAGTCAATATTTTCAAATCTGAGCTTTCCCTGAGGAGATAGACCAAAGTGTCTCTCAGAATGGGCAGTAGGGCTCAATTCAGCCAGAAAACATAACTTTTGACACAGAGCTCAGATTTGCAGAAGAAACACATATTCATGTTCCCCACGGTCTGAAAAAGGGCAAAAACACATTCAAATTTCAAGTACGACGTTTCTCTCAGGATTTAGACCAAAGTGTCTCTCAGAATTGGCAGTAGGGCTCAATTCAGCCAGAAAACATAACTTTTGACACAGAGCTTAGATATGCAAAACAAACACATATTCATGTACCCCCAGTGTGAAAAGCCCAAAAAAACAGTCAATTTTTTCAAATCTGAGCTTTCCCTGAGGAGATAGACCAAAGTGCCTCTCGGAATTGGCAGTAGGGCTCAATTCAATCAGAAAACTTAACTTTTGAAACAGAGCTCAGATTTGCATAAGAAACACATATTCATGTTCCCCATGGTCTGAAAAAGGGCAAAAACACATTCAATTTTCAAGTACGAGGTTTCTCTGAGGAGATAGACCAAAGTGCCTCTCAGAATTGGCAGTAGGGCTCAATTCAACCAGAAAACATAACTTTTGACACAGAGCTTAGATATGCAAAACAAACACATATTCATGTACCCCCAGTCTGAAAAGCCCCCAAAACAGTCAATATTTTCAAATCTGAGCTTTCCCTGAGGAGATAGACCAAAGTGCCTCTCGGAATTGGCAGTAGGGCTCAATTCAACCAGAAAACATAACTTTTGACACAGAGCTCAGATTTGCAGAAGAAACACATATTCATGTTCCCCACGGTCTGAAAAAGGGCAAAAACACATTCAAATTTCAAGTACGACGTTTCTCTCAGGATTTAGACCAAAGTGTCTCTCAGAATTGGCAGTAGGGCTCAATTCAGCCAGAAAACATAACTTTTGACACAGAGCTTAGATATGCAAAACAAACACATATTCATATACCCCCAGTGTGAAAAGCCCAAAAAAACAGTCAATTTTTTCAAATCTGAGCTTTCCCTGAGGAGATAGACCAAAGTGCCTCTCGGAATTGGCAGTAGGGCTCAATTCAACCAGAAAACATAACTTTTGACACAGAGCTTAGATATGCAAAACAAACACATATTCATGTTCCCCATGGTCTGAAAAAGGGCAAAAACACATTCAATTTTCAAGTACGAGGTTTCTCTGAGGAGATAGACTAAAGTGTCTCTCAGAATTGGCAGTAGGGCTCAATTCAGCCAGAAAACATAACTTTTGACACAGAGCTTAGATATGCAAAACAAACACATATTCATGTACCCCCAGTGTGAAAAGCCCAAAAAAACAGTCAATTTTTTCAAATCTGAGCTTTCCCTGAGGAGATAGACCAAAGTGCCTCTCGGAATTGGCAGTAGGGCTCATTTCCACCAGAAAACATAACTTTTGACACAGAGCTTAGATATGCAAAACAAACACATATTCATGTACCCCCAGTCTGAAAAGCCCAAAAAACAGTCAATTTTTTCAAATCTGAGCTTTCCCTGAGGAGATAGACCAAAGTGCCTCTCGGAATTGGCAGTAGGGCTCAATTCAATCAGAAAACTTAACTTTTGACACAGAGCTCAGATTTGCAGAAGAAACACATGAATATGTTCCCCATGGTCTGAAAAAGGGCAAAAACACATTCAATTTTCAAGTACGAGGTTTCTCTGAGGATTTAGACCAAAGGGCATCAGAATTGGCAGTAGGGCTCAATTCAACCAGAAAATATAACTTTTGACACAGAGCTTAGATATGCAAAACAAACACATATTCATGTACCCCCAGTCTGAAAAGCCCCCAAAACAGTCAATATTTTCAAATCTGAGCTTTCCCTGAGGAGATAGACCAAAGTGTCTCTCAGAATGGGCAGTAGGGCTCAATTCTGCCAGAAAACATAACTTTTGACACAGAGCTTAGATATGCAAAACAAACACATATTCATGTACCCCCCAGTCTGAAAAGCCCAAAAAACAGTCATTTTTTTCAAATCTGAGCTTTCCATGAGGATATAGACCCAAGTGTCTCTCAGAATTGGCAGTAGGGATCAATTCAGCCAGAAAACTTAACTTTTGACACAGAGCTCAGATTTGCAGAAGAAACACATATTCATGTTCCCCACGGTCTGAAAAAGGGCAAAAACACATTCAAATTTCAAGTACGACGTTTCTCTCAGGATTTAGACCAAAGTGTCTCTCAGAATTGGCAGTAGGGCTCAATTCAGCCAGAAAACATAACTTTTGACACAGAGCTTAGATATGCAAAACAAACACATATTCATGTACCCCCCAGTCTGAAAAGCCCAAAAAACAGTCATTTTTTTCAAATCTGAGCTTTCCCTGAGGAGATAGACCAAAGTGCTTCTCGGAATTGGCAGTAGGGCTCAATTCAATCAGAAAACTTATCTTTTGACACAGAGCTCAGATTTGCAGAAGAAACACATATTCATGTTCCCCATGGTCTGAAAAAGGGCAAAAACACATTCAATTTTCAAGTACGAGGTTTCTCTGAGGATTTAGACCAAAGGGCATCAGAATTGGCAGTAGGGCTCAATTCAACCAGAAAATATAACTTTTGACACAGAGCTTAGATATGCAAAACAAACACATATTCATGTACCCCCAGTCTGAAAAGCCCCCAAAACAGTCAATATTTTCAAATCTGAGCTTTCCCTGAGGAGATAGACCAAAGTGTCTCTCAGAATTGGCAGTAGGGCTCAATTCAGCCAGAAAACATAACTTTTGACACAGAGCTTAGATATGCAAAACAAACACATATTCATGTACCCCCCAGTCTGAAAAGCCCCAAAAACAGTCATTCTTTTCAAATCTGAGCTTTCCATGAGGATATAGACCCAAGTGTCTCTCAGAATTGGCAGTAGGGATCAATTCAGCCAGAAAACTTAACTTTTGACACAGAGCTCAGATTTTCAGAAGAAACACATATTCATGTTCCCCACGGTCTGAAAAAGGGCAAAAACACATTCAAATTTCAAGTACGACGTTTCTCTCAGTATTTAGACCAAAGTGTCTCTCAGAATTGGCAGTAGGGCTCAATTCAGCCAGAAAACATAACTTTTGACACAGAGCTTAGATATGCAAAACAAACACATATTCATGTACCCCCCAGTCTGAAAAGCCCAAAAAACAGTCATTTTTTTCAAATCTGAGCTTTCCCTGAGGAGATAGACCAAAGTGCCTCTCGGAATTGGCAGTAGGGCTCAATTCAATCAGAAAACTTAACTTTTGACACAGAGCTCAGATTTGCAGAAGAAACACATATTCATGTTCCCCACGGTCTGAAAAAGGGCAAAAACACATTCATTTTTCAAAACGAGCTTTCTCTGAGGAGTTACAACAAAAAGCATCAGAATTGGCAGTGGGGCTCAATTCAGCCAGAAAACTTAAATATTGACAGGGAGCTCAGATTTGCAGAAGAAACACATATTCATGTTCCCCACGGTCTGAAAAAAGGCAAAAACACATTCAATTTTTTCAAATCTGAGCTTTCCCTGAGGAGATAGACCCAAGTGTTTCTCAGAATTGGCAGTAGGGCTCAATTCAGCCAGAAAACATAACTTTTGACACAGAGCTTAGATATGCAAAACAAACACATATTCATGTACCCCCAGTCTGAAAAGCCCCCCAAAACAGTCAATTTTTTCAAATCTGATCTTTCCCTGAGGAGGTAGACCCAAGTGTCTCTCAGAATTGGCAGTAGGGATCAATTCAGCCAGAAAACTTAACTTTTGACACACAGCTCAGATTTGTAACACAGAGACATATTCATGTTCCCCACGGTCTGAAAAAAGCACAAAAAGACATTCATTTTTCAATACGAGCTTTCTCTGAGGAGTTAGACCATAGGGTATCAGAATTGGCAGTAGGGCTCAATTCAACCAGAAAACTTAACTTTTGACACACAGCTCAGATTTGCAACACACAGACATATTCATGTACCCCCCAGTCTGAAAAAAGTGCAAAAACACATTCATTTTTCAATACGAGCTTTCTCTGAGGAGTTAGACCATAGGGCATCAGAATTGGCCGTAGGGCTCAATTCAACCAGAAAACATAACTTTTGACACAGAGCTTAGATATGCAAAACAAACACATATTCATGTATCCCCCAGTCTGAAAAGCCCCCAAAACAGTCAATTTTTTCAAATCTGAGCTTTCCCTGAGGAGATAGACCCAAGTGTCTCTCAGAATTGGCAGTAGGGATCAAGTCAGCCAGAAAACTTAACTTTTGACACCGAGCTCAGATTTGCAGAAGAAACACATATTCATGTTCCCCACGGTCTGAAAAAGGGCAAAAACACATTCAATTTTCAAGTACGAGGTTTCTCTCAGGATTTAGACCAAAGGGCATCAGAATTGGCAGTAGGGCTCAATTCAACCAGAAAACTTAACTTTTGACACACAGCTCTGATTTGCAAAACAAACACATATTCATGTACCCCCCAGTCTGAAAAGCCCAAAACGACATTCATTTTTCAATACGAGCTTTCCCTGAGGAGATAGACCAAAGTGTCTCTCAGAATTAGCAGTAGGGCTCAATTCAACCAGAAAACTTAACTTTTGGCACACAGCTCAGATTTGCAACACACAGACATATTCATGTTCCCCACGGTCTGAAAAAGGGCAAAAACACATTCATTTTTCAAAACGATCTTTCTCTGAGGAGTTACAACAAAAAGCATCAGAATTGGCAGTAGGGCTCAATTCAGCCAGAAAACTTAACTTTTGACACACAGCTCAGATTTGCAACACACAGACATATTCATGTTAACCACGGTCTGAAAAAGGGCAAAAACACATTCAATTTTTTCAAATCTGAGCTTTCCCTGAGGAGGTAGACCCAAGTGTCTCTCAGAATTGGCAGTAGGGATCAATTCAGCCAGAAAACTTAACTTTTGACACAGAGCTCAGATTTGCAGAAGAAACACATATTCATGTTCCCCACGGTCTGAAAAAGGGCAAAAACACATTCAAATTTCAAGTACGAGGTTTCTCTCAGGATTTAGACCAAAGGGCATCAGAATTGGCAGTAGGGCTCAATTCAACCAGAAAACTTAACTTTTGACACACAGCTCAGATTTGCAAAACAAACACATATTCATGTACCCCCCCAGTCTGAAAAGCCCAAAACGACATTCATTTTTCAATACAAGCTTTCCCTGAGGAGATAGACCAAAGTGTCTCTCAGAATTGGCAGTAGGGCTCAATTCAACCAGAAAACTTAACTTTTGACACAGAGCTCAGATTTGCAACACAGAGACATATTCAAGTTCCCCACGGTCTGAAAAAAGTGCAAAAAGACATTCATTTTTCCATATGAACTTTCTCTGAGGAGTTAGACCATAGGGCGTCAGAATTGGCCGTAGGGCTCAATTCAACCAGAAAACATAACTTTTGACACAGAACTTAGATATGCAAAACAAACACATATTCATGTACCCCCAGTCTGAAAAGCCCGAAAAACAGTCAATTTTTTCAAATCTGAGCTTTCCCTGAGGAGATAGACCAAAGTGTCTCTCATAAGTGGCAGTAGGGCTCAATTCAACCAGAAAACTTAACTTTTGACACACAGCTCAGATTTGCAAAACAAACACATATTCATGTACCCCCCAGTCTGAAAAGCCCAAAACGACATTCATTTTTCAATATGAGCTTTCCCTGAGGAGATAGACCAAAGTGCCTCTCAGAATTGGCAGTAGGGCTCAATTCAACCAGAAAACATAACTTTTGACACAGAGCTTAGATATGCAAAACAAACACATATTCATGTTCCCCATGGTCTGACAAAGGGGAAAACCACATTCAATTTTCAAGTACGAGGTCTCCCTTAGGAGTTAGACCAAACGGTATCAGAATTGGCAGTAGGGCTGAATTCAACCAGAAAACTTAACTTTTGACACCGAGCTCAGATTTGCAGAAGAAACACATATTCATGTTCCCCACGGTCTGAAAAAGGGCAAAAACACATTCATTTTTCAAAACGAGCTTTCTCTGAGGAGTTACAACAAAAAGCATCAGAATTGGCAGTGGGGCTCAATTCAGCCAGAAAACTTAACTTTTGACACAGAGCTCAGATTTGCAGAAGAAACACATATTCATGTTCCCCACGGTCTGAAAAAGGGCAAAAACACATTCAATTTTTTCAAATCTGAGCTTTCCCTGAGGAGATAGACCCAAGTGTTTCTCAGAATTGGCAGTAGGGCTCAATTCAACCAGAAAACTTAACTTTGACACACAGCTCAGATTTGCAACACAGAGACATATTCAAGTTCCCCACGGTCTGAAAAAAGTGCAAAAAGATATTCATTTTTCCATATGAACTTTCTCTGAGGAGTTAGACCATAGGGCATCAGAATTGGCCGTAGGGCTCAATTCAACCAGAAAACATAACTTTTGACACAGAACTTAGATATGCAAAACAAACACATATTCATGTACCCCCAGTCTGAAAAGCCCGAAAAACAGTCAATTTTTTCAAATCTGAGCTTTCCCTGAGGAGATAGACCAAAGTGTCTCTCATAAGTGGCAGTAGGGCTCAATTCAGCCAGAAAACTTAACTTTTGACACAGAGCTCAGATTTGCAGAAGAAACACATATTCATGTTCCCCACGGTCTGAAAAAGGGCAAAAACACATTCAATTTTTTCAAATCTGAGCTTTCCCTGAGGAGATAGACCCAAGTGTCTCTCAGAATTGGCAGTAGGGCTCAATTCAGCCAGAAAACATAACTTTTGACACAGAGCTTAGATATGCAAAACAAACACATATTCATGTACCCCCAGTCTGAAAAGCCCGAAAAACAGTCAATTTTTTCAAATCTGAGCTTTCCCTGAGGAGATAGACCAAAGTGTCTCTCATAAGTGGCAGTAGGGCTCAATTCAACCAGAAAACTTAACTTTTGACACACAGCTCAGATTTGCAAAACAAACACATATTCATGTACCCCCCAGTCTGAAAAGCCCAAAACGACATTCATTTTTCAATATGAGCTTTCCCTGAGGAGATAGACCAAAGTTTCTCTCAGAATTGGCAGTAGGGCTCAATTCAGCCAGAAAACATAACTTTTGACACAGAGCTTAGATATGCAAAAAAAAAAACACATATTCATGTACCCCCAGTCTGAAAAGCCCCCAAAACAGTCAATTTTTTCAAATCTGAGCTTTCCCTGAGGAGATAGACCAAAGTGCCTCTCATAAGTGGCAGTAGGGCTCATTCAACCAGAAGACTTAACTTTTGGCACACAGCTCAGATTTGCAACACAGAGACATATTCATGTTCCCCACGGTCTGAAAAAGGGCAAAAACACATTCATTTTTCAAAACGAGCTTTCTCTGAGGAGTTACAACAAAAAGCATCAGAATTGGCAGTGGGGCTCAATTCAGCCAGAAAACTTAACTTTTGACACAGAGCTCAGATTTGCAGAAGAAACAAATATTCATGTTCCCCACGGTCTGAAAAAGGGCAAAAAACACATTCAAATTTCAAGTACGAGGTTTCTCTCAGGATTTAGACCAAAGGGCATCAGAATTGGCAGTAGGGCTCAATTCAACCAGAAAACTTAACTTTTGACACACAGCTCAGATTTGCAAAAAAAAACACATATTCATGTACCCCCAGTCTGAAAAGCCCAAAAAAACAGTCAATTTTTCAAATCTGAGCTTTCCCTGAGGAGATAGACCAAAGTGTCTCTCAGAATGGGCAGTAGGGCTCAATTCAGCCAGAAAACTTAACTTTTGACACAGAGCTCAGATTTGCAGAAGAAACACATATTCATGTACCCCCAGTCTGAAAAGCCCAAAACGACATTTATTTTTCAATACGAGCTTTCCCTGAGGAGATAGACCAAAGTGTCTCTCAGAATTAGCAGTAGGGCTCAATTCAACCAGAAGACTTAACTTTTGGCACACAGCTCAGATTTGCAACACAGAGACATATTCATGTTCCCCACGGTCTGAAAAAGGGCAAAAACACATTCATTTTCAAAATGAGCTTTCTCTGAGGAGTTACAACAAAAAGCATCAGAATTGGCAGGAGGGCTCAATTCAACCAGAAAACATAACTTTTGGCACACAGCTCAGATTTGCAACACACAGACACTTTCATGTACCCCCCATTCTGAAAAGCCCAAAAAACAGTCATTTTTTCAAATCTGAGCTTTCCCTGAGGAGATAGACCAAAGTGCCTCTCGAAATTGGCAGTAGGGCTCAATTCAATCAGAAAACTTAACTTTTGACACAGAGCTCAGATTTGCAGAAGAAACACATATTCATGTTCCCCATGGTCTGAAAAAGGGCAAAAACACATTCAATTTTCAAGTACGAGGTTTCTCTGAGGATTTAGACCAAAGGGCATCAGAATTGGCAGTAGGGCTCAATTCAACCAGAAAACATAACTTTTGACACAGAGATTAGATATGCAAAACAAACACATATTCCTGTACCCCCAGTCTGAAAAGCCCCAAAAACAGTCAATTTTTTCAAATCTGAGCTTTCCCTGAGGAGATAGACCAAAGTGTCTCTCAGAATTGGCAGTAGGGCTCAATTCTGCCAGAAAACATAACTTTTGACACAGAGCTTAGATATGCAAAACAAACACATATTCATGTACCCCCCAGTCTGAAAAGCCCAACAAAAAAGTCAATTTTTTCAAATCTGAGCTTCCCCTGAGGAGATAGACCAAAGTGCCTCTCAGAATTGGCAGTAGGGCTCAATTCAACCAGAAAACATAACTTTTGACACAGAGCTTAGATATGCAAAACAAACACATATTCATGTTCCCCATGGTCTGAAAAAGGGCAAAAACACATTCAATTTTCAAGTACGAGGTTTCTCTGAGGATTTAGACCAAAGGCATCAGAATTGGCAGTAGGGCTCAATTCAACCAGAAAACATAACTTTTGACACAGAGCTTAGATATGCAAAACAAACACATATTCATGTACCCCCAGTCTGAAAAGCCCAAAAAACAGTCAATTTTTCAAATCTGAGCTTTCCCTGAGGAGATAGACCAAAGTGTCTCTCAGAATTAGCAGTAGGGCTCAATTCAACCAGAAAACTTAACTTTTTACACAGAGCTCAGATTTGCAGAAGTAACAAATATTCATGTTCCCCACGGTCTGAAAAAGGGCAAAAACACATTCAATTTTCACGTACGAGGTCTCCCTGAGGAGTTAGACCAAAGGGTATCAGAATTGGCAGTAGGGCTCAATTCAACCAGAAAATATACCTTTTGACACAGAGCTTAGATATGCAAAACAAACACATATTCATGTACCCCCAGTCTGAAAAGCCCAAAAAAACAGTCAATTTTTTCAAATCTGAGCTTTCCCTGAGGAGATAGACCAAAGTGTCTCTCAGAATGGGCAGTAGGGCTCATTCAAACAGAAAACTTAACTTTTGACACAGAGCTCAGATTTGCAGAAGAAACACATATTCATTGTACCCCCAGTGTGAAAAGCCCAAAAAAAACAGTCAATTTTTTCAAATCTGAGCTTTCCCTGAGGAGATAGACCAAAGTGCCTCTCGGAATTGGCAGTAGGGCTCAATTCAACCAGAAAATATAACTTTTGACACAGAGCTTAGATATGCAAAACAAACACATATTCATGTACCCCCAGTCTGAAAAGCCCCAAAAAACAGTCAATTTTTTCAAATCTGAGCTTTCCCTGAGGAGATAGACCAAAGTGCCTCTCAGAATTAGCAGTAGGGCTCAATTCAACCAGAAGACTTAACTTTTGGCACACAGCTCAGATTTGCAACACAGAGACATATCCATGTTCCCCACGGTCTGAAAAGGGCAAAAACACATTCATTTTTCAAAATGAGCTTTCTCTGAGGAGTTACAACAAAAAGCATCAGAATTGGCAGGAGGGCTCAATTCAACCAGAAAACATAACTTTTGGCACACAGCTCAGATTTGCAACACACAGACACTTTCATGTACCCCCCCATTCTGAAAAGCCCAAAAAAACAGTCAATTTTTTCAAATCTGAGCTTTCCCTGAGGAGATAGACCAAAGTGTCTCTCAGAATTGGCAGTAGGGCTCAATTCAGCCAGAAAACTTAACTTTTTACACAGAGCTCAGATTTGCAGAAGAAACAAATATTCATGTTCCCCACAATCTGAAAAAGGGCAAAAACACATTCAATTTTCAAGTACGAGGTCTCCATGAGGAGTTAGACCAAAGGGTATCAGAATTGGCAGTAGGGCTCAATTCAACCAGAAAACATAACTTTTGACACAGAGCTTAGATATGCAAAACAAACACATATTCATGTTCCCCACGGTCTGAAAAAAGTGCAAAAAGACATTCATTTTTCCATACGAACTTTCTCTGAGGAGTTAGACCATAGGGCATCAGAATTGGCCGTAGGGCTCAATTCAACCAGAAAACTTAACTTTTGACACACAGCTCAGATTTGCAAAACAAACACATATTCATGTACCCCCCCAGTCTGAATAGCCCAAAACGACATTCATTTTTCAATACGAGCTTTCCCTGAGGAGATAGACCAAAGTGTCTCTCAGAATTGGCAGTAGGGCTCCATTCAGCCAGAAAACATAACTTTTGACACAGAGCTTAGATATGCAAAACAAACACATATTCATGTACCCCCCAGTCTGAAAAGCCCAAAAAACAGTCAATTTTTTCAAATCTGAGCTTTCCCTGAGGAGATAGACCAAAGTGTCTCTCAGAATTGGCAGTAGGGCTCAATTCAGCCAGAAAACATAACTTTTGACACAGAGCTTAGATATGCAAAACAAACACATATTCATGTACCCCCAGTCTGAAAAGCCCAAAAAAACAGTCAATTTTTTCAAATCTGAGCTTTCCCTGAGGAGATAGACCAAAGTGCCTCTCGAAATTGGCAGTAGGGCTCAATTCAATCAGAAAACTTAACTTTTGACACAGAGCTGAGATTTGCAGAAGAAACACATATTCATGTTCCCCATGGTCTGAAAAAGGGCAAAAACACATTCAATTTTCAAGTACGAGGTTTCTCTGAGGATTTAGACCAAAGGGCATCAGAATTGGCAGTAGGGCTCAATTCAACCAGAAAACATAACTTTTGACACAGAGCTTAGATATGCAAAACAAACACATATTCATGTACCCCCAGTCTGAAAAGCCCAAAAAACAGTCAATTTTTTCAAATCTGAGCTTTCCCTGAGGAGATAGACCAAAGTGTCTCTCAGAATGGGCAGTAGGGCTCAATTCAAACAGAAAACTTAACTTTTGACACAGAGCTCAGATTTGCAGAAGAAACACATATTCATGTACCCCCAGTGTGAAAAGCCCAAAAAAACAGTCAATTTTTTCAAATCTGAGCTTTCCCTGAGGAGATAGACCAAAGTGCCTCTCGGAATTGGCAGTAGGGCTCAATTCAACCAGAAATATAACTTTTGACACAGAGCTTAGATATGCAAAACAAACACATATTCATGTACCCCCAGTCTGAAAAGCCCCAAAAAACAGTCAATTTTTTCAAATCTGAGCTTTCCCTGAGGAGATAGACCAAAGTGCCTCTCAGAATTAGCAGTAGGGCTCAATTCAACCAGAAGACTTAACTTTTGGCACACAGCTCAGATTTGCAACACAGAGACATATCCATGTTCCCCACGGTCTGAAAAAGGGCAAAAACACATTCATTTTTCAAAATGAGCTTTCTCTGAGGAGTTACAACAAAAAGCATCAGAATTGGCAGGAGGGCTCAATTCAACCAGAAAACATAACTTTTGGCACACAGCTCAGATTTGCAACACACAGACACTTTCATGTACCCCCCATTCTGAAAAGCCCAAAAAAACAGTCAATTTTTTCAAATCTGAGCTTTCCCTGAGGAGATAGACCAAAGTGTCTCTCAGAATTGGCAGTAGGGCTCAATTCAGCCAGAAAACTTAACTTTTTACACAGAGCTCAGATTTGCAGAAGAAACAAATATCATGTTCCCCACAATCTGAAAAAGGGCAAAAACACATTCAATTTTCAAGTACGAGGTCTCCATGAGGAGTTAGACCAAAGGGTATCAGAATTGGCAGTAGGGCTCAATTCAACCAGAAAACATAACTTTTGACACAGAGCTTAGATATGCAAAACAAACACATATTCATGTTCCCCACGGTCTGAAAAAAGTGCAAAAAGACATTCATTTTTCCATACGAACTTTCTCTGAGGAGTTAGACCATAGGGCATCAGAATTGGCCGTAGGGCTCAATTCAACCAGAAAACTTAACTTTTGACACACAGCTCAGATTTGCAAAACAAACCACATATTCATGTACCCCCCCAGTCTGAATAGCCCAAAACGACATTCATTTTTCAATACGAGCTTTCCCTGAGGAGATAGACCAAAGTGTCTCTCAGAATTGGCAGTAGGGCTCCATTCAGCCAGAAAACATAACTTTTGACACAGAGCTTAGATATGCAAAACAAACACATATTCATGTACCCCCCAGTCTGAAAAGCCCAAAAAACAGTCAATTTTTTCAAATCTGAGCTTTCCCTGAGGAGATAGACCAAAGTGTCTCTCAGAATTGGCAGTAGGGCTCAATTCAGCCAGAAAACATAACTTTTGACACAGAGCTTAGATATGCAAAACAAACACATATTCATGTACCCCCAGTCTGAAAAGCCCAAAAAAACAGTCAATTTTTTCAAATCTGAGCTTTCCCTGAGGAGATAGACCAAAGTGCCTCTCGAAATTGGCAGTAGGGCTCAATTCAATCAGAAAACTTAACTTTTGACACAGAGCTGAGATTTGCAGAAGAAACACATATTCATGTTCCCCATGGTCTGAAAAAGGGCAAAAACACATTCAATTTTCAAGTACGAGGTTTCTCTGAGGATTTAGACCAAAGGGCATCAGAATTGGCAGTAGGGCTCAATTCAACCAGAAAACATAACTTTTGACACAGAGATTAGATATGCAAAACATACACATATTCCTGTACCCCCAGTCTGAAAAGCCCCAAAAACAGTCAATTTTTTCAAATCTGAGCTTTCCCTGAGGAGATAGACGAAAGTGTCTCTCAGAATTGGCAGTAGGGCTCAATTCTGCCAGAAAACATAACTTTTGACACAGAGCTTAGATATGCAAAACAAACACATATTCATGTACCCCCCAGTCTGAAAAGCCCCCAAAACAGTCAATTTTTTCAAATCTGAGCTTTCCCTGAGGAGATGGACCAAAGTGTCTCTCAGAATGGGCAGTAGGGCTCAATTCAACCAGAAAACTTAACTTTTTACACAGAGCTCAGATTTGCAACACAGAGACATATTCATGTTCCCCACGGTCTGATAAAAGTGCAAAAAGACATTCATTTTTCCATACGAACTTTCTCTGAGGAGTTAGACCATAGGGCATCAGAATTGGCCGTAGGGCTCAATTCAACCAGAAAACATAACTTTTGACACAGAACTTAGATATGCAAAACAAACACATATTCATGTACCCCCAGTCTGAAAAGCCAAAAAACAGTCAATTTTCTCAAATCTGAGCTTTCCCTGAGGAGATAGACCAAAGTGTCTCTCATAAGTGGCAGTAGGGCTCAATTCAACCAGAAAACTTAACTTTTGACACACAGCTCAGATTTGCAACACACAGACATATTCATGTACCCCCCAGTCTGAAAAAAGTGCAAAAAGACATTCATTTTTCAATACGAGCTTTCTCTGAGGAGTTAGACCATAGGGCATCAGAATTGGCCGTAGGGCTCAATTCAGCCAGAAAACATAACTTTTGACACAGAGCTTAGATATGCAAAACAAACACATATTCATGTACCCCCAGTCTGAAAAGCCCAAAAAAACAGTCAATTTTTTCAAATCTGAGCTTTCCCTGAGGAGATAGACCAAAGTGCCTCTCGAAATTGGCAGTAGGGCTCAATTCAATCAGAAAACTTAACTTTTGACACAGAGCTCAGATTTGCAGAAGAAACACATATTCATGTTCCCCATGGTCTGAAAAAGGGCAAAAACACATTCAATTTTCAAGTACGAGGTTTCTCTGAGGATTTAGACCAAAGGGCATCAGAATTGGCAGTAGGGCTCAATTCAACCAGAAAACATAACTTTTGACACAGAGCTTAGATATGCAAAACAAACACATATTCCTGTACCCCCAGTCTGAAAAGCCCAAAAACAGTCAATTTTTTCAAATCTGAGCTTTCCCTGAGGAGATAGACCAAAGTGTCTCTCAGAATGGGCAGTAGGGCTCAATTCAACCAGAAAACTTAACTTTTGGCACACAGCTCAGATTTGCAACACACAGACATATTCATGTTCCCCACGGTCTGAAAAAGGGCAAAAACACATTCATTTTTCAAAACGAGCTTTCTCTGAGGAGTTACAACAAAAAGCATCAGAATTGGCAGGAGGCCTCAATTCAACCAGAAAACATAACTTTTGGCACACAGCTCAGATTTGCAACACACAGACACTTTCATGTACCCCCATTCTGAAAAGCCCCCAAAAAAGTCAATTTTTTCAAATCTGAGCTTTCCCTGAGGAGGTAGACCCAAGTGTCTCTCAGAATTGGCAGTAGGGATCAATTCAGCCAGAAAACTTATCTTTTGACACACAGCTCAGATTTGTAACACAGAGACATATTCATGTTCCCCACGGTCTGAAAAAAGCACAAAAAGACATTCATTTTTCAATACGAGCTTTCTCTGAGGAGTTAGACCATAGGGTATCAGAATTGGCAGTAGGGCTCAATTCAACAGAAAACTTAACTTTTGACACACAGCTCAGATTTGCAAAACACAGACATATTCATGTACCCCCCAGTCTGAAAAAAGTGCAAAAACACATTCATTTTTCAATACGAGCTTTCTCTGAGGAGTTAGACCATAGGGCATCAGAATTGGCCGTAGGGCTAAATTCAACCAGAAAACTTAACTTTTGACACACAGCTCAGATTTGCAACACACAGACATATTCATGTTAACCACGGTCTGAAAAAGGGCAAAAACACATTCAATTTTTTCAAATCTGAGCTTTCCCTGAGGAGGTAGACCCAAGTGTCTCTCAGAATTGGCAGTAGGGATCAATTCAGCCAGAAAACTTAACTTTTGACACACAGCTCAGATTTGCAGAAGAAACACATATTCATGTTCCCCACGGTCTGAAAAAGGGCAAAAACACATTCAAATTTCAAGTACGAGGTTTCTCTCAGGATTTAGACCAAAGTGTCTCTCAGAATTGGCAGTAGGGGCTCAATTCAGCCAGAAAACATAACTTTTGACACAGAGCTTAGATATGCAAAACAAACACATATTCATGTACCCCCAGTCTGAAAAGCCCAAAAAATAGACAATTTTTTCAAATCTGAGCTTTCCCTGAGGAGATAGACCAAAGTGCCTCTCAGAATTGGCCCTAGGGCTCAATTCAACCAGAAAACTTAACTTTTGACACACAGCTCAGATTTGCAACACAGAGACATATTCATGTTCCCCACGGTCTGAAAAAGGGCAAAAAACACATTCATTTTTCAAAACGAGCTTTCTCTGAGGAGTTACAACAAAAAGCATCAGAATTGGCAGTGGGGCTCAATTCAGCCAGAAACTTAACTTTTGACACAGAGCTCAGATTTGCAGAAGAAACACATATTCATGTTCCCTACGGTCTGAAAAAGGGCAAAAAACACATTCAATTTTTTCAAATCTGAGCTTTCCCTGAGGAGATAGACCCAAGTGTCTCTCAGAATTGGCAGTAGGGCTCAATTCAACCAGAAAACATAACTTTTGACACAGAGCTTAGATATGCAAAACAAACACATATTCATGTTCCCCATGGTCTGAAAAAGGGGAAAACCACATTCAATTTTCAAGTACGAGGTCTCCCTTAGGAGTTAGACCAAACGGTATCAGAATTGGCAGTAGGGCTGAATTCAACCAGAAAACTTAACTTTTGACACACAGCTCAGATTTGCAACACAGAGACATATTCATGTTCCCCACAGTCTGAAAAAGGGCAAAATACATTCAATTTTTTTCAAATCTGAGCTTTCCCTGAGGAGATAGACCAAAGTGTCTCTCAGAATTGGCAGTAGGGATCAATTCAGCCAGAAAACCTAACTTTTGACACCGAGCTCAGATTTGCAGAAGAAACACATATTCATGTTCCCCACGGTCTGAAAAAGGGCAAAAACACATTCATTTTTCAAAACGAGCTTTCTCTGAGGAGTTACAACAAAAAGCATCAGAATTGGCAGTGGGGCTCAATTCAGCCAGAAAACTTAACTTTTGACACAGAGCTCAGATTTGGAGAAGAAACACATATTCATGTTCCCCACGGTCTGAAAAAGGGCAAAAACACATTCAATTTTTTCAAATCTGAGCTTTCCTTGAGGAGATAGACCCAAGTGTTTCTCAGAATTGGCAGTAGGGCTCAATTCAGCCAGAAAACATAACTTTTGACACAGAGCTTAGATATGCAAAACAAACACATATTCATGTACCCCCAGTCTGAAAAGCCCCAAAAAACAGTCAATTTTTTCAAATCTGAGCTTTCGCTGAGGAGATAGACCAAAGTGTCTCTCAGAATGGGCAGTAGGGATCAATTCAGCCAGAAAACCTAACTTTTGACACCGAGCTCAGATTTGCAGAAGAAACACATATTCATGTTCCCCACGGTCTGAAAAAGGGCAAAAACACATTCATTTTTCAATACGAGCTTTCTCTGAGGAGTTAGACCATAGGGCATCAGAATTGGCCGTAGGGCTAAATTCAACCAGAAAACTTAACTTTTGACACACAGCTCAGATTTGCAACACACAGACATATTCATGTTAACCACGGTCTGAAAAAGGGCAAAAACACATTCAATTTTTTCAAATCTGAGCTTTCCCTGAGGAGGTAGACCCAAGTGTCTCTCAGAATTGGCAGTAGGGATCAATTCAGCCAGAAAACTTAACTTTTGACACACAGCTCAGATTTGCAGAAGAAACACATATTCATGTTCCCCACGGTCTGAAAAAGGGCAAAAACACATTCAAATTTCAAGTACGAGGTTTCTCTCAGGATTTAGACCAAAGTGTCTCTCAGAATTGGCAGTAGGGCTCAATTCAGCCAGAAAACATAACTTTTGACACAGAGCTTAGATATGCAAAACAAACACATATTCATGTACCCCCAGTCTGAAAAGCCCAAAAAATAGACAATTTTTTCAAATCTGAGCTTTCCCTGAGGAGATAGACCAAAGTGCCTCTCAGAATTGGCCCTAGGGCTCAATTCAACCAGAAAACTTAACTTTTGACACACAGCTCAGATTTGCAACACAGAGACATATTCATGTTCCCCACGGTCTGAAAAAGGGCAAAAACACATTCATTTTCAAAACGAGCTTTCTCTGAGGAGTTACAACAAAAAGCATCAGAATTGGCAGTGGGGCTCAATTCAGCCAGAAAACTTAACTTTTGACACAGAGCTCAGATTTGCAGAAGAAACACATATTCATGTTCCCTACGGTCTGAAAAAGGGCAAAAACACATTCAATTTTTTCAAATCTGAGCTTTCCCTGAGGAGATAGACCCAAGTGTCTCTCAGAATTGGCAGTAGGGCTCAATTCAACCAGAAAACATAACTTTTGACACAGAGCTTAGATATGCAAAACAAACACATATTCATGTTCCCCATGGTCTGAAAAAGGGGAAAACCACATTCAATTTTCAAGTACGAGGTCTCCCTTAGGAGTTAGACCAAACGGTATCAGAATTGGCAGTAGGGCTGAATTCAACCAGAAAACTTAACTTTTGACACACAGCTCAGATTTGCAACACAGAGACATATTCATGTTCCCCACAGTCTGAAAAAGGCAAAAATACATTCAATTTTTTCAAATCTGAGCTTTCCCTGAGGAGATAGACCAAAGTGTCTCTCAGAATTGGCAGTAGGGATCAATTCAGCCAGAAAACCTAACTTTTGACACCGAGCTCAGATTTGCAGAAGAAACACATATTCATGTTCCCCACGGTCTGAAAAGGGCAAAAACACATTCATTTTTCAAAACGAGCTTTCTCTGAGGAGTTACAACAAAAAGCATCAGAATTGGCAGTGGGGCTCAATTCAGCCAGAAAACTTAACTTTTGACACAGAGCTCAGATTTGGAGAAGAAACACATATTCATGTTCCCCACGGTCTGAAAAAGGGCAAAAACACATTCAATTTTTTCAAATCTGAGCTTTCCTTGAGGAGATAGACCCAAGTGTTTCTCAGAATTGGCAGTAGGGCTCAATTCAGCCAGAAAACATAACTTTTGACACAGAGCTTAGATATGCAAAACAAACACATATTCATGTACCCCCAGTCTGAAAAGCCCCAAAAAACAGTCAATTTTTTCAAATCTGAGCTTTCGCTGAGGAGATAGACCAAAGTGTCTCTCAGAATGGGCAGTAGGGATCAATTCAGCCAGAAAACCTAACTTTTGACACCGAGCTCAGATTTGCAGAAGAAACACATATTCATGTTCCCCACGGTCTGAAAAAGGGCAAAAACACATTCATTTTTCAAAACGAGCTTTCTCTGAGGAGTTACAACAAAAAGCATCAGAATTGGCAGTGGGGCTCAATTCAGCCAGAAAACTTAACTTTTGACACAGAGCTCAGATTTGGAGAAGAAACACATATTCATGTTCCCCACGGTCTGAAAAAGGGCAAAAACACATTCAATTTTTTCAAATCTGAGCTTTCCTTGAGGAGATAGACCCAAGTGTTTCTCAGAATTGGCAGTAGGGCTCAATTCAGCCAGAAAACATAACTTTTGACACAGAGCTTAGATATGCAAAACAAACACATATTCATGTACCCCCAGTCTGAAAAGCCCCAAAAAACAGTCAATTTTTTCAAATCTGAGCTTTCCCTGAGGAGATAGACCAAAGTGTCTCTCAGAATGGGCAGTAGGGCTCAATTCAACCAGAAAACTTAACTTTTGACACACAGCTCAGATTTGCAACACAGAGACATATTCAAGTTCCCCACGGTCTGAAAAAAGTGCAAAAAGATATTCATTTTTCCATATGAACTTTCTCTGAGGAGTTAGACCATAGGGCATCAGAATTGGCCGTAGGGCTCAATTCAACCAGAAAACATAACTTTTGACACAGAACTTAGATATGCAAAACAAACACATATTCATGTACCCCCAGTCTGAAAAGCCCGAAAAACAGTCAATTTTTCAAATCTGAGCTTTCCCTGAGGAGATAGACCAAAGTGTCTCTCATAAGTGGCAGTAGGGCTCAATTCAACCAGAAAACCTAACTTTTGACACACAGCTCAGATTTGCAACACAGAGACATATTCAAGTTCCCCACGGTCTGAAAAAAGTGCAAAAAGATATTCATTTTTCCATATGAACTTTCTCTGAGGAGTTAGACCATAGGGCATCAGAATTGGCCGTAGGGCTCAATTCAACCAGAAAACATAACTTTTGACACAGAACTTAGATATGCAAAACAAACACATATTCATGTACCCCCAGTCTGAAAAGCCCGAAAAACAGTCAATTTTTTCAAATCTGAGCTTTCCCTGAGGAGATAGACCAAAGTGTCTCTCATAAGTGGCAGTAGGGCTCAATTCAACCAGAAAACCTAACTTTTGACACACAGCTCAGATTTGCAAAACAAACACATATTCATGTACCCCCCAGTCTGAAAAGCCCAAAACGACATTCATTTTTCAATATGAGCTTTCCCTGAGGAGATAGACCAAAGTGTCTCTCAGAATGGGCAGTAGGGCTCAATTCAACCAGAAAACTTAACTTTTGACACACAGCTCAGATTTGCAACACAGAGACATATTCAAGTTCCCCACGGTCTGAAAAAAGTGCAAAAAGATATTCATTTTTCCATATGAACTTTCTCTGAGGAGTTAGACCATAGGGCATCAGAATTGGCCGTAGGGCTCAATTCAACCAGAAAACATAACTTTTGACACAGAACTTAGATATGCAAAACAAACACATATTCATGTACCCCCAGTCTGAAAAGCCCGAAAAACAGTCAATTTTTTCAAATCTGAGCTTTCCCTGAGGAGATAGACCAAAGTGTCTCTCAGAATTGGCAGTAGGGCTCAATTCAGCCAGAAAACATAACTTTTGACACAGAGCTTAGATATGCAAAACAAACACATATTCATGTACCCCCAGTCTGAAAAGCCCGAAAAACAGTCAATTTTTTCAAATCTGAGCTTTCCCTGAGGAGATAGACCAAAGTGCCTCTCGAAATTGGCAGTAGGGCCCAATTCAATCAGAAAACTTAACTTTTGACACAGAGCTCAGATTTGCAGAAGAAACACATATTCATGTTCCCCATGGTCTGAAAAAGGGCAAAAACACATTCAATTTTCAAGTACGAGGTTTCTCTGAGGATTTAGACCAAAGGGCATCAGAATTGGCAGTAGGGCTCAATTCAACCAGAAAACATAACTTTTGACACAGAGATTAGATATGCAAAACATACACATATTCCTGTACCCCCAGTCTGAAAAGCCCCAAAAACAGTCAATTTTTTCAAATCTGAGCTTTCCCTGAGGAGATAGAGGAAAGTGTCTCTCAGAATTGGCAGTAGGGCTCAATTCTGCCAGAAAACATAACTTTTGACACAGAGCTTAGATATGCAAAACAAACACATATTCATGTACCCCCCAGTCTGAAAAGCCCCCAAAACAGTCAATTTTTTCAAATCTGAGCTTTCCCTGAGGAGATGGACCAAAGTGTCTCTCAGAATGGGCAGTAGGGCTCAATTCAACCAGAAAACTTAACTTTTTACACAGAGCTCAGATTTGCAACACAGAGACATATTCATGTTCCCCACGGTCTGAAAAAAGTGCAAAAAGACATTCATTTTTCCATACGAACTTTCTCTGAGGAGTTAGACCATAGGGCATCAGAATTGGCCGTAGGGCTCAATTCAACCAGAAAACATAACTTTTGACACAGAACTTAGATATGCAAAACAAACACATATTCATGTACCCCCAGTCTGAAAAGCCCCAAAAACAGTCAATTTTCTCAAATCTGAGCTTTCCCTGAGGAGATAGACCAAAGTGTCTCTCATAAGTGGCAGTAGGGCTCAATTCAACCAGAAAACTTAACTTTTGACACACAGCTCAGATTTGCAACACACAGACATATTCATGTACCCCCCAGTCTGAAAAAAGTGCAAAAAGACATTCATTTTTCAATACGAGCTTTCTCTGAGGAGTTAGACCATAGGGCATCAGAATTGGCCGTAGGGCTCAATTCAGCCAGAAAACATAACTTTTGACACAGAGCTTAGATATGCAAAACAAACACATATTCATGTACCCCCAGTCTGAAAAGCCCAAAAAAACAGTCAATTTTTTCAAATCTGAGCTTTCCCTGAGGAGATAGACCAAAGTGCCTCTCGAAATTGGCAGTAGGGCTCAATTCAATCAGAAAACTTAACTTTTGACACAGAGCTCAGATTTGCAGAAGAAACACATATTCATGTTCCCCATGGTCTGAAAAAGGGCAAAAACACATTCAATTTTCAAGTACGAGGTTTCTCTGAGGATTTAGACCAAAGGGCATCAGAATTGGCAGTAGGGCTCAATTCAACAGAAAACATAACTTTTGACACAGAGCTTAGATATGCAAAACAAACACATATTCCTGTACCCCCAGTCTGAAAAGCCCAAAAAACAGTCAATTTTTTCAAATCTGAGCTTTCCCTGAGGAGATAGACCAAAGTGTCTCTCAGAATGGGCAGTAGGGCTCAATTCAACCAGAAAACTTAACTTTTGGCACACAGCTCAGATTTGCAACACACAGACATATTCATGTTCCCCACGGTCTGAAAAAGGGCAAAAACACATTCATTTTTCAAAACGAGCTTTCTCTGAGGAGTTACAACAAAAAGCATCAGAATTGGCAGGAGGCCTCAATTCAACCAGAAAACATAACTTTTGGCACACAGCTCAGATTTGCAACACACAGACACTTTCATGTACCCCCATTCTGAAAAGCCCCCAAAAAAGTCAATTTTTTCAAATCTGAGCTTTCCCTGAGGAGGTAGACCCAAGTGTCTCTCAGAATTGGCAGTAGGGATCAATTCAGCCAGAAAACTTAACTTTTGACACACAGCTCAGATTTGTAACACAGAGACATATTCATGTTCCCCACGGTCTGAAAAAAGCACAAAAAGACATTCATTTTTCAATACGAGCTTTCTCTGAGGAGTTAGACCATAGGGTATCAGAATTGGCAGTAGGGCTCAATTCAACCAGAAAACTTAACTTTTGACACACAGCTCAGATTTGCAAAACACAGACATATTCATGTACCCCCCAGTCTGAAAAAAGTGCAAAAACACATTCATTTTCAATACGAGCTTTCTCTGAGGAGTTAGACCATAGGGCATCAGAATTGGCCGTAGGGCTAAATTCAACCAGAAAACATAACTTTTGACACAGAGCTTAGATATGCAAAACAAACACATATTCATGTACCCCCCAGTCTGAAAAGCCCCCAAAACAGTCAATTTTTTCAAATCTGAGCTTTCCCTGAGGAGATAGACCCAAGTGTCTCTCAGAATTGGCAGTAGGGATCAATTCAGCCAGAAAACTTAACTTTTGACACAGAGCTCAGATTTGCAAAACAAACACATATTCATGTTCCCCACGGTCTGAAAAAGGGCAAAAACACATTCAATTTTCAAGTACGAGGTTTCTCTCAGGATTTAGACCAAAGGGCATCAGAATTGGCAGTAGGGCTCAATTCAACCAGAAAACTTAACTTTTGACACACAGCTCTGATTTGCAAAACAAACACATATTCATGTACCCCCCAGTCTGAAAAGCCCAAAACGACATTCATTTTTCAATACGAGCTTTCCCTGAGGAGAAAGACCAAAGTGTCTCTCAGAATTAGCAGTAGGGCTCAATTCAACCAGAAAACTTAACTTTTGGCACACAGCTCAGATTTGCAACACACAGACATATTCATGTTCCCCACGGTCTGAAAAAGGGGCAAAAACACATTCATTTTTCAAAACGAGCTTTCTCTGAGGAGTTACAACAAAAAGCATCAGAATTGGCAGAAGGGCTCAATTCAGCCAGAAAACTTAACTTTTGACACACAGCTCAGATTTGCAACACACAGACATATTCATGTTAACCACGGTCTGAAAAAGGGCAAAAACACATTCAATTTTTTCAAATCTGAGCTTTCCCTGAGGAGGTAGACCCAAGTGTCTCTCAGAATTGGCAGTAGGGATCAATTCAGCCAGAAAACTTAACTTTTGACACACAGCTCAGATTTGCAGAAGAAACACATATTCATGTTCCCCACGGTCTGAAAAAGGGCAAAAACACATTCAAATTTCAAGTACGAGGTTTCTCTCAGGATTTAGACCAAAGTGTCTCTCAGAATTGGCAGTAGGGCTCAATTCAGCCAGAAAACATAACTTTTGACACAGAGCTTAGATATGCAAAACAAACACATATTCATGTACCCCCAGTCTGAAAAGCCCAAAAAATAGAGAATTTTTTCAAATCTGAGCTTTCCCTGAGGAGATAGACCAAAGTGCCTCTCAGAATTGGCCCTAGGGCTCAATTCAACCAGAAAACTTAACTTTTGACACACAGCTCAGATTTGCAACACAGAGACATATTCATGTTCCCCACGGTCTGAAAAAGGGCAAAAACACATTCATTTTTCAAAACGAGCTTTCTCTGAGGAGTTACAACAAAAAGCATCAGAATTGGCAGTGGGGCTCAATTCAGCCAGAAAACTTAACTTTTGACACAGAGCTCAGATTTGCAGAAGAAACAAATATTCATGTTCCCTACGGTCTGAAAAAGGGCAAAAAACACATTCAATTTTTTCAAATCTGAGCTTTCCCTGAGGAGATAGACCCAAGTGTCTCTCAGAATTGGCAGTAGGGCTCAATTCAACCAGAAAACATAACTTTTGACACAGAGCTTAGATATGCAAAACAAACACATATTCATGTTCCCCATGGTCTGAAAAAGGGGAAAACCACATTCAATTTTCAAGTACGAGGTCTCCCTTAGGAGTTAGACCAAACGGTATCAGAATTGGCAGTAGGGCTGAATTCAACCAGAAAACTTAACTTTTGACACACAGCTCAGATTTGCAACACAGAGACATATTCATGTTCCCCACAGTCTGAAAAAGGGCAAAAATACATTCAATTTTTTCAAATCTGAGCTTTCCTGAGGAGATAGACCAAAGTGTCTCTCAGAATTGGCAGTAGGGATCAATTCAGCCAGAAAACCTAACTTTGACACCGAGCTCAGATTTGCAGAAGAAACACATATTCATGTTCCCCACGGTCTGAAAAAGGGCAAAAACACATTCATTTTTCAAAACGAGCTTTCTCTGAGGAGTTACAACAAAAAGCATCAGAATTGGCAGTGGGGCTCAATTCAACCAGAAAACATAACTTTTGACACAGAACTTAGATATGCAAAACAAACACATATTCATGTACCCCCAGTCTGAAAAGCCCGAAAAACAGTCAATTTTTTCAAATCTGAGCTTTCCCTGAGGAGATAGACCAAAGTGTCTCTCATAAGTGGCAGTAGGGCTCAATTCAACCAGAAAACCTAACTTTTGACACACAGCTCAGATTTGCAAAACAAACACATATTCATGTACCCCCCAGTCTGAAAAGCCCAAAACGACATTCATTTTTCAATATGAGCTTTCCCTGAGGAGATAGACCAAAGTGTCTCTCAGAATGGGCAGTAGGGCTCAATTCAACCAGAAAACTTAACTTTTGACACACAGCTCAGATTTGCAACACAGAGACATATTCAAGTTCCCCACGGTCTGAAAAAAGTGCAAAAAGACATTCATTTTTCCATATGAACTTTCTCTGAGGAGTTAGACCATAGGGCATCAGAATTGGCCGTAGGGGCTCAATTCAACCAGAAAACATAACTTTTGACACAGAACTTAGATATACAAAACAAACACATATTCATGTACCCCCAGTCTGAAAAGCCCGAAAAACAGTCA
>JAXLNS010000137.1:0-84307 GCA_037215915.1 Pantherophis vulpinus
CCCCCCTCCCATCCCATCTCCTAGGGAATATTATCTCCAGGGAAAATAAGTAGGTGAAAAGTCAAACGTCTCTTTCCAGATGCCTTCACTTCTCCTCTTATGTCAGCACTAGAGTAAAATGCAGCTTGAAGTGCAATATCCGATCCTATCAAATCGTTCTAGCAGCGGGAAGCAGGAAAAGGAGGGGATGGGTCAAAGTCGGATGGGACCTTCCACGATTCCAGCTCTTTTCACGGACTGTTGGTGTGGCTGTGCTTTGTTGGTTTGTGTCTTTAGGTGTGGGTGGATGCAGCGGCCCAGATCTTCTTCTCCCTCGGACCCGGATTCGGGGTCCTCCTGGCTTTTGCGAGCTAGCAACAAGTTCCACAACAACTGCTATCAGTAAGTCCCGTGTGGGAGAAGGAAATAAAAGTCTTCAGGGGGGGGGAAGATGGGATGGGGAGACTTCTTCAGAAGGGCCAGAGATCGTTTTCTTTCTTTCTTTCTTTCTTTCTTTCTTTCTTTCTTTCTTTCTTTCTTTCTTCTTTCTTTCTTTCTTTCTTTCTTTCTTTCTTTCTCTCTCTTTTCTTCCTCTTTCCTTTCCTTTTTTCTTTCTTTCTCTCTCTCTTTCACTCTCCCTCTTTCCTTCTTCCTTCCTTCCTTCCTTTTCTCTCTCTCTTTCTTTCTTCCTCTTTCCTTTCTTTTTCTTTCTTCTTTTCCTCTTTCCTTTCTTTTTCTTTTTTTCTCTCTCTCACTCTCCCTTCTTTCTTCTTTCCTTCCTTCCTTTCTTTCCCTCTTTCTCCTTTTCTCTTCCTTTTTTCTTTCTTTCTTTACTCATTTCTCTCTCCCTCTTTACTTCTTCCTTCCTTTCTCTCTCTTTCCTTTCCTTTCCTTTCCTTTCTTTCCTTTCCTTTCCTTTCCTTTCCTTCCTTTCTTTTCCTTTCCTTTCCTTTCCTTTCTTTCTTTCTTTCCCTCTTCCCTCCTTCTTTTCCTTCTTTTCTTTCTCTTTCCTTTTGTTTCTTTCTTTCACTCTTTCACTCTCCCTCTACTTCTTTCTTTCTTTCTTCTTCCTTCCTTTCTATCTCTTTCCTTTTCTTTCTTCCTTTCTTCCTTTCTCTCTCTTTCCTTTTCTTTCTTTCTTTTTTCTTTCTTTCTTCCTTCCTTCCTTCTTCCCTCGTTCCCTTCATTATTTTTATAAACAAGTCAAGGTGGTAAACATATCCAATCCACCTTCCTCATCCTTTTCCCCCCACAACAACAGCCCTGTGAGGTGGGCTGGGCATGTACTAAAGTTAATTCAGAGATAGGTAACTTACTTCCACCTTCAACCCCGTGTTCAGCTAGTCCTTGACTTATAACCACCATTGGAACCAGAATTGGGACCACTGCTAAGCAACATGCCGGCTAAATGCGTCACACCCAATTTTACGACCTGTTTCACCACTGTTGTTAAATGAATCATACGGTCGTTAAGTGAATCTGGCTTCCCCATTCACTTCGCTTGTTGGAGGCCAGCCGGGAAGGTCGCAAACAACAATCATGTGCCCCACCCTTCCAGATCATCATAAATACATGCCTGTCGCCAAGCATCCAAATTTTGATCACCGGAGTACGGGGGATGCTTCAACGGTCGTAAATGCGAGGACCGTCCTAAGTCATTTTTTTCACCAAGTCCTTCATGTCAGCACTCCAATCTACATTCGTTCCAGTGCTGACATAAGGAGGAGAAGAGGGGGCAGCTGGCAAGAGGACGCTTGACTTTTCACCTACTTATTTTCCTGAAGATAATATCCCCTAGGAGATGGGATGGGGAGGGGGACATTCCTGGGAGCTGAAGTAGTAGATATGGGGAGAGTGATTTGGAAGATGGCCAATGAGACGCAGAGAATTGGGGAACGGAAAGGGAAGGTTTGGGGTCAGGAAGTCAGTGTTGGCTACGATATAATCGGGGACAGATTGTCGTGCTTAATAAATGAAAGATTTCATCAAAGACTATTTGTTTGAAATGCAATTTATTTTGAGATGACACTGAAACCTGCCACTTCACTTCACCTGCCAGAAATGTGTAGGGCGAGGGGTTGGACTAGATGACCTACAAGGTCCCTTCCCACTCTGTTATTCTGTTCTTCATCAGCCTCAATTTCACATCTCCAGCTAGTCTGGCCCCCTCCTATATCCCTTCTGCTCCTCCTTGGGTTGGAAGAGGCCGTGGGGCAGAAGCCACCGTGCCCCTCATCCCCCCTCGATGCTGAAGGGGTTTTGGGTTCTCGTTGCAGAGATGCCCTCATCACCAGCGCCATCAACAGCCTCACGAGTTTCCTCGCGGGATTCGTCATCTTCACGGTCCTGGGCTACATGGCGGAGATGAGGAAGCTGCCGGTCTCCGAAGTCGCGAAAGATACAGGTAGGTTTGGTTTACCTCAGGAGTGATTTGGTTTACCTCAGGAGTTTGGTTTACCTCAGGAGTTGGTTTACCTCAGGAGTGGTTTGGTTTACCTCAGGAGTTTGGTTTACCTCAGGAGTTGGTTTACCTCAGGAGTGGTTTGGTTTACCTCAGGAGTTTGGTTTACCTCAGGAGTGGTTTGGTTTACCTCAGGAGTGGTTTGGTTTACCTCAGGAGTGTCCAACCTTGGCCAACTGGAAGACTTGTGGACTTCAACTCCCAGAATTCCCCAGCCAGCAGAGCTGGCTGGGGAATTCTGGGAGTTGAAGTCCACAGGTCTTCGAGTATTGGATATTCCTGGTTTACATCCTTGTTGAGTTTTCCAGGATAGAATAAAATAGAATGAACCGGAAGGGACCTTGGAGGTCTTCTAGTCCAGCCCCCTGCTGAAGCAGGAGAACCTATATTATTTCAGATAAGCGACTGTCTCTAGACTCTTCTTAAAAACATCCAGTCATGAAGCCCCTACAACTTCTAGTGGCCAGCTGTTCCACTGGTTAATTATCCTCACTGTTAGAAAGTTTCTCCTTAATTCCAGGCTGCTTCTCTCCTTAATTCGTCTAAATCCATTGTTTCTTTTTCCTGCCCTCCGGTGCTTTGGAAAATAAATCGACCCCCTCTTCTTTGGGGCAGCCCCTCAAAATACTGGAATCCTATCAGATCGCCCCTAATTCTTCTTTTCTCTAGACTGGCCAGACCCAAATCCTGCAGCTGTTCTTCCTATGTTTTAGTCTCCAGGCCTTTGATCACCTTCGTTGCTCTTCTCTGCACATTTTCCAAAGTCTCAACATCATCATTTAAAATTTAGCCGAATTCATTTAATAATTTTAAACTATTTAACTGATGTTGTTTTGTGTTTTAATAGGCTGTACACCGCCCTGAGTCCTTCGGAAAAAGGGCAGTATAGAAATAAAATTATTATTATTATTATTATTATTATTATTATTATTATTATTATTATTATTATTATTATTATTATTATTATTATTATTATTATTATTATTATTATTATGCGCCTGAGTGGCGTAGGAGGCTAATGCCTCCTACTAAGGCAGCATTTAACATCAGCTGCCTGCAATTACTGCGAGTTCAATTCTCACCAGGCTCAAGGTCGACTCAGCCTTTTCCATCCTTTCTAAGGTAGGTAAATTGAGGACCCAGTTTGTGGGGCAATAAACTGACTTTGTATAAATATACAAAAGGATGAAGGCTATTGCTTAACGCACTGTAAGCCGCCCTGAGTCTCCGGAGAAGGGCGGCATATAAAATAAATAAATAAATAAATAAAATAAATCTTTTTTTTGTAGTGTGGTGGCCAAAATTGATTGCAGTATTGCCACAGGATGATCTATTGACTTGGGAAAAAAACGTAGAAAGAAGAGCAACTAAGAGATCAAAGGCCCAGAGGCTAAAACATAGGATGAACGGTTGGGCCTGGCTAGTCCAGTGAAGAGAAGGACCAGGGGAGACAGGAGAGCATCTTCCAGTATTTGAGGGGCTGCCACAGAGAGGAGGAAGGGGGTCAAGCTGTTTTCCAAAGCAAAAGGAAGGAAGGAAGGAGGGAGGGAAGGAAGGTAGAAAGGAGGGAAAGAAAGAGAGAGAGAGAGAGAGAGAGAGAGAGAGAGAGAGAGAGAGAAAGAAAGAAAGAAAGAAAGAAAGAAAGAAAGAAAGAAAGAAAGAAAGAAAGAAAGAAAGAAAGAAAGAAAGAAAGAAAGAAAGAAAGAAAGAAGACATCTGAATGAACCATAGATGGACAGAAGACATGGCTAGTCTAGGGAAGAGAAGGACCAGGGGAGACAGGAGAGCATCTTCCAGTATTTGAGGGGCTGCCACAGAGAGGAGGAAGGGGGTCAAGCTGTTTTCCAAAGCAAAAGGAAGGAAGGAAGGAGGGAGGGAAGGAAGGTAGAAAGGAGGGAAAGAAAGAGAGAGAGAGAGAGAGAGAGAGAGAGAGAGAGAGAGAGAAAGAAAGAAAGAAAGAAAGAAAGAAAGAAAGAAAGAGAAAGAAAGAAAGAAAGAAAGAAAGAAAGAAAGAAAGAAAGAAAGACATCTGAATGAACCATAGATGGACAGAAGACATGGCTAGTCTAGTGAAGAGAAGGACCAGGGGAGACAGGAGAGCATCTTCCAGTATTTGAGGGCTGCCACAGAGAGGAGGAAGGGGGTCAAGCTGTTTTCCAAAGCAAAAGGAAGGAAGGAAGGAGGGAGGGAAGGAAGGTAGAAAGGAGGGAAAGAAAGAGAGAGAGAGAGAGAGAGAGAGAGAGAGAGAGAGAGAGAAAGAAAGAAAGAAAGAAAGAAAGAAAGAAAGAAAGAAAGAAAGAAAGAAAGAAAGAAAGAAAGAAAGAAAGAAAGAAATCTGAATGAACCATAGATGGACAGAAGACATGGCTAGTCTAGTGAAGAGAAGGGACCAGGGGAGACAGGAGAGCATCTTCCAGTATTTGAGGGGCTGCCACAGAGAGGAGGAAGGGGGTCAAGCTGTTTTCCAAAGCAAAAGGAAGGAAGGAAGGAGGGAGGGAAGGAAGGTAGAAAGGAGGGAAAGAAAGGGAGAGAGGAGAGAGAGAGAGAGAGAAAGAAAGAAAGAAAGAAAGAAAGAAAGAAAGAAAGAAAGAAAGAAAGAAAGAAAGAAAGAAAGACATCTGAATGAACCATAGATGGACAGAAGACATGGCTAGTCTAGTGAAGAGAAGGACCAGGGGAGACAGGAGAGCATCTTCCAGTATTTGAGGGGCTGCCACAGAGAGGAGGAAGGGGGTCAAGCTGTTTTCCAAAGCAAAAGGAAGGAAGGAAGGAGGGAGGGAAGGAAGGTAGAAAGGAGGGAAAGAAAGAGAGAGAGAGAGAGAGAGAGAGAGAGAGAGAGAGAGAGAAAGAAGAAAGAAAGAAAGAAAGAAGAAAGAAAGAAAGAAAGAAAGAAGAAAGAAAGAAAGAAATCTGAATGAACCATAGATGGACAGAAGACATGGCTAGTCTAGTGAAGAGAAGGACCAGGGGAGACAGGAGAGCATCTTCCAGTATTTGAGGGGCTGCCACAGAGAGGAGGAAGGGGGTCAAGCTGTTTTCCAAAGCAAAAGGAAGGAAGGAAGGAGGGAGGGAAGGAAGGTAGAAAGGAGGGAAAGAAAGGGAGAGAGAGAGAGAGAGAGAGAGAAAGAAAGAAAGAAAGAAAGAAAGAAAGAAAGACATCTGAATGAACCATAGATGGACAGAAGACATGGCTAGTCTAGTGAAGAGAAGGACCAGGGGAGACAGGAGAGCATCTTCCAGTATTTGAGGGGCTGCCCCAGAGAGGAGGAAGGGGGTCAAGCTGTTTTCCAAAGCAAAAGGAAGGAAGGAAGGAGGGAGGGAAGGAAGGTAGAAAGGAGGGAAAGAAAGAGAGAGAGAGAGAGAGAGAGAGAAAGAAAGAAAGAAAGAAAGAAAGAAAGAAAGAAAAGAAAGAAAGAAAGAAAGAAAGAAAGAAAGAAAGAAAGAAAGAAAGACATCTGAATGAACCATAGATGGACAGAAGACATGGCTAGTCTAGTGAAGAGAAGGACCAGGGGAGACAGGAGAGCATCTTCAATATTGGAGGGGCTGCCCCAGAGAGGAGGAAGGGGGTCAACCTATTCTCCAAAGCAAAAGGAAGGAAGGAAGGAGGGAGGGAGGGAGGGAGGGAGGGAAGGAAGGTGGAAGGGAGGGAAAGAAAGAGAGAGAGAGAGAGAGAGAGAAAGAAAGAAAGAAAGAAAGAAAGAAAGAAAGAAAGAAAGAAAGAAAGAAAGAAAGAAAGAAAGAAAGACATCTGAATGAACCATAGATGGACAGAAGACATGGCTAGTCTAGTGAAGAGAAGGACCAGGGGAGACAGGAGAGCATCTTCCAGTATTTGAGGGGCTGCCACAGAGAGGAGGAAGGGGGTCAAGCTGTTTTCCAAAGCAAAAGGAAGGAAGGAAGGAGGGAGGGAAGGAAGGTAGAAAGGAGGAAAGAAAGAGAGAGAGAGAGAGAGAGAGAGAGAAAGAAAGAAAGAAAGAAAGAAAGAAAGAAAGAAAGAAAGAAAGAAAGAAAGAAAGAAAGAAAGAAAGAAAGAAAGAAATCTGAATGAACCATAGATGGACAGAAGACATGGCTAGTCTAGTGAAGAGAAGGACCAGGGGAGACAGGAGAGCATCTTCCAGTATTTGAGGGGCTGCCACAGAGAGGAGGAAGGGGGTCAAGCTGTTTTCCAAAGCAAAAGGAAGGAAGGAAGGAGGGAGGGAAGGAAGGTAGAAAGGAGGGAAAGAAAGAGAGAGAGAGAGAGAGAGAGAGAGAAAGAAAGAAAGAAAGAAAGAAAGAAAGAAAGAAAGAAAGAAAGAAAGAAAGAAAGAAAGAAATCTGAATGAACCATAGATGGACAGAAGACATGGCTAGTCTAGTGAAGAGAAGGACCAGGGGAGACAGGAGAGCATCTTCCAGTATTTGAGGGGCTGCCACAGAGAGGAGGAAGGGGGTCAAGCTGTTTTCCAAAGCAAAAGGAAGGAAGGAAGGAGGGAGGGAAGGAAGGTAGAAAGGAGGGAAAGAAAGAGAGAGAGAGAGAGAGAGAGAGAGAAAGAAAGAAAGAAAGAAAGAAAGAAAGAAAGAAAGAAAGAAAGAAAGAAAGAAAGAAAGAAAGACATCTGAATGAACCATAGATGGACAGAAGACATGGCTAGTCTAGTGAAGAGAAGGACCAGGGGAGACAGGAGAGCATCTTCCAGTATTTGAGGGGCTGCCCCAGAGAGGAGGAAGGGGGTCAAGCTGTTTTCCAAAGCAAAAGGAAGGAAGGAAGGAGGGAGGGAAGGAAGGTAGAAAGGAGGGAAAGAAAGAGAGAGAGAGAGAGAGAGAGAGAGAGAGAGAGAGAAAGAAAGAAAGAAAGAAAGAAAGAAAGAAAGAAAGAAAGAAAGAAAGAAAGAAAGAAAGAAAGAAAGAAAGAAAGAAAGAAAAGAAAGACATCTGAATGAACCATAGATGGACAGAAGACATGGCTAGCCTAGGGAAGAGAAGGACCAGGGGAGACAGGAGAGCATCTTCCAATATTTGAGGGGCTGCCCCAGAGAGAAGGAAGGGGGCCAAGCTATTTTCCAAAGCAAAAGGAAGGAAGGAAGAGGAGGGGAGGGAGGGAGGAGGGAGGGAAGGAAGGTGGAAGGGAGGAAAGAGAGAGAGAGAGAGAGAGAGAGAGAAAAGAAAGAAAGAAAGAAAGAAAGAAAGAAGAGAAAGAGAAAGAAAGAAAGAAAGAAAGAAAGAAAGAAGAAAGAAAGAAAGAAAGAAAGAGACATCTGAATGAACCATAGATGGACAGAAGACATGGCTGATCTAGGGAAGAGAAGGACCAGGGGAGACAGGAGAGCATCTTCCAATATTTGAGGGGCTGCCCCAGAGAGAAGGAAGGGGGCCAAGCTATTTTCCAAAGCAAAAGGAAGGAAGGAAGGAGGGGAGGGAGGGAGGGAGGGAGGGAAGGAAGGTGGAAGGGAGGGAAGAGAGAGAGAGAGAGAGAGAGAGAGAGAAAAGAAAGAAAGAAGAAAGAAAGAAAGAAAGAAAGAGAAAGAAAGAAAGAAAGAAAGAAAGAAAGAAAGAAAGAAGAAAGAAGAAAGAAAGAAAAGAAAGAAAGAAAGACATCTGAATGAACCATAGATGGACAGAAGACATGGCTAGTCTAGTGAAGAGAAGGACCAGGGGAGACAGGAGAGCATCTTCAATATTGGAGGGGCTGCCCCAGAGAGGAGGAAGGGGGCCAAGCTATTCTCCAAAGCCCCTGAAGGCCAGACAAGAAACAATGGATGGAAACTAATCATGGAGAGAAGCAACCTGGAATTCAGGAGAAACTTCCTAACAGTGAGGACAATTAACCCGTGGAACAGCTTGCCACCTAGAAATTGTGGGTGCTCCAACATGGAGACTTTTTAAAGAAGAGACTAGACAGTCACTTGTCTGAAATGATGCGGGGTCTCCTGCCTCAGCAGGGGGTTGGACCTAGATGACCTCCAAGGTCCCTTCCAGCTCTATTCTTGATGGATTGATTGAAGCCAGTCTTCACCCAGGTACACAAGGTCCTAAGTTGGCTGCAGTCACTCCCTCCTTGAAGGGACACCCTGCCAAACCTCTTGGCTAGCAGCATGTGTGAGTTGGCTTCCCCTGAGCACACTGGCCGCCATCGCTGGTCGTAGCTGCTGGACCAGACCGACATGTTCTTGAAACGGAGTTGGCATCACAAAAACGTTTGGAAACTTCTGCTGGTTCCGAAATGCGTCAGCTGGGCTTTTGAAGCTCAGCCAGTTTAGATTTTATGGTGTTTAATTGTTTATTGTAGCTGGATGACGTCACCCATCCTGGGAATTGGGTCAAGGGTGGGGCACCTCTGCTTAAAAAAAAATAAACTAAAAATAATATTAATAATATTATTATTAATCGTGACGGCTGCTGTGCTAGAGCCCGGTTAGCCCTGAGAGCAATTAAAAAATGCCGCTTTTTATTTGTAAAGGCGGGAAAGAGATTGAAGTCAGGTTTTTTGCAGAAGTTTCTTATGGCAAAACTTTTCGTGGCCAGGATGAAGGTTATCAGTCGTAAAATGGATTGTCATTTTGTTCCTTCGTTCCTCCCTCCCTCCCTCTTTCCGTTCTGTATTATTTGTTCTTCTTTCTCGTTGTTTTTCTTGTTTTCTTCCATTCTTTTCCTTCCTTCTTTTTTTGCTGTCCTCTCCTTCCTCTCCCTCCCTCCCTCTTTCCATTCTGTATTATTTGTTCTTCTTTTTCTTCATTTTTCCTTTGGTTTTATTCCATCCTTTTCTTCCTTCTTCTTTTGCTGTCCTCTCCTTCCTCTCCCTCCCTCCCTCCCTCTTTCCATTCTGTATTATTTGTTCTTCTTTCTCATCATTTTCCTTTTGTTTTCTTCCATCCTTTTCCTTCCTTCTTGTTTTGCTGTCCTCTCCTTCCTTCCTTCCTCCTTCCTTCCTTCCTTCCTTCTTCCTTCCTTCCTTCCTTCCTTCCTTCCTTCCTTCCTTCCTCCTTCCTTCCTTCCTTTTTCCATTCTGTATTATTTGTTCTTCTTTCTCATCCCTTTTCTTTTGTTTTTCTTCATTCTTTTCCTTCCTTCTTCTTTTGCTGTCCTCTCCTTCCTTCCTTCCTTCCTTTTTCCATTCTGTATTATTTGTTCTTTTTTTTTATATTATTATTATTTTTAAAATTTGATTTATATGCCGCCCTTCTCCGGAGACTCAGGGCGGCTTACAATGTGCTCAGCAATAGCCTTCATCCTTTTGTATATTTTATACAAAGTCAGCTTATTGCCCCCACAAACTGGGTCCTCAATTTACCTACCTTAGAAAGGATGGAAGGCTGAGTCAACCTTGAGCCTTGGAGAGATTCGAACCCTGCAGTAATTGCAGGCAGCTGGTCTTAATAACCAGCTTAATAACAGGGTGCCTTAAACCCCTGTACCACCAAGGCTCTTCTTGGTAGTACAAGAAGCATGGTTTTCCATGGTTTTCCTTTTTTTTTCTTCTTCCTACTGTCCTCTCCTCCCTCCCCCTCCCTCCCCCCTCCTTCCTTCCTTCTTTCCTTCCTTCCTCTTTCCTTCCTTCCTTCCTCATTATCTTGAACATCTGGTTCTTCATTGGAAGAACAAGACAGAAGGAAGACAGGAGGAAGAGGGAGGAGGAGGGGGAGAAGAGGAGGAGGGGGGAAGAGGGGGAGGAGGAAGGGAGAGGAGAGGAGGGGGCTTCTCAAAGACCAGAGAGAGCTGGCCTGACTCCTTTCTCTCTCCAATTATCAAACAGGACCCAGCCTCCTCTTCATCACCTACGCCGAAGCCATCGCCAACATGCCGGCGTCCACTTTTTTCGCCATCATTTTCTTCCTGATGTTGATCACCCTCGGACTGGACAGTACGGTGAGCAGAGGAGGGTCCCGTTTCCAGAGAGGCCGGCCTTGGCAAGGCAGAGAGAGAGTCCGAGAAAGTCACCAGGCAGGGGGGAAAACAAGTCCAAATCAGGCAGAAAATTCAAACAGATACCTTCCTAATTCACCTAAGCATAAGGGGGTGGGTGGGCACAGTGAGCCTTGCAAGATTCGGTGACTTCCGTACAGCCAATATTTACCAAAGTAGCTCCAGCTCTCTTGTGAAGTTGGTTGCTTTGATCCAGAGGCTGCAATCAGGGTAGAAGCGAGTGAAAGGACAGATTGCAAGGTCTAAATTCCTTGGGCCCTTGTGGCCCCACGGAAATGATCTCCCACCCCCTCCACTTTTTTTGCAAAACCTATTCATCGAGAGGTTGCATCGGTTTGCAAACTCTGGTGGCTGCTTGGAAGATTAGATGGGGTTTCTGAAGAGTGATAACAGAAGGGGGGGGAGATGCTCAGAAGCGGGGAGGGGGTTAACGCTTCCACTCAAGTGGGTCGGGGGATCCATGGGGGGTTCTTTATCCAGTGGACGACACTAATTTTTAAGGATTCTGGGAAAACCGTGGTTTTTTTTCCTTCCAAACACACGGGGATAACCCAGTTACTACTACGAGAGGGGATCTTGGAGTCCTAGTGGAGAACCATTTAAATATGAGCCATCCGTGTGCAGCAGCTGCCAAAAATTTAAAATTTAATAATAATAATTTTAAAAAAGTCAACGCAATCCTAAATTGCATCAACAGAGGGAAGAGAATCAAGACCACGTGAAGTGTTAATGCCACTTTATGAGGCCTTGTAAGGCCACACGTGGAATAATGGATCCAGTTTTGGTTGCCACGATGTAAAAAAGATGTGGAGTCTCTGAAAGGGTGCAGAGAAGAGCAAGAAAGAGGATTAGGGGACTGGAGGATTGAAACATATAAAGAACGGTTGCTGGAATTGGGGATGTCTAGGTTAATGAACAGAAGGATTAGGGAGGACATGATAGCACCGTTTCCAATATTTGAGGGGCTGCCAAAAAGAGGAGTTGGGGGTCCACCTATTCTCCAAAGCACCAGAAGGAAGAACAAGAAGCAACGGATGGAAACTCATCAAGGAGGAGAAGCAACCTGGAATTAAGGAGAAACTTCTGACAGTTAGAACAATTAATCAGTGGAACAACTTGCCACCAGAAGTTGTGGGAGCTCCATCACTTGAAGTTTTAAGAAGAGATTGGACAGCCATTTGTCTGACATGATATGGGGTTTCCTGCCTGGGCAGGGGGTTGGACTAGAAGACCTCCAAGGTCCCTTCCAACTCTGTTATTCTGTTCTAATAACCCAATATTTCTCAACGTTGGCCACTTTAAGTGTAGTGGACTTCAATTCCCAGAATTCCCAGCCGGCTGAGGAATTCTGGGAATTGAAGTCCACCTACACCTTAAAGTGGCCAACATTGAAGAACACTCGAATAAATGGATTAGGCAGTGGCAGGGGAGACTCTGAGTGAGAGGCTGGAAAAATTCTGCTTCCCGGATGGGTTCATGCAGACGATCTCGGCAGCGTTGAAATTTCGACTTCTCCACTGAGCAGAGGGTGAGACTAGATGACCTCCAAGGGATTCCCCCAATCCTAGGATTGGAATTCCAGGAACGGCACAGCTGAGAATTTGCAGGCCTTTTGAACATAGAATAATAGAATTGGAAGGGAGCTCAGAGGACATCTAGTCCAACCCCCTGCCCCCGTTGCCCTTCCTTCCTTCCTTCCTTCCTTCCTTCCATAGAATAATAGAATAACTTTGGAAGGGACCTCAGAGGTCTTCTAGTCCAACCCCTTCTCAAGCAGGAGACCTTAGACCATTCCAGACAAGTGGCTGTCCAGTCTCTTCTTGAAAACCTCCAGCGATGGAGTAGCCGCCAACTTCTAGTGGCAAGCTGTTCCACGGGTTAATTGTCCCCACCGTCAGAAATTCCTCCCGAGTTCTAGGTCGCTTCTCTCCTTGATTCGTTTCCCCGTAAAAAGGGATCAACGTTAACCTTGAGGATGGGGATTGAATTCTGAGATCGATCGAGAATCATATCATCTTAAGACTCAAAAGGCTGGAAGGGACCCTGAAGGTCATCTAGTCCAACCCCCCCCCCCACCCTGCTCGAACGGGAGACCCCTATACCGTTCAGACAAATGGTTTGTCCAGTCTCTTCTTGAAAAGGTCCAGCGATGGAAGCAACCACAACTTTTTTTAATTTTTTTTAAATTTGATTTATATGCCGCCCTTCTCCGGAGACTCAGGGCGGCTTACAGTGCGTTAAGCAATAGCCTTCATACTTTTGCATATTTATACAAAGTCAGCTTATTGCCCCCACAAACTGGGTCCTCATTTAACCTACCTTAGAAAGGATGGAAGGCTGAGTCAACCTTGGCCTGGTGAGATTTGAACTTGCAGTAATTGCAGGCAGCTGGTCTTAATAACCAGCTTAATAACAGGGTGCCTTAGACCACTGTACTACCAAGGCTCTTCTGGAGGTAATCGTGGCCGTTGGTCCTTCTTTCTTTCCTTGACCTCTCCCGGCGTTTTCCCCCTCCCTTCCCCAGTTTGCAGGCCTGGAGGGGTCATCACCGCCGTGCTGGATGAATTCCCCACATCTGGGGCAAACAACGGGAGTTGTTTGTGCTGATTTTGATCGTGACGTGCTTCATGGCTCTCTGTCCACGCTGACGTTTGTAAGTAGCTCATCTGCAGCCCCTCGTCAATGGGGGGGTGGGGGGGGGGGGAGGGCAGCTGCAGGCCAGCGTGGGATCGATCGATCACGAAGCAGAATTGGGTGGGTGGGTGGGGGGTTTCTCCTATCACTCGAGCTAGGAATTGAGATGGAGGAGGATGCAGGAAGGAGCTTGGGAGATGGGCAGGCTTGGATTGGAAGAGGGGGAGCGGAGGGGGTCGTGGGATATAGCCATGTGCTAAATAAATAATGTTTACTATTTATTATTGTACGCTGAGACACTGATGAGGTTACCTAGTTGGGTCATGAAATGTCGGTGAGGGAAAAAAACACACGCTCAGACGGCTCAAAGGAGCCCACAGTCCTTCTCCTCTTCTTCTTCTTCTCCTCCTCCCCTCCTCTTTTTTCTTGTCCATTTTTTCTTCTCTTCTTCTCCCTTCTTTCCTTCTCTCCCTCCCTCCACCTCCTCCTTTTCTTTCTTCCTTCTCTTCCTCTTATCTCAATCTTTTCCTTCCTTCCTCCCTTCCTTTTCTCCTCCTCCTCCTCTTTCTTCTTCTTCTTCTTCTTCTTTTCTTCTTTTCTCTTCTTCTTCTCTCCTCCTCTCCTCCTCCTACTTCTCCCCTCCTCTCCTCCTCTTTCTTCTTCCTCTTCCTCTCCTCCTCCTCCTCCTCTTCCTCCTCCTCTCCTTCTTCTCCTTTCTTCTCCTCCTCCTCTTTTTCTTCTCTTCCTCTTTTCTATTTCTTCTTTTCCTCCTCTTCCTCTTCCTCCTCCTCCTTCTCTCCTCCTCCTCTTTCTTCTTCTTCTTCTTCTTCTTTTTCTTCTTTTCTTCTTTTCTTCTCCTCCTCCTCCTCCTCCTCCTCCTCCTCCCCCTCCTCTCCCCCTCCTTCTTCTTCCTCTTCCTCTTCTTCTCCTCCTCCTCCTCCTCTTCCTCTCCTCTTTCTTCTCCTTCCTCCTCTCCTCTTTCTTCTTCTTCTTCTTCCTCTTCCTCTTTTCTTCTTTTTCTTCTCCTCCTCCTTTCTTCTTCTTCTTCTTCTTCTTCTTCTTCTTCTTCTTCTTCTTCTTCTTCTTCTTCTTCTTCTTCTTCCTCTTTCTCTTCCTCTTCCTCTTCTTCTTCTTCTTCTTCTTCTTCTTCTTCTTCTTCTCTTCTTCTTCTTCTTCTTCTTCTTCTTCTCTTCTCCTCCTCCTCCTCCTCCTCCTCCTCCTCCTCCTCCTCCTCCTCCTCCTCCTCCTCCTCCTCCTCCTCCTCCTCCTCCTCCTCCTCCCTCTTCTTCTCCTCCTTCTCCTCCTTCTCCTCCTTCCACCCAGCTCAGAGAGCACCAAGGACTTCCCACCCAATAAATAATAATAAATATTAAAAGCGTTCAGGGTAGCCTCAACGGCGGGATGGGTGGCAAATAAATCTGACAGATCAATAGTTAAATAAACAGAAGCTGCTTTTCCGACCTAATTTTGTCTTCTGGCACGTGGGGCCATTTCTTCCTTTGGAGTTCGAATGAGCTGCACGCCAGGAGGGCTTCTGAGACCCCTTTCCTTCTCCCAACACTTCTCCTTCCTTCCTTCCTTCCTTCCTCCCAGGGAGGGGCCTACGTGGTGAAGCTCTTTGAAGAATATGCCACGGGGCCGGCAGTGATAGCTGTGGTGTTTCTGGAATCCATCGCCGTGGCTTGGTTCTATGGTGAGCCCCCATTTGCGCATCATTGCGGGGGGGGGGGGACGGGGGACGATGGGTTAGAAAGGATGACTTCTTCCTTGGGGAGCAACCAATGGGTGGCACAGCCCTGGCAGCCCCCCCATCTCTCATCACCCAGAAGGTGAAGGCACCTGTGTCTGGTCTAGATGTGGTGGGCTTCCATAAGGACAAAGAACTCAGGAGATCCCTACAATTTAGGCTGGTGACCCCCAGGGGGAGGGCCTTCTCTGTGGGGGCACCCACCCTCTGGAACCAACTTCCCCAGATATAAGGAGAATCCAAGACCTCGGTGCCTTCCGCCATGCCCTTAAAACTTTCCTTTTTCATCAAGCCAGGCTGGCTTAACATATTTTTAATTTTTAATTTTTTTTTAAAATTAGATTTATATGCCGCCCTTCTCCAGAGACTCAGGGCGGCTTACAATGCGTTAAGCAATAGCCTTCATCCTTTTGTATATTTATACAAAGTCAGTTTATTGCCCCCACAAACTGGGTCCTCAATTTACCTACCTTAGAAAGGATGGAAGGCTGAGTCGACCTTGAGCCTGGTGAGATTTGAACCCTGCAGTAATTGCAGGCAGCTGGTCTTAATAACAGGGTGCTTTAGACCACTGTACTACCAAGGCTCTTGTTGTTAATTTTTTAAAATTTTTAATTGGTTTGTCATTTTAAACCGGGGCCAAATTAATATATATCCTTTTAATTGTTCTTAATGTTTGCATTGTATGTTTTTTATCTGGCTGTTACACCGCCCTGAGTCCCCTCGGGAGAAGGCGCGGTATATAAATGTGAAATAATAAAATAAAAATAAATAAATAAAAATAAAATAAATTTGGAAGCCGGCTTCTTCTCGCCACTCATGATCTTCTTGCAGGCATCAGGGTTGAGTTTTCTCAATGAACCGACTTCATTGCAATTCCTTCTCCCACCCCCTCCCCAATTTATGAAAATACTCCCAAGGTATTTTCAGGTTGCAAATACCTTGGGGGGGGGGCATGAAGAAGGACACGGGAGCTGCGAAGGCTCCTCAGGGGTTGGACTGGCGTGACCCAAAAGGCCGTCCTTCGCATTGCGCTCCGGCCCTCATTCCGTCTTTGTGTCCCTCCGCAGGAGTCACCCAATTTTGCAGCGAAGTGAAGGAGATGCTTGGATTTGTCCCTGGCTGGTTCTGGAGGATCTGTTGGGGGGTCATCAGCCCCGCTTTTATCCTGGTAAGTAGGATCCGGAAAGCCCCCCCCCCCGGCTCAGAGAACATCAAGGACCCTCCTCCTCCTCCTTTTCCTCTTTCCTCTGCTTCTTCTCCTCCTCCTCTCTGCAAACCCTCCTCCCTTCCACCACTGATGATGTTCCCTAGCTGGGTCACGAAACGTCTGCAAGGAAGCCACCAAGGTCAGAGACCACCCAGGACCCTACAGTCCTCCTCTCCTCTTCCTCCTCTCCTTTCTCTTCTTCCTCTTTCTCTTCTTCCTCCTCCTCCTCCTCCCTTTCCGCTTTTTTCTGCTTTTTTACACCACTCTCTTCCTCCACTGATGATGTTCCCTAGTTGGGTCATGAAACGTCTGCAAGGAAACCACCAAGGTCAGAGAGCACCCAGGACCCTACAGTCCTCCTCTCCTCTTCCTCCTCTCCTTTCTCTTCTTCCTCTTTCTCTTCTTCCTCCTCCTCCTCCTCCCTTTCCGCTTTTTTCTGCTTTTTTACACCACTCTCTTCCTCCACTGATGATGTTCCCTAGCTGGGTCACGAAACGTCTGCAAGGAAGCCACCAAGGTCAGAGAGCACCCAGGACCCTACAGTCCTCCTCTCCTTTCTCTTCTTCCTCTTTCTCTTCTTCTTCTTCCTCCTCCTCCTCCCTTTCCTCTTTTTTCTGCTTTTTTACACCACTCTCTTCCACCACTGATGATGTTCCCTAGCTGGGTCACGAAACGTCTGCAAGGAAACCACCAAGGTCAGAGAGCACCCAGGACCCTACAGTCCTCCTCTCCTCTTCCTCCTCTCCTTTCTCTTCTTCCTCTTTCTCTTCTTCCTCCTCCTCCTCCTCCCTTTCCGCTTTTTTCTGCTTTTTTACACCACTCTCTTCCTCCACTGATGATGTTCCCTAGCTGGGTCACGAAACGTCTGCAAGGAAACCACCAAGGTCAGAGAGCACCCAGGACCCTACAGTCCTCCTCTCCTCTTCCTCCTCTCCTTTCTCTTCTTCCTCTTTCTCTTCTTCCTCCTCCTCCTCCTCCCTTTCCGCTTTTTTCTGCTTTTTTACACCACTCTCTTCCTCCACTGATGATGTTCCCTAGCTGGGTCACGAAACGTCTGCAAGGAAGCCACCAAGGTCAGAGAGCACCCAGGACCCTACAGTCCTCCTCTCCTTTCTCTTCTTCCTCTTTCTCTTCTTCTTCTTCCTCCTCCTCCTCCCTTTCCTCTTTTTTCTGCTTTTTTACACCACTCTCTTCCACCACTGATGATGTTCCCTAGCTGGGTCACGAAACGTCTGCAAGGAAACCACCAAGGTCAGAGAGCACCCAGGATCCCTCATTTCAACCCTGAGCCACAAATCTTCTCTTTTATTGGACTAGGAAAAACACCCGGCAAACCATAAAGGATAGATGGAAAAAATCTCCTCCTCCATATGAATCAAGGCCGTCTCCGCAAAGGTGTGATGGGAGCTCTACCTGTTCTTATCTGAAGGGCCCCCAAGCGGCTGCAGCCTCCGTCCCACTGCTAGGACCCCCATCCTGTTCTGAGCCCATCCTGCAGACCCCCCCCTCCCCAACACTCACACTTCTCTCTCTCTCTCTGTCCTTCCCTCTCTCTCTCCTTCCTTCCCTCCCCCTTCTCTCCCTCCCTCTCTCTCTCTCTCCCTCCCTCTCCCCTCTCCCTCCCTCCCTATGTCTCCCCCCTCCCCCTCCCTCTCCCTCCCTCTCCCTCCCTCTCTCTTTGTCCTTCCCTTTCTCTCCCTCCCTCCCCCTCCCTCCCTCCCTCTCTTTCTCTCTCTCCCCCCTTTCTCTCTCCCTCCTTCCCTATCTCCCTTCCTCCCCCTCTCTCCCTCTCTCTCTGTCCCTCCCTGTCTCTGTCCCTCCCTCTCTCTGTCCTTCCCTCCCTCCCCCTTCTCTCTCTCCCTCCCTCTCTCTGTCCCTCCCTCTCCCTCCCTCTTTGTCCTTCCCTCTCCCTCCCTCCCCCTCTCTCCCTCCCCCCTTTCTCTCTCCCTCCCTCCCTCTTCCCCCTCCCTCCCTGCCTCCCCTCCCCTCTCTCTCTCTCTCTCTCTCTCTCTCTTTCCAGCCGTATATTATTCTTCAATTTTACATCCTTTGGGTGGCTTTGACAGAGCTGTTTCCATCCCCGCTAAACAAAAGCTTAACTCCCCGTTCCAAAATTAGCTTTATTTATTTTATTTTATTTTTTAAAGTGCCGTCAACATTACGCACGGGGCACCCGAAAAGTGTAAGGATTCTGGACGGCCAAACATTTCCTAGGGTCTGCCCAGGAGGAAAAAAAAAAAAACGACCTTTGCTGGCATGATGGATTGTCTGTTTAGCAAAGCTTAAAAACTTTATGGCTCAGAAGAAAAGGGCCAAAGGGATCACGTGGGATCTCGTCAGGCTCTCCAGCGAGTAACACACGTGCACATGCAATACACCCCCCCCCCCACTCTTTCTTGCTCACCCTCCCCGGCCAGCTTTTTGTGAGCCTGGGACGGGGGGAAAAAAACGAAATAAAATGAAATAATCTGGCAAACTGCGATTGCTTGGTTGTTGAGGACAGTGCAAATAGGAGCACAAGTGGGGCTTTTGTTGCCATGGAGGTCGCAAACTAATTTTTAATTTCTGGGGAGTTGAGGTCAGGTCAGGAGCTCTTCCACTGTTTGCTTTTCCCTTTTTACTGACAAAGAGACGAGCAAATATAGGGAAGGTGGAAGGTGATTTACTCCTCCAATTTACGAGGATACTCTCGGCCTCGTAAATACCGAACGCTTTGCGGGCTGCTTTCTTTTGCTTTTTAAGAGGCAAAACAACCCCAAGAGGGCTAAAAATCCACAGCGTTAAACAGAATTTTTTAAAAAAGAAAGAAAGAAAGATGCTTTTTCCAAAGCGAATGGGGGGTTTTGCAAGGAGGGGAAGGGTATTCCGCAGGGGCCGTTTGCAGGGTCTCTCTAGCTGGATGGAGTTTGGAGTGGAGGATGGGTTTGGTGAAGATCGGACAAGTCCTTTAGGATCCTGGGAAGCCAACCGTGGGAATGAAAGTTGGGATGGAGCTACTGGAAGGGGCATCCTGAAGGTGGCATCACTCAAGCCTCTCTAAACACGCCGACATTTGCCCCATTTGTGGTCTTCTTCTGGACCTGCGGCCCTGATGCCTCCTGGCTGAGATCCCACCGTCCACTTGGAGGGTGGGCTGGTGCTCCGCAGTCTCTTCTTGTGGGCCCGGAGGTCTCTACCCCACTGACTAGGTCTGAAGGTCCAGAATGACCACTGATGGTGAGTCTGGACCTTCAGTCTTTGGGTTCTTCTCCACTGAGTAGGTCTGAAGGTCCAGAATGACCACTGGTGGTGGGTTTGGACCTTCAGTCTTTGGGTTCTGCTCTACTGAGTAGGTCTGAAGGTCCAGAATGACCACTGATGGTGGGTTTGGACCTTCAGTCTTTGGGTTCTGCTCTACTGAGTAGGTCTGAAGGCCCAGAATGACCACTGATGGTGAGTCTGGACCTTCAGTCTTTGGGTTCTTCTCCACTGAGTAGGTCTGAAGGTCCAGAATGACCACTGGTGGTGGGTTTGGACCTTCAGTCTTTGGGTTCTTCTCCACTGAGTAGGTCTGAAGGCCCAGACTGACCACTGGTGGTGGGTCTGGATCTTCAGTCTTTGGGTTCTTCTCCACTGAGTAGGTCTGAAGGTCCAGAATGACCACTGATGGTGAGTCTGGACCTTCAGTCTTTGGGTTCTTCTCCACTGAGTAGGTCTGAAGGTCCAGAATGACCACTGGTGGTGGGTTTGGACCTTCAGTCTTTGGGTTCTGCTCCACTGAGTAGGTCTGAAGGTCCAGAATGACCACTGGTGATGGGTCTGGATCTTCAGTCTTTGGGTTCTGCTCCACTGAGTAGGTCTGAAGGTCCAGAATGACCACTGGTGATGGGTCTGGACCTTCAGTCTTTGGGTTCTGCTCCACTGAGTAGGTCTGAAGGTCCAGAATGACCACTGGTGGTGAGTCTGGACCTTCAGTCTTTGGGTACTGCTCCACTGAGTAGGTCTGAAGGTCCAGAATGACCACTGGTGATGGGTTTGGACCTTCAGTCTTTGGGTTCTGCTCCACTGAGTAGGTCTGAAGGTCCAGAATGACCACTGGTGATGGGTTTGGACCTTCAGTCTTTGGGTTCTGCTCCACTGAGTAGGTCTGAAGGTCCAGAATGACCACTGGTGATGGGTCTGGACCTTCAGTCTTTGAGTTCTGCTCCACTGAGTAGGTCTGAAGGTCCAGAATGACCACTGGTGATGGGTCTGGACCTTCAGTCTTTGAGTTCTGCTCCACTGAGTAGGTCTGAAGGCCCAGACTGACCACTGGTGGTGAGTCTGGACCTTCAGTCTTTGGGTTCTTCTCCACTGAGTAGGTCTGAAGGTCCAGAATGACCACTGGTGGTGGGTTTGGACCTTCAGTCTTTGGGTTCTGCTCCACTGAGTAGGTCTGAAGGTCCAGATTGACCACTGGTGGTGGGTTTGGACCTTCAGTCTTTGGGTTCTGCTCCACTGAGTAGGTCTGAAGGTCCAGAATGACCACTGGTGATGGGTTTGGACCTTCAGTCTTTGGGTTCTGCTCCACTGAGTAGGTCTGAAGGTCCAGAATGACCACTGGTGATGGGTCTGGACCTTCAGTCTTTGGGTTCTGCTCCACTGAGTAGGTCTGAAGGTCCAGAATGACCACTGGTGCTGGGTTTGGACCTTCAGTCTTTGGGTTCTGCTCCACTGAGTAGGTCTGAAGGCCCAGAATGACCACTGGTGATGGGTCTGGACCTTCAGTCTTTGGGTTCTTCTCCACTGAGTAGGTCTGAAGGTCCAGAATGACCACTGGTGGTGGGTTTGGACCTTCAGTCTTTGGGTTCTGCTCCACTGAGTAGGTCTGAAGGTCCAGAATGACCACTGGTGGTGGGTCTGGACCTTCAGTCTTTGGGTTCTTCTCCACTGAGTAGGTCTGAAGGCCCAGACTGACCACTGGTGGTGGGTCTGGATCTTCAGTCTTTGGGTTCTGCTCCACTGAGCAGGTCTGAAGGTCCAGATTGACCACTGATGGTGGGTTTGGACCTTCAGTCTTTGGGTTCTGCTCCACCGAGTAGGTCTGGAGGTCCAGAATGACCACTGGTGGTGGGTTTGGACCTTCAGTCTTTGGGTTCTTCTCCACTGAGTAGGTCTGAAGGTCCAGACTGACCACTGGTGGTGGGTTTGGACCTTCAGTCTTTGGGTTCTGCTCCACTGAGTAGGTCTGAAGGTCCAGATTGACCACTGGTGGTGGGTTTGGACCTTCAGTCTTTGGGTTCTGCTCCACCAGCTAAGACATTTGGATCTTCTCCAGTTCATCCTCTGCAGCTTCGTAGCCAGCCCTCCCGAAATCCGCCTCTTTGACTACACTTACCCATACTGGACCATGGTGCTGGGCTATTGCATTGGGACTTCCTCCTTCATCTGCATCCCTGCCTACATGGTGTATCGGTTGGCAAGGACTCCGGGGACGCTGAAAGAGGTAGGCTGGGCCTGTGGGGGAGGGGGCAGATGAAGGAAGTGCAGGAGGAAGACAAAGGGTGAGCTTGTTCATCAACAGAGGAAGCTACCTGAGATGGAATACTCCATTCTGGTACTTCTCGGTCTTGGCAAATTGAAGATGGGTGGACTTCCACTCCCAGAATTCCCCAGCCAGCATGCTTTAAGAGGGGTGGGCTCCACTCCCAGAATCCCCCAGCCAGCATGCTTTAAGAGGGGTGGGCTTCCACTCCCAGAATCCCCCAGCCAGCAATGCTTTAAGAGGGGTGGGCTCCACTCCCAGAATCCCCCAGCCAGCCATGCTTTAAGAGGGGTGGGCTTCCACTCCCAGAATCCCCCAGCCAGCCATGCTTTAAGAGGGGTGGGCTTCCACTCCCAGAATCCCCCAGCCAGCCATGCTTTAAGAGGGGAGGACTTCCACTCCCAGAATTCCCCAGTCAGCAATGCTTTAAGAGCGGTGGGCTCCACTCCCAGAATCCCCCAGCCAGCCATGCTTTAAGAGGGGTGGGCTTCCACTCCCAGAATCCCCATCCAGCAATGCTTTAAGAGGGGTGGACTTCCACTCCCAGAATCCCCCAGCAAGCATCCTTTAAGAGGGGTGGGCTTCCACTCCCAGAATCCCCCAGCCAGCATGGTTTAAGATGGATGGACTTCCACTCCCAGAATCCCCCAACCAGCAATGCTTTAAGAGGGGTGGACTTCCACTCCCAGAATCCCCCAGCAAGCATCCTTTAAGAGGGGTGGACTTCCACTCCCAGAATCCCCCAACCAGCAATGCTTTAAGATGGATGGACTTCCACTCCCAGAATCCCCCAGCAAGCATCCTTTAAGAGGGGTGGGCTTCCACTCCCAGAATCCCCCAACCAGCAATGCTTTAAGATGGATGGACTTCCACTCCCAGAATCCCCCAACCAGCAATGCTTTAAGAGGGGTGGGCTTCCACTCCCAGAATCCCCCAACCAGCCTCCTTTAAGAGGGGTGGGCTTCCACTCCCAGAATCCCCCAGACAGAATGATTTAAAATAGCTGGATGTCAACTCCCAGAATTCCCCAGTCTCTGAAGCCCCCTCCCATGCCTCCATGGGGAGGAACTTGGGGTGCCTCCTGTCCACCTCTGGGGTCCCTCCGAGACCCCTGATGGTCGCTCTCTCTCTCTCTCTCTCTCTCTCACTGCCGCTGTTTTCGTCTCCTCCGCAGCGTCTCCTGAAGAGCATCACGCCCGAGACGTCCACGGAGGTTCCCTTCGATGAGATCCACATGAATGCCGCTTAGGCTGCCCCCCCCCCCACATTTTTTGGGGAGGGGGAGAAGGCCGAGGCAAGGTAAAGGGCCCGAATCCTGCCTCCCGTTTGCTTCCCAAAACGCTCTATTCCAAAGACGGGAATGTCCACCGGGGAACGTTCTTGGCATGGAGGACCACGGAAGATCCACGAGCGATTCCAGAGAAAACAACAACCCGGAAATTGGGAGGGGTGGGGGGCGTTTGGCTCCCCCCCGCCCCCGGGGCTCTTCTGAATGGCCGTGACTTTCTTTTTGAACACTTGAGTGCAAGTGAAAATCTGCGTCCCCTGGACCTGGAGCTGTCTGAATGCATGCGTGGTTTTTCCCTCTGGCCTTCGTTGGGCCCTCTGTGCAAGTTAAGAGTGTCTACTTAGAGCCATCTCTGTGCAAACTTCGTCTGTTGTGTGACACCCCCCCCCCCACTCCTTTGTGATAAACCCTCTGTTGTGTCGTTGCAAAGAATCTCAGGTTTTTTTCCCCCCCACCTAGGTGGGAAAAAAAACCACCCCCCCAAAAAAAACCCCAAAAGCAGGAAGGGTTCATCCAGGTTTGTTCATCATGATCTTAGCTTAATCCTAGCTAAAGGCCAGCTCAAACCTTACGAGAGAGAGAGAGAGAGAGAGAGAGAGAGAGAGAGAGAGAGAGAGAGAGAGAGAGAGAGAGAGAGAGAGAGAGAGAGAGAGTGTTTAAGAATGTCACCTGCCCAAAACTTCTGGAAGAAAAAGGGGGGGGGAATTAAATTCCCCGCAGCTGGAAAACTAGCATTGCAAGGAGCTCCAAAGAGCCAACCCCTCCTTGACAAAACCCTGTGTGTGTGTGTGTGTGTGTGTGTGTGTGTGTGTGTGTGTGTGTGTGTGTGTGGTTTGGTGTGGTTTTCCTTAACTGAAGGGGTGTGTGGAGGATCCCACATCTGAAAGTGGTTCAGTCTAAGCTAGGCTGAGATCCTAAGTAGAGGGGTTGGACTAGAAGACCTCCAAGGTCCCTTCCAACTCTTATTCTGCCCTTTTATGGAAACCTCCTTAATCTGGACTTTTATGTTGAAGAGTCGGTTGTAATTTAATTGCAGGCTCACCCCTCCCACTCCGCCACCCCCACCCCATCTGAAGGAGGCCAGGAGGTAGGAAGTGCTCAATAGACATAGCCAGATGTTTTCTGCCCAGCTGGAAATAGTTCCCTCTGTCCACAAAATGCAGACTCCAGTAGAGCCCTGAAATTAAATGTACATATTTTGGTGCCCTCTGAGGTTAGTTTTTTTCTTACAGACGTTTCATCACCATAGTGGGTAAGATCATCAGTGCTTAGAAGAAAGTGGGGCATTGCTCACTGTAAGCCTTGCACAGAGGACACTGATGATGTTACCTAGTTCGGTAATGAAATGTCTGCAAGGAAACAAGCTCAGGGAAAAAACGAAGGACCCCACAGGCCTCCTCCTCCTCCTCCTCTTCTTCTTCTTCCTCCTCCTGCCCACAAACCCCTCTCCATTCTCCTCCTCCTCTTCCTCCCCACTCCTCCTCTCCACAAACCCCACACCCTTCTAGCACTGATGATGTTCCCTAGTTGGGTCATGAGACATCTACAAAGAGCCACCAATCTCAGTGAGCATCAAGGATCCCACAGTCTCCTCCTCCTCCTCTTCTTCTCCACAAACCCCATTCCCTTCTACCACTGATGATGTTCCCTAGTTGGGTCATGAAACGTCTGCAAAGAAAACCAACCCAAGGACCCCACAACTCATCCCTGAGCTACTAATGGTCTCTACTATCAATATACTCCTTGGATGATCCAGGCCCCAAGTCAGCCTCTTCTTGCTAGAGGCCTCTTTTTCCCTGCGGTCAAGCTGCAGCAGAGGGAAGGGCCAGCGTGCCCTTCCTCCCCCCCCACCCCCACCCCCGAGTGTGGGTGTGGGTGTCTACTAGGAGCTTTCACGATCCATCTAAATCTGGTAGTACCTGCCGTGAGATATCCCCTTTTTGCAGGAAGCGGGCGGGAAAGTTTCCTCTGGATCAAACAGAGGCCTTTTCCTCCTCTTCTTTTTTTTTAATGAGGGTTAAACTATAAACTGGTGAAACCACGTGTAAGGTGCGTGAGTTGTGTGAATGTGTGTGTACAATAATTCTGCAAAACAAGGTGTGAAACTACTTCGTCACCTGGACTAGACGAAAACTATCGGAGAAGTGTGATTTATGATGCTGCTGCTCTTTGGAAGATGCTCACCTGTGGAATCCTTCAACGTCTCCCAGAAAATAAGTCTTAAAAGCGATCTGTTGATCCGGAGAAGGAGAATTTGCTTCTTCTGGATCAGGGGATCACTGCAGAAAACGGTTTAGGTTTGTCCAACCCTTCTCAAAGCCAAAGCTCCCCATTCCGTGCAAACCTGGAACTTGTGCGTTGTTGTTTTTTTTTTTTTTTTTTTGTACAGAGAAATTTAAAAAAAAACTGGAGTTTTCTTTTACAGAATAAGGCCCTCAAGGGTGCAATAGGCCAAACTTATCTTTGTTATCTTAGGTTGCTGCTTTTCTGGAATGTGCCAAGTGGTGTTATTTGTTTGTGTGTTGGCAAAGTCAGGTGTTGTAATAAAAGTTTAAGTGTGACAATAAAATGGAAGTTGTACCCTCTCTGCCTTTCTGGTGACAAATGATTGACTAAAATTGAAAGGACGAGCCGAAAGATTGCTTAATACCTTTTAATCGTTTTAGATAATGGAAACACTTTATATATATATAAAGATATATATATATAGATATATATATATATATCTTTGGTTATTCGGGTTTTCTCCCGCGTAAAATTGGGGGTGTCTTGGCAAAGTTTCGACGAAGTCTCATTCGTCATCTTCAGGCTGTTGTTCTCGGCTTCGTGCCTCTAGGAGCAATGTGTGTGATCGCAGCTGTTTCTTCCTTTTAACTGCCAGTGGGGGTGTGAACTGATTGGGTGGGAGCTTGGCTGTGTTCTGATTGGGCAGAGGTGTTAAAAGGAAGAAACAGCTGCGATCGCACACATTGCTCCTAGAGGCACGAAGCCGAGAACACCAGCCTGAAGATGACGAATGAGACTTCGTCGAAACGTTGCCAAGAAACCTCCAATTTTACACGGGAGAAGACCCGAATAACCAAAGACCTACATACAAACACCCGCGAAAACCTCAGAAAACAAATATATATATATATATTCGCTTTATTCAAGGGTTTAAACAAAAACCATTAAAAGCTAAAGAGAAACTGCAGGTCATTTCCTCGACTTAATGACCAAAATCGAGGCCAAAATTTCTGTCGCTCAGCGAGACAGTTGAGTTTTTTTGCCTCATCTTACTGCCTTCCTTGCCACAGTTGTTAAGTGAATCACTGCGGCTGTTCAGGTTAGTAACAACGGTTGTTAAGTGAATCTGGCTCCCCTGTGGACTTTGCTTGTCAGGCCGCCAGAGACAATTTATTTATTTATTTAATCTAATTTTTATACCGCCCTTCTCCCGAAGGACTCAGGGCGGTGCACAGCCCAAAAATAAAACAAAACACATATATAAAATTTAAAAGCAATTTAAAAACACGTTAAAATAATTTGGCCCCGAATCATTCAAAAATAAAATAAAAGCAACCCATCAAAATTAATGTTGAATCACGTGACCCAGGAGCATTGCAACCGTCATAAGTACATGCCAGTTTCCAAGCATTTCGGTCACGTGACCGAAGAGATGCTGGAACGGTTGTAAATGTGAAAAGTGGTCACAAGTCACTTTTTCTAATGCCATTGTAACTTCAAATAGAGCCTTGGTAGTACAGTGGTCTAAAGCACCCTGTTATTAAGACCAGCTGCCTCCAATTACTGCAGGTTCGAATCTCGCCAGGCTCAAGGTTGACTCAGCCTTCCATCCTTTCTAAGGTAGGTGAAATGAGGACCCAGTTTGTGGGGGCAATAAGCTGACTTTGTATAAATATACAAAAGGATGAAGGCTATTGCTTAACGCATTGTAAGCCGCCCTGAGTCTCCGGAGAAGGGCGGCATATAAATCAAATTTTTTTTTAAAAAGGTCATTAAATGAATGCATGTAAGTCAAGGACTGCCTGTACACTGCGGAGAGGCCTCATCCTCAGAGCTACCGCTGGATTCCTCCGACCCCAGGGTTAAGTGCGTCCCTTAACACTTGTGGAAGAGTCATTCAAGCTCAGAAGGGACCCTCCCGAGTTTCGTGGGCTGCATAGGTGGGGGAAAGGTTTCTACTTGGGACTTGCTGATCGGTAGAAGAGGATATTTGTAGTGCAGGACTCAGCTGATCACTTCTAGCACTGATGACGTTACCTAGTTGGGTCATGAGACGTCTCCCAGAAGACCACCAAGCTCAGAGAGCACCAAGGATGCCCCCCAGTCATCGTCTTCCTCCTCTCCACAAACCCCACTCCATTCTAGCACTGATAGTACTCGCTTAACCCCAGATGTTTTAGGCTCAATTGCAGCCATAAGACGAGGACTACCTACGGTTTCTGCTAGCTTTTATCTGCTTTTGTTTTAAACATTGAATAAAGCTTTTAGTAGAAGATTCGGGAAAACCCTCGACGTCAGAAATCCGCGAGGGGAATTTCCACCAAATTCAACCGCAAAGGGAAGGAAATCCCCTAAAAATTCTCTTTAATAGGTTCGCCCACGCCATGTGCAAAGCGACAGGAAAGCATCTATTTTGGGAGTTTGCAAAAAAATAAATAAATTAAAAAATGGTTTCCCCCCCCCAACACTGTCTCCATAGCGACCAGAAAATACAACAGCCCCCTCTGAAAGGCTTTCCAGGACACGGGATGTAAACACGAGAGAAGTTTCACGCCAACAAAGAGATCTCTTTTTAAGAAATTTAAACTTCATTCGGGAAGATAAATGCAATACCCGACGTCGAGGGTATTTTCCAACATCGGACACCGAGTCAAAAGCAAACAGGGTGCGGATTGAGGACAGGAGGGGGTTTAATGCAGTGTTTTCCCACCGTGGCCCCTTTAAGAGGTGTGGACTTCAACTCCCAGAATTCCCCAGCTAGGCTGGCTGTGGAATTCTGGGAGTTGAAGTCCGTGCGTCTTAAAGGGGACACGGTTGTCGATTCTTGGTTTAATGCAGTGTTTCTCAACCTTGGTAGCTTGAAGATGGGTGGACTTCAACTCCCAGAATTCCCCAGCTATGCTGGCTGTGGAATTCTGGGAGTTGAAGTCCGGGCGTCTTAAAGGGGACACGGTTGTCGATTCTTGGTTTAATGCAGTGTTTCTCAACCTTGGTAGCTTGAAGATGGGTGGACTTCAACTCCCAGAATTCCCCAGCTATGCTGGCTGTGGAATTCTGGGAGTTGAAGTCCGGGCGTCTTAAAGGGGACACGGTTGTCGATTCTTGGTTTAATGCAGTGTTTCTCAATTTTGGAAGCTTGAAGATGGGTGGACTTCAACTCCCAGAATTCCCCAGCTATGCTGGCTGCGGAATTCTGGGAGTTGAAGTCCGTGCGTCTTAAAGGAGCCAGTTGTCAATTCTTGGTTTAATGCAGTGTTTCTCAACCTTGGTAGCTTGAAGATGGGTGGAGTTCAACTCCCAGAATACTGGGAGTTGAAGTCCACCCATCTTCAAGCTTCCAAAGTTGGGAAACACTGGTTTAATGGAACAGAGAGTTCCAAACAGAGTTTTTAACAAACAACAACTTGGAATTTCCTTTGGGGAAAATGTGTGTTTTTTTTTTCTTCAAAAGCAGCAGTGTTGATGCAACCCTTTCAGAAAAGGTTGTGAGAAAGTGAGCCGGGAAAGGAATGGAGTTTGGCTGGGAGTGCGTTATAAAAACATGGACGCTGCCAGGTTCCTCTTGATAAGACGGAGATAGCAGGATCCTCTTACGGCCGATTTATAAACTCTTTGGCACCAGATCTGGTCCAGAAAAGCTGATACGCAGCAGGAAATTCCCTATTTTATGGCCCGCGTTTTTTGATTTGGCTCGAGGGGATATATGCTGACTGTTCACACTTAAGCCAACAGAAGGGAGCATTCGGAGTTCAAGGTTGAACTTGGTTCTTGAGGTTTTCTTCCAGACGTCTCATGACCCAAGTAGGTAACATCATCAGTGCTAGAAGGGAGGGGTGTTTGCAAAGAGAAAGAGAGGGAGGAGGGGGGGGAAACATTTCATTACCAAACTCGGGAGTGGTGCAGTGGCCTAGAGATGGAGCTCTGGCCTCACATGAGTTTGATCCTAGGTAGAAGCAAATATTTCTCTCTCTGGGCAGAATGAGAATATATCTACTGAACAAAACTCCTTACTGGCGACAGGAAGGGCATCTGGCCAGTAAACAGTCAGCTCCATTCAGTTGCCCAAACTCCGCCCCGCAAGGGATTATGGGGTCGTTAAACGATGATGATGATGTTTTCATCACCCAGCTGTACATCTCCACCCCGGACCACCCCAACGATGCCTTTGAAGTGATGTCCCGGTGCCTGGAGGCCGTGCGGATCTGGATGGGGAGAAACAGACTCAGGCTCAACTCATCCAAGACTGAGTGGCTGTGGTTTCCGACGTCCTGATATAGTCAGCTGGTGCCATCGCTGACTATTGGGGGCGAAGCATTGGCCCCCACAGAGAGGGCTCGCAACTTGGGCGTCCTCCTGGGTTCACGGCTGTCTTTAGAAGAGCACTTAACGGCTGTGGCCGGGAGGATTTTTCATCAGGTCCGCCTGATCCGCCAGTTGCGTCCTTTTCTGGATCGGGACTCCCTACACACAGTCACTCATGCCCTTGTCACCTCCCGCCTGGACTATTGCAACGCTCTCTACATGGGGCTCCCCTTGAGGAGCACCCGGAGGCTCCAACTGGCGCAGAGTGCGGCCGCGCGGGTGGTGACGGGAGCGACATGGCGCTCCCGTGTGACACCTCTCCTGCGCGAGCTGCACTGGCTCCCAGTGGTCTTCCGGGTGCGCTTCAAGGTTTTGGTTACCACCTTTAGAGCGCTCCATGGCTTAGGACCTGGGTACTTGTGGGACCGCCTGCTACCACCAATAGCCTCCCACCGGCCGGTACGCTCCTATAGAGAGGGGCTCCTCCAGGTGCCGTCGTCCAAACAGTGTCGACTGGCGGCCCCCAGGGGGAGGGTCTTCTCTGTGGGGGCACCTACTATCTGGAACGAGCTCCCCACGGAGATACGGAGGATCCCGGATCTGCGCGCCTTCCGCCACGCTCTAAAGACCTTTTTATTTCACCAGGCGGGCCTGGCCTAATTTTCTCCCTCTTTTATAAATTTTTTTTTAATTTTTAGTATTTTATATATTCAAATTTTAAAATTGGTTTTAAATTGATTGGGGTTTTAATTGTCTGGGCCAAAACTATTTAATTTGATTTTAATTCTGCTTTTTAAATTTTGTATGTATGTATTTTATTGTTGGCTGTGCACCGCCCTGAGTCCTTCGGGAGTAGGGCGGTATAGAAATCAAATAAAGTAAGTAAGTTCATTACCAAACTACCGTAGGTAGCATCAGCAGTGTTGAAATGGAGGGGGGATTTCCTCAAATTCACACTTTAGGATCAGAAATAACAAAGTTGAATTAATATTTAGCACGGATTAAAAAACAACAACTGGAGCCTAAAATAATTATTTTCTTTTTTTTTTTTTTCACTTTATTTTGCTGGCTCTAGAAGTCAGAAGTCAGAAAACGCTGGACGGAAACGCCTAATCTTTACATCTGCATTTAAAACAAAATAAAACAAAACAAAAAGAAAGAAAACAAGATTATCCCTGATCTTTGTATCATCTGCATGCTTTTCCTTCCTCAAATTTGTGGATCTTGAGGAAATGTTTCGGAAGGTCTTTCAGCCCAGGCCGAGCCTCAAAAGGCTCTGCAGCCCAACTGACTCCCGGCTAAAACGAGACTCGGCTCCCTCCGAGATCCGTCCTGTTGCTTCTCGCATCCAGAACCTTTTGAAATAAATAGCCCGCTCCTTCCCTCCGCTCGAAAGGCCCTGAGATTCCCAACCAAAGTCCCTCCTGCGATCCCACCGGTGTAGCCCCACCTAATCTTCCTCTTTTTCCACATAGGATTTGGGGCCCACGCGGGCCATTTGCCGGGAGAGGTAACGGTCCCGGGCGGATGAGACGCTCTCCTGGTTGCTGCGTTTAGCGAATTTGTTGACTTTCTCGGCCGGCTTCTCCGGGGTCTCTTTGCTGTCTTCAGAAGCCTTGTGGGTCAACTCGGGGGATTTCTCTGGGCTGGGAGGGTTCCCCTCTTGAGTTTGGGGGTCTTCTTGGGCCACGGACCCCGAGCTGCGTTTCCTCGCGTGTTTCGGCTTCTCGTCTCGGTCTGCATCTCTTCCCCGCCCTTTTTCCTTGTCTCCATCTCGGTCTTTCTCTCTGGCCCGATGTTCCTTCTTGTCTCTTCCTCTCCTCGGGTCTCGCTTCTCTTCCTCCTCCTCTTCCTCCTCCCAGTCCTTCCTCCTGTGCCGGTCCTCTCGGTCTTCTCGCCTCCTATGATGACCGTCGGTCCGGCTTCGCTCGTCCTTTCCGTGTCTTCTCTGGCTATTCCTTTCGTCGCGCTGGTGAGCTTCGTCCCTTCGGCGGTCTCGCTTCTCCGCTGGAGGGGAGCGCGGAGGTCTCTCCTCACTGGGAGATCGGGAGTCTCTCAGGTTTTTCTTCAATTGGCGACCACGAAGGTCCCCATCATCTCCCCCGGAAGCCTTCTGCTCGCCGCGTTTCTCCGGGACTCCCTCGGCTACTGTCTCTTCGCCATCGCTGCTATCGGCTCGCGAGTCACTGTCTGCATCCAGATTCTCTTCTTCCTTCCCGGGAACATGAGTTCCCGTTTTGTTTTCCAGACTTTGATGGGAGCCTGTTGGCTTCTCGGAGGGGTCTTCTCCTTTGAACCTAAATGTCGTTTGGAGACAAAATAATCTGTACGCGTTAATTCTCTATAAATACAGGTAGTCCTCAATTTACAACAGTTCATTTAGTGGCCAAAGGTACAACGGCACTGAAAGAAAAAAAAAAGGATCCTTTTTCACACTTACCACCTTTGCAAATTTGGCAACTGACTCGCATTTATGACGGTTGCAGTGTCGGGTTGCGTGATCCCCTTTTGCGACCTTCTGGCTGGTAAAGACCATGGGGGAGCCAGTTTCGCTTAACCACCACGTTCGTAACTTAATAATGGCTATGATTCCCTTAACAACAGAGGCAAGGAAGTTCGCAAAAGGGGGCAAAACCCACTTAACGAATGTCTCACTTAGCAACAGAAATGTTGGGCTCAATTGGGGTCATAAGTCGAGGACTTCCTGTAGCGAATATCCGTGAAAGTATATGTTATCCCTTTGTAGGCATCACATTTTTAACAATAGCTGGGATACAGATACACTCTATGACAGTGTTTCTCAACCTTGGAAGCTTGAAGATGGGTGGACTTCAACTCCCAGAATCCCCCAGCCAGCAGCGCTGGCTGGGGGATTCTGGGAGTTGAAGTCCACCCATCTTCAAGCTTCCAAGGTGGAGAAACACTGCTCTATGATGTACAACCATAATTGAGCCCAAACTTTCTGTTGCTAAGCGAGACATTGGTTAAATGAGTTTCGCCCCATATTATGACCCATTCTTGCAACAGTTGTTAGACCCAACTAGGTAACATCATCAGTGCTAGAAGGGAGTGTGGGGCAGTGGTGGGTTGACCCCGGTTCAGACCGGTTCACAAGAACCGGTCGTAAAACCAGTGGGAGGCTCTGCCCCCCCGCCCCGGATGTTGTCATAGGCGATCTGCGCATGCGTAGAAGCGATCCTGTTGCAAACCCGTAGTAAAGGGAAGTAGAACCCACCCCTGGTGTGGGGTTTGCTCTCTCTTTGTATACAAGTAGTTTGCTGCTACAGTGTTGGTGAAAAGGTTGTTTCCTCCTTGGTGATTGTTTACTATAGCTCCTGTACGTAAGCAGAGAGCAAACTCCATTTCCTTCCAGCATTGATGAAGTTATTTCTCTCTCCTTGGTTAGTTTCTGATCCTGCCTTCAGTTGATCTGGAAAATAGGTTTGGGGAAATCCCGGATCTGAGCACTTTCCGCCGTGCTCTTAAGACCCTCCTATTCCAGCAAGCCGGCCTGGCCTAATTTTCTCCCCTTCCTTTTTAATTTTTTAAACTGAAATTTTAATTTGTTTTAAATTATGGGGTTTTTTTAATTGTCTTGGGCTAAATTATTTAATTTGGTTTTGAATTGTTTCTAACTTTTGTATTTATGTATTTTATTTTGTGCCTGTTCACCGCCCTGAGTCCTTCGGGAGTAGGGCGGTATATAAATTTAATAAAACTAAAACTAAACTAAATATTAGAACCTTGCTATCGTGTCACTCCTAGTCCCTCTTGTCATTAAACTAGATCGGGTGTCGGTAACCTGTGGCTCCAGAGCTGCATGTGGCTCTTTGACTCCTCCCTGCCAACCTAGTTGCGCAACCTGCTCTCTGCCCCGAGATACTGGCCCAAGCCAGTATCCTTTATCCTTGGCTGTGCACCGCCCTGAGTCCACTAGGAGAAGGGCGGTATATAAATTGAAATAATAATAATAATAATAATAATAATAATAATAATAATAATAATAATAATAATAATAATAATAATAATAATAATAATAATAATAATAATAATAAAGCCGGCCGTGGCCGATGCCAATCTCGCTAACACGAGGGATGCCAGGGTGGGAATGGGATCCGGGAGGAGGGTACGCTGGAAAGGGGGGGGGCAGGACCGCAGCTGAGGAGCGAGCACGAGTCGCGGTGGTGGCTTCCCCGAAGATGACCCCCCTCCTCCTCACGCGATGCCCTGGCCGGCTGTTGCGGGATCAGGAGGGCGCGCACAAGCGCGGATACCCTCAAGCGAGTGGCCGGGCTTGGCCAAAGTGCAGGGAAGGCGCGCTGAGCGGGCAGGTTTTCCAACTGATGGGCGAGAGTCTTTGGCGAGGGTGCTCCGGCTTTCTCCGAGCCTGATCCCCGGGGTGGGCATGCGAGGTTCAGCGGGGCCAGCCCCCTTTTCCCGCTGCCCTGAGCTTCTTTACCCTTCCAGCTGAGTGGCGTTGACTGAAAAGCGTCCTCAGGGCGGCGAAAGTCCCCCGTGTGAGATTTAAAGCTAACTGGAGGACGCTTTTCAATCAACGCCGCTGGCAGCACCGCTCCGCTCGCTTGCGGAGGGTATTCCTTCTTGTGCGTGGGCACACGTGAGAGAGAGAGAGAGAGAGAGAGAGAGAGAGAGAGAGAGAGAGAGAGAGAGAGAGAGAGAGAGAGAGAGAGAGAAGAGAGAAAAGGGGAGAAAAAGAGAGAAATGAGAAAATGATGGAGGGAGAGAATGAGGGAGATTGAAAAGAGAGGGAAACAAATGAGAGAGAGAAGGTGGAGAGAATGAGAGAGAGGAGAGAGAGGAGAGAGAGAAAAGGGGAGAAAAAGAGAGAGAAATGAGAAAATGATGGAGGGAGAGAATGAGGGAGATTGAAAAGAGAGGGAAACAAATGAGAGAAGGTGGAGAGAGAGAGAGAGAAAGAAAGAAAGAAAAAGAAAGAAAAAAGAAAGGAAGGAAGGATAAAAGAAAGAAAGAAAGAAAGAAAGAAAGAAAGAAAGAAAGAAAGAAAGAAAGAAAAGAAAAAAAAAACAGAAATGACAGGGAAGAAGGGGGAGGAGGGAGGGAGAGAGAGAGGGGGGTGGAAAAAGAGTGACTCATTTCCCACAGAAAAGAAAACACCCGGAGCCACAAAACCTGCGTAGGCATGACTTGGGGGTGGGTGGGGGGGCGTTTCATGTGACTGGGTGGGAGTGACGTTGAGTTGGCCACGCCCACCCAGGTTTTATGGCTCCCGGTGCTTTTTTTTCTGTGGGAAACGGGTCCAAATGCCTCTTTTGAGTGTTTAAAGGTTGCAGACTCCTAAAGTAGACATACCCAATTTCAGCAACCGTTCTTCATTTTTAGCCTTTAAGTCCCCTGATCCTCTTTGTTGCTCTTCTCTGCACTCTTTCTAGAGGCTCAGCATCTTTTTTATATTGTGGCACCCACCGTCAGGAAATTCCTCCTTAGTTCCAAGTTGCTTCTCTCCTTGATTAGTTTCCATCTGCTGCTTCTTCTCCTGCCTTCTGGTGCCTTGGAGAATAGCTTGACTGCCCCTTCTTTGGGGCAGCCCCGCAAAATATTGGAAGACTACTATCATGCCCCACCCCCCAAAAAATCCTTCTTTTCATTAAAGTAGACATCTACTTTAAAGTAGAGTCTTAATGGACAACCAATTAAATATGAGCTAGCCATGTGCGGTGGCAGCCAAAAAAGCCAACGCAATCCTAAACTGCACTAACAGAAGGATACAATCAAGATCAAGGGGGGTACTAATACCACTCTGTAAAGCCTTAGTAAGGCCACACCTAGAGTCCTGCATCCAGTTTTGGTCCCCACACTATAAAAAGATGTTGAGACTCTAGAAAGAGTGCAGAGAAGAGCAACCAGGATGATGAGGGGACTGGAGGCTCTAAAATTATTATTATTATTATTATTATTATTATTATTATTATTATTATTATTATTTCATAATAGTTCATTATATGATGAACGGTTGCAGGAATTGGGCCTGGCTAGTCTAGTGAAGAGAAGGACCAGGGGAGACAGGAGAGCATCTTCCAATATTTGAGGGGCTGCCACAGAGAGGAGGAAGGGGGTCAAGCTATTCTCCAAGGCCCCTGAAGGCCAAAAAAGGAATAATGAATGGAAACTGACCAAGGAGAGATTCAACCTGGAAATAAGAAGGAATTTCCTGACAGTGAGAACAATCAACCCATGGAACAGAGAAGCTGCCTTCAGAAGTTGTGGGAGCTTCATCCCTGGAGGCTTCCAAGAAGAGACTGGACTGCCATATTTCAGAAATGGTGTAGGGCTTCCTGTCTGGGGAAGGGGTTGGACTAGATGACCTCCGAGGTCCCTTCCAACTCTGTTAATGTGTATTATCTCCAATTCCCGCAACCGTTCTTTGTATGTTTTAGCCTCCGTTCCCCTAATCATCTGGGTCGCTCTTCTCTGAATCCCAGGGCAGATGCCACGTCTTTTGAACCCTTTCCACTTGGGGTCACGCTTCAGCGGAGCGAGTGGCGCCTGCCACGGGAAAGCAGAGCCAACTTCCATCCGCAGGGAGCCCGTTTCGTTCTTCCTTTTCTCTTTAAAGCCCGATCAAAAGCCAACATCCAGCAGCCAGCCGGACGAGTTGTTGACTAGCAAGAAAAAAAAAAAAAAACGACAGGAGAGGGGAACCAAAAAGGCTGACGAGCTGTGATTTGAGTTACGGAACAAGTCGTGGAAACTATGATGGACAGGTTCCCATTATGACTGTAATTTGAGAAGTCCTGATGTCATTATGACAGTCCTGACCTAAATTTTCCTCTTTTAAATGGGAATTTTAATTTGGTTTTAAATTATTGGGGTTTTAAAATGGTTCAGCCAAATTTATTTAATTGGTTTTTATTTCTATTTTAGATTTTGTATCTATAAGTTTTATTTTATGGCTGTTCACCGCCCTGAGTCCTTCGGGAGTAGGGCGGTATACAAATTTAATAAAATAAATAAATAAATAAATTATAATTGATAATGATAACGTCACTGATATAGGACCAGTTTTCTCCAAGGATGAACCTGGGAGGTTCCTTGGGGGACGTTCCAAAATTCGATGCCACTGCAGAGAAAAGGAAATGACTGAACCCGAATTTTTGGCTGAGATGCTTACGCCATTCAGTTCCCCCCAAAATATACCTTGTAACCAAGACAACCTTCCGTGGAAGAAAAACTCTTTCTTGTTCCACGCAGAGGAGAAAAAAAAAAAAAAAAAGTGAGCAAACTCCACCACCTTCTAACACTGATGAGGTTACCTAGTTGGGTCATGAAATGTCTACAAGAAAACGACCAAGCTGAGAGAGTCCAAAGGACCCCACAGTCTTCCTTCTCCTCCCTACTTCTAGCACTGATGATGTTATCTAGTTGGGTCATAAAATGTTTGGAAGAAAAAAAAAAAAACAAGTTCGGAAACTACCAAGGCCCCCACAGTCCTCCTCCTAGCACTGATGATGTTACCAAATTGGGTCATGAAACGTCTGTAAGAAAATCACCCAGCTCAGAAAGCATCAAGGACCCCTTCACTACTTCCTTCCTTCTCCTCTTCCTCCTCCTCCTTCCTTCTCCTCCTCATGCCCCTCCTCCTCCTCCTCTTCATCCACTCGCTTCTAGCATTGATGACGTTACCTAGTTGGGTCAGGAAACGTCTGCAAGAAAACCACCTACCCAGAGGGAACCAAGGACCCCACCCAAAAAATGCTGCTGTAAATTAATTGTCCATCTTCCCCAAAGTTCATTTTGATTGCATTTCCAATGGAGACCACCCTCTGGATCCCTAAAGTCCCTCTTGGCCGAGGGGACGCTAGAATTCCCAACATCACCCAGCCCAAGCTTACCCGGCTCCCCGAAGGCTGCAGTGGGGCATCTTTTCCTCCCCGACGGTTTGGTTCAGAAGATGCCGGTAGAAACCACTCAGGTCCTTCTGTTTGGTGACATCCAGGGAGGCTGAGTGAAAGAGATGCATTTTTATGTTAGGTTTTACTCGGGCGCCTTAAAGAAGGAAAATCACAGGGATGGAGGCTAAAACATGCGATGAACGGTTGCAGGAACTGGGCATGGCTGGTCTAGTGAAGAGAAGGACCAGGGGAGACAGGAGAGCATCTTCCAATATTTGAAGGGCTGCCCCAGAGAGGAGGAAGGGGGTCAAGCTATTTTCCAAAGCAAAAGGAAGGAAGGAAGGAAGGAGAGAGGGAGGGAGGGAGGGAAGGAAGGTGGAACGGAGGGAGGGAGAGAGAGAGAGAGAGAGAGAGAGAGAGAGAGAGAGAGAGAGAGAGAGAGAGAGAGAAAGAAAGAAAGAAAGAAAGAAAGAAAGAAAGAAAGAAAGAAAGAAAGAAAGAAAGAAAGAAAGAAAGAAAGAAAGAAAGAAAGAAAGAAAGAAAGAAAGACATCTGAATGAACCATAGATGGACAGAAGACATGGCTAGTCTAGTGAAGAGAAGGACCAGGGGAGACAGGAGAGCATCTTCCAATATTGGAGGGGCTGCCCCAGAGAGGAGGAAGGGGGTCAAGCTCAGCAGACTAAAAGCATTGTGATTAACACAGCTATCTGCAATTACTGTAAGTTCGAATCTCTCCAAGGCTCAAGGTTGACTCAGCCTTCCATCCTTTCTAAGGTAGGTGAAATGAGGACCCAGTTTGTGGGGGCAATAAGCCGACTTTGTATAAATATACAAAAGGATGAAGGATACTGCTTAACGCATTGTAAGCCGCCCTGAGTCTCTGGAGAAGGGCGGCATATAAATCAAATTTTAAAATAAATAAATTTTTTAAAAAGCTATTTTCCAAGGCACCCGAAGGCCAGGCAAGGAATCATGGATGGAAACTGACCAAGGAGAGATTCAACCTGGAAATGAGGAGGAATTTTCTGACAGTGAGAACAATCAACCCATGGAACAGAAGTTGCCTTCAGAAGTTGTTGGAGCTTGAGAGAGAGGAAGGGAGAAGAGAGGAGAGGAGAGAAGAGGAGAAAGGGAAAAGGAGAGGAAGAAAAGGGAGGGGAAAGAGGAGCAGAGGAGAAGGTTAGAAGGGGGGAAGAAGGGAGGAGTGGGGGAAGAGAAGGGGAAGTAGGAAAGAGAAGGAGAGGAAGAACGAAGAAAGTAGAAGGAGAAAGAGGAAGGAAGAGAAGGGGAGGAGAAGAAGAAAGGGAAAAGGAGAGGAAGAAAAGGGAGGGGAAAGAGGAGCAGAGGAGAAGGTTAGAAGGGGGGAAAAGAGAGGAGTGGGGGAAGAGAAGGGGAAGTAGGAAAGAGAAGGAGAGGAAGAACGAAGAAAGTAGAAGGAGAAAGAGGAAGGAAGAGAAGGGGAGGAGAAAAAGAAAGGGAAAAGGAGAGGAAGGGAGGGGAAAGAGGAGCAGAGGAGAAGGTTAGAAGGGGGGAAGAAGAGAGGAGTGGGGGAAGAGAAGGGGAAGTAGGGAAGAGAAGGAGAGAAAGAACAAAGGAAGTAGGAGAAGAGAGAGGAAGGAAGAGAAGGGGAGGAGAAAAAGAAAGGGAAAAGGAGAGGAAGAAAAGGGAGGGGAAAGAGGAGCAGAGGAGAAGGTTAGAAGGGGGGAAGAAGGGAGGAGTGGGGGAAGAGAAGGGGAAGTAGGAAAGAGGAGAGGAAGAACGAAGGAAGTAGGAGAAGAGAGAGGAAGGAAGAGAAGGGAAGGAAAAGAAGAAAGGTTGAAGTAAAGGTAAAGGGTAAAAGAGCAGTCCCGAAAAAGTAAAAATGAAAAATGAAAGTTAAAAGAAAAGATGAATGAAAAATGATGGAAATGACTGTACACGTAAATATGTTTATGAGAAACAAAAAATTTAGAAGTTGTGGGAGCTTCATCCCTGGAGGCTTTCAAGAAGAGACTGGACTGCCCTCTGTCAAAAATGGTGTAGGGTCTCCTGTTTGGGTGGGGGGTTGGACTAGATGACCTCCAAGGCCCCTTCCAACTCTGTTAATCTGTTGGACCCATTAAGCAATGCTACCTAATGGTGAATTAAAGCAAGACGGGCGGCAAATAAATTTGAATAATAATGAAATGTAAAGTAATGTATTAATGTATTACGAAGTCTTGATCGTCTCTACTTGCCCATACAATCGAATTTAAAAAATATTACAAGCTGTATAAAAATACAGCTAGTTCTCGACTTACAAGCATCCCTTTAGTGGCCATTGGAAGTTACGTCATGGAAAAAAAGTGACTTACGCCCGTTTTTCACATTTAATGACAATTGCGGCATCCCCACTGTCACAGGATCAAATTTCAAACGCTTGGCTACTGACTCCTATTTATGACGGTTGCGGTGTCCCAGAGTCCCTTCCGACAAGCCAAGTCAATGGGGGGGGGGGGGAAGCTGGATTCACTTAACAACCATGCGTCTAACTTAACTGTAGTGACTCACTTAACGACGGTGGCAAGAAAGGCCGTAAAACGCAGCAAAACTCACTTAGCTGCCTTGCGTCGCAAGCGGAAAGTTTGAACTCTGTTATGGTCGTAAGACAAGGACTACCAGTCACTGCAAGGCTCGTTGATGGTCATAACTTGAGCACTAGCAGTATTTGTCAGGCTCGATTATAGTCGTTATGTCAAGGACTACCAGCAACTGACAGGCTTATGGTCGTAGGTAGAGGACTTGCAGCAATCGAGTCCATTATGGTCGTAACTCGAGGACAAATTGCCAGGCTCAGCAATGGTTGTAAGTTGAGGACTAACTGCCAGGTTTGCTTATGGTCGTAACTCGAGGACTGCCTGGCATTTGAGCGGCTGCCATGTCCTGCAAGATGATTCTTGCTTTGGCCCCCGGAGGGTCTGCAGCTGGACCCCCCCTAGACCCCCCCAATGGGAGAGCCCCCCCTCCCCGCTCACCTTCAATGGCGGCCTCCTTCTTCTCCCTCTCCTCCTCTTCGGCCCTCTCCTGCAGCTTCTTCTTGTAGGCGGAGGTCACGAAGGCCTCCTTGTCCTGGAAGGCGTCCCCTTCGGCCTCGCGCTCCTTCTGGATCTTCTTCTCCATCCGGCGCTCCTGCTCCTTCTTCCGCAGCTCAGCCGCCTGCAGGATGTTCTGGATGTATTTGGGCTGGAAGGGAGGAAGAGGCCAAAGCGGGATTGGTTGCTTTTTTTTAGGATGGATCATTTGGACGAGTAACTAAAAGAGGTGAACGTATCCAGCCCACCTTCCTCTTTTCCCCCACAACAACCCTGTGAGGTGGGATGGGATGAGGGAGAGAGGGATTGGCTCCAATCACCCAGCTGGCTTTCATGCCTAAGGCGGGACTAGAACTCACCATCTCCTGGTGATTGGCCCAAAGTCACCCAACTGGTTTTCATGGCTAAGGCGGGACTAGAATTCACCCTCTCCTGGTGATTGGTCCAAAGTCACCCAGCTGGCTTTCATGCCTAAGGCGGGACTAGAACTCACCCTCTCCTAGTGATTGGCCCAAAGTCACCCAACTGGTTTTCATGCCTAAGGCGGGACTAGAGCTCCCAATCTCCTGGTGATTGGCCCAAAGTCACCCAGCTGGCTTTCCTGCCTAAGGCGGGACTAGAACTCACCGCCTCCTGGTGATTGGCCCAAAGTCACCCAACTGGTTTTCATGGCTAAGGCGGGACTAGAATTCACCCTCTCCTGGTGATTGGTCCAAAGTCACCCAGCTGGTTTTCATGGCTAAGGCGGGACTAGAATTCACCCTCTCCTGGTGATTGGCCCAAAGTCACCCAACTGGTTTTCATGCCTAAGGCGGGACTAGAGCTCCCAATCTCCTGGTGATTGGCCCAAAGTCACCCAGCTGGCTTTCCTGCCTAAGGCGGGACTAGAACTCACCGCCTCCTGGTGATTGGTCCAAAGTCACCCAACTGGTTTTCATGGCTAAGGCGGGACTAGAATTCACCCTCTCCTGGTGATTGGCCCAAAGTCACCCAACTGGTTTTCATGGCTAAGGCGGGACTAGAATTCACCCTCTCCTGGTGATTGGCCCAAAGTCACCCAACTGGTTTTCATGCCTAAGGCGGGACTAGAGCTCCCAATCTCCTGGTGATTGGCCCAAAGTCACCCAGCTGGCTTTCCTGCCTAAGGCGGGACTAGAACTCACCGCCTCCTGGTGATTGGTCCAAAGTCACCCAACTGGTTTTCATGGCTAAGGCGGGACTAGAATTCACCCTCTCCTGGTGATTGGCCCAAAGTCACCCAACTGGTTTTCATGCCTAAGGCGGGACTAGAACTCACCCTCTCCTGGTGATTGGCCCAAAGTCACCCAGCTGGCTTTCCTGCCTAAGGCGGGACTAGAACTCCCCGTCTCCTGGTGATTGGTCCAAAGTCACCCAACTGGTTTTCATGGCTAAGGCGGGACTAGAATTCACCCTCTCCTGGTGATTGGCCCAAAGTCACCCAACTGGTTTTCATGCCTAAGGCGGGACTAGAACTCACCCTCTCCTGGTGATTGGCCCAAAGTCACCCAGCTGGCTTTCCTGCCTAAGGCGGGACTAGAACTCCCCGTCTCCTGGTGATTGGCCCAAAGTCACCCAACTGGTTTTCATGGCTAAGGCGGGACTAGAACTCACCGCCTCCTGGTGATTGGTCCAAAGTCACCCAACTGGTTTTCATGGCTAAGGCGGGACTAGAATTCACCCTCTCCTGGTGATTGGCCCAAAGTCACCCAACTGGTTTTCATGCCTAAGGCGGGACTAGAACTCACCCTCTCCTGGTGATTGGCCCAAAGTCACCCAGCTGGCTTTCCTGCCTAAGGCGGGACTAGAACTCCCCGTCTCCTGGTGATTGGCCCAAAGTCACCCAACTGGTTTTCATGGCTAAGGCGGGACTAGAATTCACCCTCTCCTGGTGATTGGCCCAAAGTCACCCAACTGGTTTTCATGGCTAAGGCGGGACTAGAATTCACCCTCTCCTGGTGATTGGCCCAAAGTCACCCAACTGGTTTTCATGCCTAAGGCGGGACTAGAGCTCCCAATCTCCTGGTGATTGGCCCAAAGTCACCCAGCTGGCTTTCCTGCCTAAGGCGGGACTAGAACTCACCGCCTCCTGGTGATTGGTCCAAAGTCACCCAGCTGGTTTTCATGCCTAAGGCGGGACTAGAACTCACCCTCTCCAGTGTCCCGGGTTCACATGATCCCTTTTTGCGACCTTCTGACAAGCCGTCAATAGGGACGCCAGATTCACTTAACAACCATTGTTACTGACTTAACTGCAGTGATTCACTTAACAACCGTGGCAAAAAAGGTCGTAACATGGGCAAAACTCACTTAACAACCGTCTCGCTTAGCAACGGAAGTTTTGTACTCTGTGGTGGTCGTATGTTGAGGACTACCTGCAGTAGCAGCAGCAGCAACATCCTTCCTGGGTGGGCCAAGAGATATTCCCTGGAGGAAACTCCTGTCTCAGGTAGCTTTACAGCAGTGTTTCTCAACCTTGGTAGCTTGAAGATGGGTGGACTTCAACTCCCAGAATCCCCCAGCCAGCAGCGCTGGCTGGGGGATTCTGGGAGTTGAAGTCCACCCATCTTCAAGCTACCAAGGTTGAGAAACACTGCTTTACAGGTGGCTCAAGGCCCTTATTACTGGTAGTCCTCGATTTACGAGGGACTGTTCAAAGTTACAACGGCACTCCAAAAAAGTGACTTATGTCCGTTTTTCACACTTATGACCATTGCAGCATTTCCAGGGTGACATGACCCCCTTTTGCGACCAGCTAAGTCAATGGGGGGGGGGAGAGAGCTGGATTCACTGAACAACTATTGTGACTAATTTAACAACCGCAGCGATTCATTTAATGACTGTAGCAAGAAACCTAAGATGGGGCAAAATTTTACTGAACGGACGTTTCACTTAGCAACAGAAATTTTGGACTCCGCTGTCGTCATTAAGTCAAGGGTCTGCCTGTAATGCAGGCTAATTTCTGCCCACCGCAGTGATTCGCTTAACGAATATGGAAAGAAATGTCGTAAAATGGGGGGACAGTTCACTTAAGAAAAATTGGCAGCAGAAATTCTGGCCTCCATGATGATCGAGGATACCCGTACCACCCTTTTCTGCCCCCCTCTGCTTTCTCACCCCCCCCCTCCAGCCCCAGATGTGGCTCCCTGCTCCCCAAGCGCTGCTGGCCAAGAGGGACCAAGGCCAGGCAGGGTTCCCCCCCCACTCTGGCCACGTACGGACCTTTTTCTCGGCTTTTCCCGCAAGCGAGCTGGCCTGGGTCTCCGCCTTCTTCTGCTGGATGTCCTCGTAAATGGTGTCGTATTCGTAGACGGTGGAGTCTTCGGCCAGGGCCCTCTGGATCTCCAGCTTGGTCTTCGGAGCAAAGCAGGGGAGGAGAACAGGGGGTGGGGTGGGCTCATTAGTGTCTTCTAGTAGGCAGGTCTAAAATACAGCCGGCCGGGGTCTCTCGATAGGGAGGTGGCGGGGGGGCTGGGGCATGTCAATTTGATAAATTTAATGGAGAAGAAAATAAATAAATATGAGCTCAAGACATTGAAAAAGCAGCATTTTATAAGAGGGCATGGATGGCATAGACAGACAGATGGTAGACAGGCAGACAGACAGATAGGTGATAGATAGATAGATAGATAGATAGATAGATAGATAGATAGATAGATAGATAAATAGACGATTGGTCGATAGATAGAGCCTGACTAGGTGGCTCAGTGGCTAAGACACTGAGCTTGTCGATCAGAGAGGTTGGCAGTTTGGCGGTTCGAATCCCTAGTACAGGTCTCCTGCGTGAGCAGGAGGTTAGACTAGATGACCTCAAGGTCCCTTCCAACTCTGTTACTGATAGATAGATAGATAGATAGATAGATAGATAGATAGATAGATAGATAGATAGATAGATAGATAGATAGATAGAGCTATAGAGAAAGATAGATAGAGCTAGAGATGATAGATGATAGATAGAGAGGATGATAGAGAAAGAGATAAAGAGATATAGATAAGAGATAGATAGATAGATAGATAGATAGATAGATAGATAGATAGATAGATAGATAGATAGATAGATGATAGATAGATAGATACTGGTAGATAGAGAGATGGATGGATGGATGGATAGATAGATAGATAGATAGATAGATAGATAGATAGATAGATGATAGATAGATAGAGCTATAGAGAAAGATAGATAGAGCTAGAGATGATAGATGATAGAGAGAGAGAGATGATGATAGACAGAGATATAAAGAGATAGGTATAGATAAGAGATAGATAGATAGATAGATAGATAGATAGATAGATAGATAGATAGATAGATAGATAGATAGATAGATAGACGGACGGACGGACAGGCAGACAGAGACATAGATAGATACAGAGAGACAGACAAATATAATCTCAGACATTAAAAACAGCATTTTATAAGGTGAGATATGTGGCAGATAATGTAATCAATATCTCAAGACAACGAAAACACAGCATTTTACAAGGGGTGAGATGGGCGCCGTATAAATTTAACGAAATAAATAAAATGAATAAAGTATGATCTCAAGGCAGTGAAAATGCCGCGTTTCATAAGGTGAGGTGGGTGGCATATAATGTAATCCATGGAATAAGTAAATAAAACATGATCTCAGACATTGAAATCGCAGAGGTCTTTCGTAAGACCCCGAGCAATCTTGCAAAGCCCACCTTCTGCTCCTCAAATTGCAAACAGAACTCCTGCCTGAATTAGCTGCTTTTTCTCCCCATGTTTTGCCTGTAGATATAGACTGGTAGTACTTCTACATGGCACTATATACCCGGATTCACTTAACGACCGAGTGCTTCACTTAATAAGTGCAGTGATTTGCTTAACAACCATGGGAAAAAGATCGTAACATCAGACATGACTCACTTAACAACCGAAAATTCTGGTCTCGATTCTGGTTGTAAGGCGAGGACTGAACTGTATTGAGTAACTTAGCCTGCAAGCAAACGCCACTTTTTAAAGCGCTTTCCTATATTTTTAGCCTTCCAATACAGGTAGTCCTCGACTTACAACAGTTCATTTAGTGACCATTCAAAGTTACGACAGCAGTGAAAAAAGGGACTTAGGACCGTTTTTCACACTTATGACCGTTGCAGCATCCCCATGGCGATCAAAATTTGGATGACTCCTATTTATGACGGGCGCAGTGTCCCTGGGGTCACATGATCCTCTTTTGCGACCTTCTGACACACCAAGTCCATGGGGGAAGCTGGATTCACTTAACAACTGTGTGATTGACTTAACCACTGGAATGATTCACTTAGCAACCGGGGCAAGAAAGGTTCTAAAAAGGGGCAAAACTCACTTAATACATGTCTCGCTTAGTGACGGAAATGTTTGGGGCTCAGCTGTGGTTGTAAGTGGAGGACTTCCTGTGTTTTTAGTACCCCTGTCTTTTTTTTCATATTGTATTTTGCACCACGAAATTCAGGCAGGGGAAGAGACTGGCTTCGCTGGCTACCCTAGAAAGTATTTTCCTCTCTTCAGCCGGCTGCTAAATTAAGTCTCTGCCTTTTGCAATGTGGTGTAAACTGCGAGGAGGATCCATGGCAATCCGTAACTTCCCAAAGCTTATTTCTCCCGTAACAACTCGGGCACTGCCAAAAGAAGCCAAGGGGAAAAACAGACGTGTATAAAAGTAGAACCATCCGTCAAACAAAGAAAGTCATGGAAACTAAAAATGTATTATTATATATATATATATATATATATATATATATTTTACGGAGTTAAGACAGCCAGTTCCAGATCCGGTGCCAAGAAGGACGATTGTGTAAAACCTTGGGCCATAAATCATGTGAAATAGTCCGATAATGAATTCACATTCTGCCTATTTACACATTTGGCTGACTGATAAGTTCTTAAGTCATAAAAAAGGGCTGTGATGAAAGGAGAAATAGGAGTAAACGCTCCCATTAATCTTGAAACATTGGTTTACTTTAAACTAATGGGGTCCAACCTTGGGGGACTTCAACTCCCAGAATTCCCAGATGGATCTTGAGAGACTTGAATCCTGGGCCCGATCTACAGCAGTAGCCAAAATTGTGGAAACCTTTTGGGAAAAGTGTATTTTCTAAAACAAGGTAATAACACCCCTTTGCTTTGGGAGTAGTACCATAAAATTATATATCCGTGGAAAGGTAATTTAATCAAGAATGTAATGCAATCACTTTTAGGAAGGATTTGCTATGAGAATAGCAGTTACAGTATAAAGAAGAAAAGTGAAACACGTAGAAAAACCGAGATATACAAAAATGATCCCCATGTCAGTTAATCCTTAGTTGGGTAACCTTTTAGCCTGAATGACGGCCTTACAACGTCTTCCCATGGAATGAACCAAGTCTTTCAGTTCTGCAGCTGTTATCATGTGAAACCGAGATTGAATGATGGCTTCTAGTAACTGGGTTTTATTGCTAGGTTGCTTCTGACTAGGAAGTTTCTTTAGCCGGCTCCCTAGATTTCCAATTGGGTTAAGAAGGTCTGGGCTCTTCCCAGGCCATTCCAGCAGTGGAATAGGATTATCTTGAAACTCCAAAAAAAAAAAAAAAAAGTGGTGTTATTAGCCATCAAACCTCAAAAATACACTTTTCCCAAAAGGTTTCCACAATTTTGGCCATGACTGTAACAAAATGAAATTCAGTTTAGAGAAAAGTAAAGTCTTAAACTTAAGCAAGAAAAACCAAAAGTACACGTATAAACTGGGTGAAACCAGGCTTAATAGCAGTAAGTGTGAGAGGGATTTTGGAGTCTTAGTGGAAAACCAATTAAATATGAGCCAGCAGCGTGTGGCGGCAGCCAAAAAAGCCAATGCAATCCTAAATTGCATGAACAGAGGAATACAATCAAGATCAAGGGAGGTACTAATACCACTCTACAAAGCCTTAGTAAGACCACACCTAAGAGTACTGCATCCAGTTTTGGTCACCACACTATAAAAAAGGATGTGGAGACTCTGGAAAGAGTGCAGAGAAGAGCAACCAGGATGATTAGGGAACTGGAGGCTCTAAAATATACGATGAACAGTTGCAGGAACTGGGCCTGGCTGGTCTAGTGAAGAGAAGGACCAGGGGAGACAGGAGAGCATCTTCCAATATTTGAGGGGCTGCCCCAGAGAGGAGGAAGGGGGTCAGGCTCTTTTCCAAAGCAAAAGGAAGGAAGGAAGGAAGGAGGGAGGGAGGGAGGGAGGGAGGGAGGGAAGGAAGGTGGAAGGGAGGGAAAGAAAGAGAGAGAGAGAAAGAAAGAAAGAAAGAAAAGAAAGAAAGAAAAGAAAAAAAAGAAAGAAAGACATCTGAATGAACCATAGATGGACAGAAGACATGGCTAGTCTAGTGAAGAGAAGGACCAGGGGAGACAGGAGAGCATCTTCCAGTATTTGAGGGGCTGCCCCAGAGAGGAGGAAGGGGGTCAAGCTATTTTTCAAGGCACCCGAAGGCCAGACAAGGAATAATGGATGGAAACTGATCAAGGAGAGATTCAACCTGGAAATAAGGAGAAATTTTCTGACAGTGAGAACAATCGACCCATGGAAGAGAAGTTGCCTTCGGAAGTTGTGGGAGCTTCATCCCTGGAGGCTTTCAAGAAGAGACTGGGCTGCCCTCTGTCAGGAATGGTGTAGGGTCTCCTGCTTGGGTGGGAGGTGAGGGTTGGGCTAGATGACCTCCAGGGTTCCTTCCAACTCTCTTATTCCGTTATTCCCCAGCCAGCCGTGCATGAAGCCATGTTGAAACCATGCTTTCAAAAATTAGTTGAAACAATTTCGTTTATCACCCAGTTCACCCAGATCAGAGCACAGGTGGTCCTCGACTTACGACCGTTCGTTTAGTGACCGTTTGAAGTTACAGCGGCACTGAAAAAAAAGCGACGTAGGACCCCCTTTTCACACTTACGACCGCTGCAGCATCCCCACGGTCACGTGACCAAAATTCAGAGTCTTGGCAACGGACTCGTTTTTATGACGGTCGCAGTGAATGTCCTGGGGGGGGGGGTGTCAGGAAATCCCCTCTGGTGACCCTCTGACAAGCAAAGTCGATGCGGAGGCCAGATTCACTTTAACGACCAGGTTACTAACTTAACAACTTCAGGGATTCACTTAACAGCAGTGGCAAGATTGGTTGTAAAACGGGACACCTCCCCCATCACTTCACAACGGTTTCACTTAGCGACATAAATTTTGGGCTCGAATTATGGCCGTGAGTTGAGGACTACCTCCAGAAGGGTTACTAGTCTTCAGGATTCAAGGCAGACGTCTCCTGCTGGAAAGAGAACCAGCTCAGTTATTCCAAGGAGTATCCACAGAGGAAGGAAGATTCCCCAAAAGCCGAAGGTGGCCATCTTGACTTTTTTGACCCTGCCTGCGAGAAGGGAATGCTGAACCAAGCCGGTTTTGGGTCTCACCCAGAATGCCTCTTGCCTTACGGGGGTCCCCTGATGTGTACCCCGACTGTACAGTAAAACAGACGGGATACGGCTAGTCCTCGACTTACAACTATCCGTTAAGTGACTGCTGGAAGTTAAGACCGTGATGAATAAAGTGTGATTAAAATTAAACTGCTTGGCAGCCGGCATGAATTTATAATGGTGGCAGCAACGTCCTCACCATTTGCGACCTTCCCACAAGCAGATTCATGTGGGATTCACTTAATGACCAGGTGATTCATTTAACGACCACTGCGATTTAAAAGTCGCAGCAACAAAAAAAATCATCTTAACAGTCGGGCGCAACTCCCTTAACATCCTTCTTCACTTAGCAACGGACAATACAGACCCCGACTGCGGTCGTAAAGTCGAGGACCATCGTTATCCAGGCACAGGGGCACCAGAGGCGCAAAATAACCACGTCCACTTACTTGTTTCATGGCTTGCTTTTTTAGGGATTCCTTCTGGAGGCTCTCGCTGATCGAAGACTGTCAGGAAAGAAAATTAAGGTGGGTTAATAACTCAGGAAGGTCGGTAGAGATTCTCCGTCGTCCAGGTCACGGAGATGCTTTTTTCCCAAGGGGCAACTGTGTTTTCTGGTTTTTTTTCTTTGAAGACGTTTCTCTTCTCATCCAAGAAGCTTCTTCGGCTCTGACCGAATGGTGGGGAAGGGAAGGATTGATACTCCTTGCAGATAGCTGGTCATTGGCATCCTTTTAGAGCAGTGGTTCTCAACCTTGGAAGCTTGAAGATGGGTGGACTTCAACTCCCAGAATCCCCCAGCCAGCGCTGCTGGCTGGGGGATTCTGGGAGTTGAAGTCCACCCATCTTCAAGCTTCCAAGGTTGAGAAACACTGTTTTAGAGGGTCTTTGAGGCCACTTGGGGGTTTCTCTGTGTCCTCAGGGTCACCTGAGTGGTGCAAATGCTTCCTGTAGTCTCTGGAAATCCTCTGGAAATCCATTCCTACTCCCACACCTGAATCCTCTGGAAATCCAATCCGTAGGAATAGATTTCCAGAGGAAAAAATAGCAGACTTACAGGTACACAACTCAGGTGACCCTGAGGACACAGACAAACCTCCAAGTAGCCTCAACGACCCTCTAAAAGGATGCAAACAACCCGCTGTCTGCAAGGAATTTAAATCCTTCTCCTTCCCCACCATCCGGTCAGAGCCGAAGAAGCTTCTTGGATGAGAAGTGAAACATCTTCAAAAGAAAAAGAAAAAAAAACAACAGAAAGTCCAGTTGCCTCCTGAAAATTTATTTTAAATTTTTGTATTTGTGTGTTTTATCTTGTGGCTGTTCACCGCCCTGAGTCCTTTGGGAGAAGGGCGGTATAGAAATTTAATAATAAAATAATAATAAAATAAAATAAAATAAAATAAAATAAAATAAAATAATAAAATAAAATAAAATAAAATAAAATAAAATAAAATAATAAAATAAAATAAAATAAAATAAAATAAAATAAAATAATAAAATAAATAAATAATAAAATAAAATAAAATAAAATAATAAAATAAAATACAATACAATACAATAAAATAATAAAATAAAATAAAATAATAATAAAATAAAAAATAAAATAAAATAAAATAAAATAAAATAAAATAAAATAAAATAAAATAAAATAAAATAATAAGCACCTTTTGGGACAACTTAGAGCCTTGGTGGCGCAGCAGACTAAAGTGCTGTTAAATAGCACCAGCTGCCTGCAATTACTGCAAGTTCGAATCTCACCAGGCTCATGGTTGACTCAGCCTTCCATCCTTCCGAGGTAGGTAAAATGAGGACCCGGATTGTGGGGACAATAAGCTGACTTTGTATAAAAAAGAACACCGCTTGGGGGGCTGAAAGCCCTACTAAGCAGGTACAGTATATATAAAAAGTATGAAGGCTATTGCTTAACGCATTGTAAGCTGCCCCGAGTCTCCGGAAAAGGGCGGCATATAAATTGAACCAATCAATCAATCAATCAATCAATCAATCAATCAATCAATCAATCAATCAATAAATTCATTAAGGGTTATGGCTGCAGAAGCAGTGGAAATCTGGATGCAACGCTCTACTTATAATATCCAAAATAGGGCACCCCAATCCTAGGAAACCTGCTGCAGGGAGTCCTCAACTTACAACCATTCGTTGAAACAAGTTACAATGGCACTTGAAAATGACACCGGTCCTGGCTATGGTCTTAAGTCGAGGACTACAATAGTCCTCAACTTAACCATAGCTCATTTAGTGACCATTTGAAATTGCGACGGCGCTGAAAAAAGGTAAGACTTAGGACCGTTTTTCTCACTTACGACCGTTGCAGCATCCCCATGGTAGCGCGATTAAAATTCAGACGCTTGGCGATGGACTCATACTTATGACGCTTGCAATGTCCCGGGGTCAAGTGATCCCTTTTTGCGACCTTCTGAGCAGCCAAGTCAATGGGGGAAGGCGGATTCACTTAACAACCGGGTTACTAACTTAACCACTGCCGTGATTCACTTAACAACCGTGGCAAGAAAGGCCGTAAAATGGGGCGAACCTCACTTAACAAATGCCTCACTTAGCAACAGGAATTTGGGGCACAATTGCGGTCCTTGACTACCTGTAATGGTGAGCGCACGGCATGAAGGACTGAGATTTAGTGTGAAAAAGTACCACATTAGGACACAAATAACAGAAAAACAGAATTGGAAGGGACCTCGGAGGTCTTCTAGTCCAACCCCCTGCTCAAGCAGGAGGCCCCACACCATTCCAGATAAGTGACTGTCGAGTCTCTTCTTAAAAAGCCTCCAATAATGGAGCACCCGTACGGCCTCTGGTGGCACGCTGTTCCCTAGGATTTCTCCTTAGTTCTAAGTTGCTTCTCTCCTTCATTAATTTCCATCCATTGCTTCTTGTTCTCCCTTCAGGTGACTTGGAGAATAGGTTTCAATGCAGAATAGAGCTGGAAGGGACCTTGGAGGTCTTCTAGTCCAGCCCTCTGCTCAAGCAGGTGACCTGTGATGGCGAACCTATTGTTTTTTGTTTTTGTTTTTATTAAATTTATATACCGCCCTACTCCCGAAGGACTCAGGGCGGTGAACAGGCACAAAACAAAATACATAGATACAAAAGTTAAAAAACATAATTAAAACCAGATTAAATAATTTAGCCCGAGACAATTAAAAATCCCAATAATTTAAAACAGATTAAAATTTCGATTTAAAAGAATTTTAAAACAAGGGAGAAAAATTAGGCCAGGCCGGCTTGCTGGAATAGGAGGGTCTTAAGAGCACGGTGAAAAGTGCGCAGATCTGGGATCCTCCGTATCTCCGGGGGGAGCTCGTTCCAGATAGTGGGTGCCCCCACAGAGAAGGCCCTCCCCCTGGGGGCCGCCAGTCGACACTGCTTGGCTGACGGCACCCAGAGGAGCCCCTCTCTATGAGAGCGTACCGGCCGGTGGGAGGCTGCTTGTGGTAGTAGGCGGTCCCGTAAATAACCAGGTCCTAAGCCATGGAGCGCTCTAAAGGTGGTGACCAAAACCTTGAAGCGCACCCGGAAGACCACCGGGAGCCAGTGCAGCTCGCGCAGGAGGGGGGTCACACGGGAGCGCCATGTTGCTCCCATTACCACCTGCGCGGCCGCACTCTGCGCCAGTTGGAGCCTCCGGGTACTCCTCAAGGGGAGCCCCATGTAGAGAGCCACAGGTGGCACGCGTAGCCCTATCAATTCAGCTCTGGCACGAAACAGGCTGTTTCCCGTCTCTGGAGGGCCTCGGAGGGGGGGTGGGGAAGGCCCGTTTTTTGCTGTCCCCAGCCTCCAGAGCCTCTCTAGGAAGTTGGCAAATGGGCCGTTTCCAGCCTCCGGAGGGGTGGGGAAAGCTGTTTTCACCCTCCCCAGACTCTTAGAGAGGCTCTGGAGGCTGGGGACAGCAAAAAAATGGGCTTTCTGGTCCCACCGGAAGTTGGCAAACAGGCCATTTCTGGCCTCTGGAGGACCTCCGGGTGGGTGGGGAAGGCCCTCCCCAGACTCCTAGGAAGGCTCTGGAGCCAAGTGAGAGAGGAAAAAGGACCTACCGGGCCATCATGTGCCAGGAGCGGGGAGGGAGCAGGGGGGTTGCACGCGCATGCACAGGGGGCATAGAATTATGGGTGTGGGCACGTAGGCGCACAACCCCCCCAGCCCCCCACTCCTGGCACGCGATGGCAAAAAGGTTAACCATCACTGTCCTATATCATTTCAGAAAAGTGACTGCCCATCTCTTCTTAATAATCTCCAGTGACGGAGAACCCACAACTTCTGGTGGCAAGTCGTTCCACTGACCGTTAAGGCCGAACAATGGCAATTGCCTTCTGAAGAGCATCGATTTCCCCCACCCCACCCCATCAGATCTTTTCTGCACGTTCCACCTGCATGTAGATGAGTCTCCAAAGGTCCTCAGGGGTTGAGCAGACACAGCTGCATAAGCCCATCGCTCAACAGTGCTCGGAGAGCCCGAGGGAGCAAAATCCCTCTTTTTCAACACCTCTTGAGGATAAGGCCATGTGAAAAATGGATTTTTTTTAAAAAAACAAAACAAAACAAAACAAAACACCTAATTTTGGCAGCCGGAGGAGTTTTCCAGTCCTGCTGTGACTCAGGCTGAAGGCCAGGACTTCATAGGAGCCCCAAGGAGAAGGATGGTGTCACTACTACTTCGTAACGTTAGCAGCTGCTCGGAGGTTTTTTTTTTTCTGTTTTGTGCTCGGGTGTCCAAGTTAAGCACGGTGACTCACCACCGGTGACATCGCAACTCTCATAAGCCGAAGGGCCGGGAATTATATGTAAGTCCGATAAAATAAATAAAAAATAAATAAATGACATATCCACACGCCACATCGTGCCTCACGAAACACGCTGACCTTCAGCGAGGAGACACCGAGATCTGGACGGTGTTCCCTGACCTCATTCGGACGCCTTGGTGTCCTTCCAGGCTCAAGTCAACACTTCTGAGAAGACGGGGCTGGGATGCTGGACCCAGGACGTGTTCGCAATTTGGGTGACTTAAGATGTTGGGGTCAAGAAAGGAGAATCACCTCTTTATAAGACCTTGGCAAGGCCACACTTAGAATCCTGCATCCAGTTTTGGTTACCACGATGTAAAAAGAGGATGTTGAGACTCTGGAAAGAGTGCAGAGAAGAGCAACCAGGATGATGAGGGTACTGGAGGCTAAAACATACGATGAACGGTTGCAGGAACTGGGCCTGGCTGGTCTAGTGAAGAGAAGGACCAGGGGAGGCAGGATAGCCGTCTTCCAATAGTTGAGGGGCTGCCACAGAGAGGAGGAAGGGGGTCAAGCTGTTTTTCAAAAGCACCCGAAGGCCAGACAAGGAATAATGGATGGAAACTGATCAAGGAGAGATTCAACCTGGAAATAAGGAGAATCTTCCTAACAGTGAGGACAATTAACCAGTGGAACGGCTGGCCACCAGAAGTTGTGGGTGCTCCATCAACTGGAGGCTTTTGGGAAGAATCAGAATGAGAATAGAGGTGGAAGGGACCTTGGAGGCCTTCTAGTCCAGCCCCCTGCTCAAGGAGAGACAGGATAGCCATTTGTCTGAAATGGCATAGGGTCTCCTGCTTGATGAAGGGGTTGGACTAGAAGACCTCCAAGGTCTCTTCTGTTATTCCGGTCTTCTGGTTCTTCCTAGTAAGTTCAAAAGAGCTTCCTCAGCAGGAATCACAGACCGTGGGGTCGAAGGAGTGCAATCTGTGTATAGCATACAAGAAAGCCAATTCTGGGGGATTCTGGGAGTGGAAGCCCACCCCTTTTAAAGCATGCTGGATGGGGAATTCTGGGAGTGGAAGCCCACCCCTCTTAAAGCAAGCTGGCTGGGGAATTCTGGGAGTGGAAGTCCACCCCTCTTAAAGCATGCTGACTGGGGAATTCTGGGAGTGGAAATCCTCCCCTCTTAAAGCATTGCTGGCTGGGGAATTCTGGGAGTGGAAGTCCACCCCTCTTAAAGCATTGCTGGCTGGGGGATTCTGGGACTGGAAGTCCACCCCTCTTAAAGCATGGCTGGCTGGGGGATTCTGGGAGTGGAAGTCCTCCCCTCTTAAAGCCTGCTGGCTGGGGGATTCTGGGAGTGGAAGTCCTCCCCTCTTAAAGCATGGCTGGCTGGGGAATTCTGGGAGTGGAAGCCCACCCCTCTTAAAGCATTGCTGCCTGGGGGATTCTGGGAGTGGAAGTCCATCCCTCTTAAAGCAAGCTGGCTGGGGAATTCTGGGAGTGGAAGTCCTCCCCTCTTAAAGCACGCTGGCTGGGGAATTCTGGGAGTGGAAGTCCTCCCCTCTTAAAGCATGGCTGGCTGGGGAATTCTGGGAGTGGAAGTCCTCCCCTCTTAAAGCCTGCTGGCTGGGGGATTCTGGGAGTGGAAGCCCACCCCTCTTAAAGCATGCTGGATGGGGGATTCTGGGAGTGGAAATCCTCCCCTCTTAAAGCATTGCTGGCTGGGGGATTCTGGGAGTGGAAGTCCATCCCTCTTAAAGCAAGCTGGCTGGGGAATTCTGGGAGTGGAAGTCCACCCCTCTTAAAGCATTGCTGGCTGGGGAATTCTGGGAGTGGAAGTCCTCCCCTTTTAAAGCAAGCTGGCTGGGGGATTCTGGGACTGGAAGTCCACCCCTCTTAAAGCATGGCTGGCTGGGGGATTCTGGGAGTGGAAGTCCACCCCTCTTAAAGCATGGCTGGCTGGGGAATTCTGGGAGTGGAAGTCCTCCCCTCTTAAAGCATGGCTGGCTGGGGAATTCTGGGAGTGGAAGCCCACCCCTCTTAAAGCATGGCTGGCTGGGGGATTCTGGGAGTGGAAGTCCACCCCTCTTAAAGCATTGCTGGCTGGGGAATTCTGGGAGTGGAAGTCCACCCCTCTTAAAGCATGCTGACTGGGGAATTCTGGGAGTGGAAATCCTCCCCTCTTAAAGCATTGCTGGCTGGGGAATTCTGGGAGTGGAAGTCCTCCCCTTTTAAAGCAAGCTGGCTGGGGGATTCTGGGACTGGAAGTCCACCCCTCTTAAAGCATGGCTGGCTGGGGGATTCTGGGAGTGGAAGTCCTCCCCTCTTAAAGCATTGCTGGCTGGGGAATTCTGGGAGTGGAAGTCCACCCCTCTTAAAGCATGCTGACTGGGGAATTCTGGGAGTGGAAATCCTCCCCTCTTAAAGCATTGCTGGCTGGGGAATTCTGGGAGTGGAAGTCCTCCCCTTTTAAAGCAAGCTGGCTGGGGGATTCTGGGACTGGAAGTCCACCCCTCTTAAAGCATGGCTGGCTGGGGGATTCTGGGAGTGGAAGTCCACCCCTCTTAAAGCATGGCTGGCTGGGGAATTCTGGGAGTGGAAGTCCTCCCCTCTTAAAGCATGGCTGGCTGGGGAATTCTGGGAGTGGAAGCCCACCCCTCTTAAAGCATGGCTGGCTGGGGAATTCTGGGAGGGGAAGTCCTCCCCTCTTAAAGCATGGCTGGCTGGGGGATTCTGGGAGTGGAAGTCCACCCGTCTTAAAGCATGGCTGGCTGGGGAATTCTGGGAGTCTTCAACTTGCCGAGAGGTACCAAACGTTGCCCAGGAGGACGCAAGTGAGGCCGAGAGAGAACTCCCCACTCCTGCAGACAATAGCTTGGCCTGAGAGCGCTGACGGTGTAAGTGTTGGGAGATTAAGCAGACAATGCAAACCCTACGAGAGCCTCATTTTGGGTACATAACGCTTGTAAAGAGGCCCACCTGCCATTTGTTTGGCCAAGGGAACCGGGAAGAAAACAGCGCCAGCACACAAAGCCTCCTTTCCAGGGTTTGAGGGGTGACAATTTCCTGTTGTGCTGCCAGGGCCGAGAGATAGAAACTTCCTGTCCTTTTGTGTTATTCCGACTTATCGGCAGGGCGTTTATTAAGCAACCTGATGGAGTCAGCAATCTGGCCCCAGATTTCTTTCTCTGCAAACAGCCCCCCCCCCTCTCTTTTTTTTTTATTCCTTGGCGGCACAAAGCTGGGAGTTAGAACAATTTTTTTTTCTCCCCCTAACTATATTTTGCTGGGAGGGAGCTGTCTCTTAACCCTACGCAAATACCAAAATTCAGGCGCGGGAAAAGGGAATATAAAGCCCTGGAAACTTTGCTCTGGAAAGGAGGGCTGGCTTGCCAGAGGCTCACTCTTAGAAATGTGACAAGAAGCAGGTTACAAAAACTGCAGCGTAGGACCGATGGATGAGATTATTGGTAGCTGAGGGTTTCGGGGGGGGGGGGGGGATGTCTGAGCTTGGCTCTTTTCTTGCAGGCTAGGGAACATTCATCCGTGCTAGAATTTTAAATTTTGGGGTTTTAATTTGGGCCGAAATTATTTAATAATTTTAATTATTTTTTTTATTTGATTTTTTAAATTTGATTTATATGCCGCCCTTCTCCGGAGACTCAGGGCGGCTTACAATGCATTAAGCAATAGACTTCATCCTTTTGTATATTTATACAAAGTCAGCTTATTGCCCCCACAAACTGGGTCCTCAATTTACCTACCTTAGAAAGGATGGAAGGCTGAGTCAACCTTGAGCCTGGCGAGATTCGAACCTGCAGTAATTGCAGGCAGCTGGTCTTAATAACAGGGTGCTTTAGACCACTGTACAACCAAGGCTCAATTTTTTAATTGATGTCTGTATATTTTTGTGTTTTTAATAGGCTGTACACTGCCCTGAGTCCTTCAGAAGGGTGGTATAGAAATAATTTTTTTATTATTATTATTATTATTATTATTATTATTATTATTATTATTATTATTATTATTATTATTATTATTATTGGGAAGGAGGACTGTGGGGGTGCTTGGGGCTCTCTGAGCTTGGTTGGTTTTTTGCAGACGTCTCATGACCCAACTAGGGAACAGCATCAGTGCCAGGAGGGAGTATGGGATTTGCTCTCTGTTTATATACAGCTAGATTGATTAGGAGAGAATCTTTGTAGTTCAGGGGTGAACTGAAAGGTCCTTGGTGCTCTCTGAGCTGGGTGGTTTTCTTGTAGACGTTTCCTGACCCAACTAGGGACATCATCAGTGCTAGAAGGGAGGGAGTTTGCAAAGAGAAAGAGGAGGGGGTAAGAGGAGGAGGACTATAGAGTCCTTGGTGCTTTCTGAGCTTGGTTGTTTTTCTTGCAGGTGTTTCTTTTTTTTAATTAAAAATTTACAAATTTTATTAAACCACAAATTAGACATTTACACAACATACAACATATAAATAAATAACTTATCCTTTTTAAGCATTGTTTCATAGTGGCTTTCCATCTAATACTTTATATTTCTTCCCCTTTTTCTTAATCTAATACTTCTTCCCCCCTTCCTCCTATTCTTCTTTTCTTTTTTCTTTTCCCCTCCTTATCTTTCCCCCCATAGAGATCTATATATTTCGATTATAAATAAAAATGTAAATATGTATATAAATAATTTTTATAGGTATATAATATGAATATAGAAATGTAAAAAAGTAAAGATATAATCAAAATAGTCTTGCAGGTGTTTCATTACCCAAGTAACCTCGTGAGTGTTAGGAGGCAGTTGGGTTTGTGGAGAAGAGGAAGAGGAGGAGGAGGAGGAGGAAGAGGAGGAGGAGGAGTGGTGGTGGGGGGGGAAGAGGGAAACCGTGGGGGTCCTTGGTGCTCTCTGAGCCTGGTGGTTTTCTTGCAGACGTTTCCTGACCCAAATAGGTAACATCATCAGTGCTAGAAGGAGGGAGTTTGCAAAGAAAAAGAGGAGGGGGGAAGAGGAGGAGGAAGAGGAGGACTGTGGGGTTCTTGGTGCTCCCTGAGCTTGGCTCTTTTCTTGCAGACGTTTCATTACCAAGCCAGGTAACTTCATCAGTGCTAGTATATTTTGTATTCTACTGCACTGGAAAAAGTTGGAAGTCACTGCTATTTCCCCCCACTTTCTCTGCACCCCCCTTTCCTTCTCTTATTCCCCGATTATCCTTGTTCCTTTAAGTATTTTATGTTATAATAAATTTCAATGAAATTTGAAAAAAAGAAGGAGGAGGAACTTTTACTGAAGAAGAAGTTCCAATAGAAGAGATTATTCGTAGCTGAGGGTTGAACCGTGGGTTCCTGGGCGATGACTGAGCTTGGCTGTTTTCTTGCAGGACATTTCATTCCCTAACTAGGTTATAGCATCCGTGCTAGAAGGGAATGGGGTTTGCTCTTATTTTATACGCAGTAGCTTGCCCTGACAGGTATTTGTGTGCGTTTGGATTTCTCCTTGGTAGTTCCTTGCTTGTTTTCTCATTGATCGGACAAACCGCCGTAGAGAAAGAAGGGAACGAGCATCTCTCCCTTCTAGAACTGATGATATTACCTAGCTGGGTAATAAAATGTTTTCTGCAAGAAAACAAGCTCAGAGAGCACCAAGGACCTCACAGGACTCCAGCTCTTCCTCGCAACCTCCCTCCTTTCTAGCACTGATGATGTTCCCTAGTTGGGTCATGAAACATCTGCAAGAAAACCACTAAGCCCAGAGAGCACCCAGGGACCCTGCAGTCCTCTTCCTTCTCCAACCCCTCTCTCTTCTAGCACCCTTCTCCTCCCTTTTCCTTCTCCTCCTCTCTGCAAAACCCACTCCCTTCCAGCACTGATGCTGTTACCTAGCTGGGTAAAGAAACGTCTGCAAGAAAACCACCAAGCTCAGAGAGCACCAAGGACCTCACAGTACTCCAGCGCTTCCTCCCTTCTAGGACTGATGAGGTTACCTAGTTTGGTCGTGAAATGTCTGCAAGAAAATCACCCAGCTCCAGAGATCACCAAGGACCTCCCGTTATATTGTCCTCTTAAATTAGGACTTCGTGCTCTGCAGTTGGATTTGAAGGCTTCTGGGGTTCTACCTGAGCTGCCTTCTACCATTCTGATGAGCTGCCTTTTCCCTAGAGCAAATTAAAAAAAACGCACACACAGAAAATAGAAGAGCCTTGGTAGTACAGTGGACTAAAGCACTGTTATTAACATCAGCTGCCTGCAATTACTGCAAGTTCGAATCTCACCAGGCTCAAGGTTGACTCAGCCTTCCATCCTTTCTAAGGTAGGTAAAATGAGGACCCAGTTTGTGGGGGCAATAAGCTGACTTTGTATAAAAAATATACAAAAGTATGAAGGCTAATGCTTAACGCAGTGTAAGCCGCCCTGAGTCTCTGGAGAAAGGCGGCATATAAATTAAAGCAAAAAAAAAAGAACGAAGGAATGCAACCTTGGCTGTTTCTGGGGTCCCGTTTTGCAGCAGGATTTGGTGAATGAACGGTGGAGCAACCGTCTTAATATTTCTCAGGATGATATTCTTGGGGCTATTCCCCAGATGGAAATATTTGAGGCTGAGATTTTAAAAAAAAACTTTCCCAAATTCAGCCGCGTCTGTCTCAGATTTTCTGAAAATCCTGAAACTCTTCTTGAAAAAAATCATGGCGTAAATTCTGGTAAAAAGTACCGAAAGGATAAAGGGATCTCAAGCAATCCCATTACACGAGAAAAAAAAGAGAAAAGATGCTAGCTTTAAGCAGAGGCTAGATTTAAAAAGCTTCTCACCTTGTTTTCTAAACCATGGCAGCTTGAAGATCAGTGGTGGGTGAACTTCAACTCTTAATGATTTCCCAGGATTCCCCAAGCAGCAGGCTGGGAGTTGAAGTCCACCCCTCTTAAATCATGTGAGCTGGGGAATTCTGGGAGTTGAGGTCCATCCATCTAAATCATGCTGGCTGGGGGAATTCTGGGAATTGAAGTCCACTTGTCTTAAAGCATGCTGGCTGGAGAATTCTGGGAGTTGAGATCCTCACCGCTTAAATCACACTGGCTGGGGAATTCTGGGAGATGAAGTCCATCCATCTAAAGCATGCTGGCAGGGGAATTCTGGGAGTGGAAGCCCACCCCTCTTAAATCATGTGAGCTGGGGAATTCTGGGAGTTGAGGTCCATCCATCTAAATCATGCTGGCTGGGGGAATTCTGGGAATTGAAGTCCACTTGTCTTAAAGCACGCTGGCTGGGGAATTCTGGGAGTTGAGGTCCTCACCGCTTAAATCACACTGGCTGGGGAATTCTGGGAGATGAAGTCCACTTGTCTTAAAGCAAGCTAGCTGAGGAATTCTGGGAGTTGAAGTCCATCCATCTAAAGCATTCTGGCTGGGGGATTCTGGGAGTGGAAGCCCACCCCTCTTAAAGTATGCTGGCTGGGGAATTCTGGGAGTGGAAGCCCACCCCTCTTAAAGCAGGCTGGCTGGGGAATTCTGGGAGTTACTAACATAACAATGGCAGTGATTCACTTAACAACCATGGTAGGAAAGGCTGCAAACTCACTTAAAAATTGTCTCGGTTAGCAGCAGAAACATAAGACTGTATGATGGTCCTAAGTCGAGGACTGCCTGCACTTGAGAAACAGAAAGGGAACAACTGCCTCTTCACACAACTAAGCAGTTAGGAACACCTTAATGAAATACGCAGATTGATATTTTTTAAAAGGGAAGGAAAGTTTTCTATCTGATATACCATCAGCTCGGCCGAGGCAGGTGTGCCGGACTTTAATATTAGAGTTCGGTTATAAATACCCCAACTTCAGACATACCAGGCGTAACTTTTCCCTGATAAGAGAGCAGCCAGGAAATGAAAACTCTCCCCGAAGCACCTCCTTATCTAGAAAAGGCCTAAAATTATTACTTGAACTAATAAAGTAATTTTGCTTTTTTAAAAGAAATGATCTCTCTTTCTTTTCTTTTCTTTTTTTTAATGATAAAGGCAGGCGCTAGATTTATTACGACTTGGTGAGCTGTGAAATAATGGAGGGGTTTTAAACTTTTACAATCTTCCCCGGCAGCACAGTCTCGTAACCAAAACTGAAGACCCCACACCCATTAATCTCGCCCCACCAGCATGGTGGTATTTTTTGAACTCTCCAGCACTGCTCCATCATTAGCCAACAGGTAACCTTGTCGAAAACAGCCTTAGTAGATTTCAAATTTGTATTCGAAAAAAATGTTTTCGGGGCCGAGATGGGGCCTTACAGCCTTATACAATATTACTGGACTGCAGCGCCCGCCATCCAGGTGAGCTCACCTGGAACAGGAGGACTTGGCGCCCATCACTCACACACTTTCATCCTCACCCGCTGTCGTGGTCCGCCAGCAGCCTGCAGAGCTGGCAGCGGAGTTGGACAGTGAGGAGGCTGGGGAGGAACATGGGCCAGTCCTGGAGTCTGGGGAAAACTCAGACGAGGGCTCTGCGTCGGAGGCAGAGAGGAGGCCAGGGCCATCTGGGAGTGATTTGCTGACTCCGGAGCTTCCAGAGTCAGACAGCAGAGAGGCAGGGGGAGCCTGTTCCTAGTGCATGCATGCGCAGAGCTGCCAGAAGGCATGAACAGTTAAAACTAAAGGGACGACTCAGGAGTAAGGCCTGGAGATGATTGGCCCCACTCATAAGGCTTAAAAGAGCAGGAAAGGCTCTTGGGATCTTTGTAGGAAAGCAACGTTGTTAATTCTGTTCCCAGTCGGCATCTCTGTTTGATTCTGGACTCAGTGGGTCTTTGCCAAGTAGGTCTTTGGCAGCGTGTCAAGAGAGACAAAGGTGGGTGATTATCCCGAAGGACTTTTTGCAACTAACTGGGACTCAGCTGTGAATGAACGTAATTCACAGCTGTTGCCATAAAAGAGGTTTTTGGGACTACTCGTGTATTTTAATGACTAGTGCCTAGAAAGGGGCTACCCTTCAACAGTATTCTTCTGACCCATTGAGACCACATCCTTTGGGGCTCCAGATGTTAGACCTCAAAAGACCAGTTTTTCAAACCTGACATTGGTTGCCAGACTGGTTTTTTTGATGCAGTTTAAGAGATTGTCATATGGGGAGACTCTCATCCAGGTCACGATTGTCCCAAAGGTGCTATTTTCAAGAGGCAACTGGACTTTCTGGGTTTTCTTTCGTTTCTTGTCTTAGAATAGTTGGAAGGGACCTTGGAGGTCTTCTAGTCCAACCCCCTGCCCAGGCAGGTGAAACCCTATACCAGGGTTAAAAGAGCCGAGGTGGCGCAGTGGTTAGAGCGCAGTACTGCAGCTATTTCAGCTGACTGCTAGTTCAGCAGATCAGCGGATGAAATCTCACGGGCTCAAGGTTGACTCAGCCTTCCATCCTTCCGAGGTGGGTAAAATGAGGACCCAGATTGTTGGGGGCAATATGCTATTTAGTATACTGTCTATTGGTATAAGCCGCCCAGAGTCCTCGGAGAGTGGGTGGCATAGAAATATGAATAATAAAATAAATAAAATAAATACCAGTGATAGGTAACCTTTTCCGGACCCCAAGATGCCCCCCCAGGCATGCGCGGCAGAGACCTGGAGACCAGCTGGCCGGCGGGAGGCACACGCGCATATGCAGTGGGGCTGAACTGGGGTGACGGCTCGCGTGCCATCAAGAGAGGGCGCTGCGTAACACCTCTGGCCATAGGTTCGCCATCACGGCCCTATACCATTTCAGACAAATGGTTGTCCAATCTCTTCTTAAAAACTCCCAGTGTTGGAGCATTCACAACTTCTGGTGGCAAGTAGTTCCACTGATTAATTGTCCTCACTGTCAGGAAATTTCTCCTTAGTTCTAGGTTGCTTCTCTCCTTGATGAGTTTCCACCTGTTGCTTCTTGTCCTGCCTTCAGGTGCTTTGGAGAATAGCTTGACTCCCTCTTCTTTGGGGCAGCCTCTGAGATATTGGAACTCTGCTATCATGTCTCTCCTAGTCCTTCTCTTCTTCAAACTAGACATTCCCAGTTCCAGCAACCGTTCTTCATATGTTTCATCCTCCAGTCCCCTAATTATCATTGTTGCTCTTCTCTGCACTCTTTCTGGAGTCTCAACATCTTTTTTGATATTGTGGTGACCAGAACTCGATGCCGTATTCCAAGTGTGGCCTTATCAAGTGGTATTAACACTTATTTATTTATTTATTTATTTACTGGTTCGATCAGCTGGCCTGATTCCATGTTGGTTTTAATGTTTGATACTGATTTTTAATTGAAATGTTTTCAATTATGGGCCACATTTCATTTAATTATTTTTAAAAAATTATTTTAACTTTTGTGTACCAATGTTTTTATTTTGGCTGTTCACCGCCCTGAGTCCGAAAGGAGAAGGGCGGTATACAAATCTAATAAAAGATAAAGATTAAGATATGCCGCCCTTTCTCCGGAGACTCAGGGCGGCTTACAATGCGTTAAGCAATAGCCTTCATACTTTTTGTATATACCTGCTTAGTAGGGCTTCACATGATCTGGATTCTCTCCCTCTGTTGATGCAGCCTAGAACTGTGTTGGCTTTTTTGGCAGCTGCTGCACACGGCTGGCTCCTATTTAAGGTCCTATTTAAGGGCCTTGGTAGTACAGTGGTCTAAAGCACCCTGTTATTAACACAGCTGCCTGCAATTACTGCTGGTTCGAATCTTACCAGGCTCAAGGTTGACTCAGCCTTCCATCCTTTCTAAGGCAGGTAAAATGAGGACACAGTTTGTGGGGGCAATAAGCTGACTTTGTATAAATATACAAAAGTATGAAGGCTATTGCTTAGCGCATTGTAAGTCGCCCTGAGTCTCCGGAGAAGGGCGGCATATAAATCAAATTAAAAAAAAAAAAAAAAAGTGATTGTCCACTAGGACTCCAAGGTCCATCTCGCAGTTACTACAATTGAGCAAGGTACCACCTATACGGTACCTGTGCATTTTGGTTTTCTTGCCTAAATGTATATGTCTATAGAGCTACTCCATCCTCCGGGCGGAGGATTGTCCTAAAAGTGTTTTTTCAAAAGGCAACTGGACTTTTTGGATTTTCTTTGAAGACGTTTCGCTTCTCATCCAAGAAGCTTCTTCAGCTCTGACTGGATGGTGGGGAATGGAAGGATTTACACTCCTTGCAGACAGCTGGTCATTTGCATCCTTTTTAGAGCAGTGTTTCTCAACCTTGGAAGCTTAAAGATGGGTGGACTTCAAGTCCCAGATTCTGGGAGTTGAAGTCCACCCATCTTCAAGCTTCCAAGGTTGAGAAACACTGTTTTAGAGGGTCGTTGAGGCCGCTTGGAGGCTTATCTGTGTCCTCAGGGTCACCTGAGTGGTGCAAATGGGTGTGGAGCCTCCTTGGAACTGCTGAAAGGACCTATGCTGTAGATTGTTGTAAGTTGAGGACTACCTGTAAAAATCAGGTGCGCATCGTTTTAACAACCAATGGAATTTCTGGTGGAAATTGGGGTCGTACGTTGAGGACTACCTGATGGCCAAATGTTTACACTGAGTCTTTGCTTCCGTCAAGCAAGTACAGCTAGTCCTCGATTTACAACGGTTCGTTTAGTGACCAAAGTTACAATGGCACGGGAAAAAAAGCGACTTACGACCGTTTTTTTCACAGTTATGACCTTTCCAGTGTCCCCACGGTCGCGTGATCGAAGTTCGGAGCGCTTGAGAAGCGTCTCATATTTATGACGGTCCCCAGGCTCAGACGATCCCATTTTGCGACCAAGTCAACGAGGAAGCCGGATTCGCTTAACAATTGTGTGACTAACATATCAACGGCCGTGATTCGCTTAACGACTGAGGCAAGAAAGGTGAGGTAAAAGGGGGCAAAAACTCACTTAGCGACCTGTCTCACTTAACAAACAGAAATTTTCGGGCTCAATTGTGGTCGTACGTCGAGGAAACCGCCTGTATTTCTACGGTCCTTCCACGGAGCTTGACGCTGCTTTCTCCCTCACAAAAAGCGACACAAATTTGTGTGTCTTGGTGTGTAGCACCCTCTACTGGAAAAACGCCTTTTGACTTAATCATAAATTTTTTTTTTTACAAAATTGCAAAAATGGCTCAGCCCATGTCATCCAGCAGCAATACACATCCTCCTCGACTTACAGCACTTCATTTAGCGACCGTTCGAAGTTACCACAGCACAGAAAGAAGCGACTTACGACCGTTTTTTCGCACTTACGACCCTCACTGAATCTCCATTTGGTCACGTCATCCGTATTCGGGCGTGTGGCAATTGATTCGTATTTATGACGGTCACAGCGTCCCGAGGGGGGGGCTCACGTGATCCCCTTTTGCGACCTTCCGACAAGCGAAGTCGGTGGGGAAGCCAGGTTTCACTTAACGACCATCTTTCCTAACTTGATTTCATTTATTTTAGCTATCTTAACTTTTATATTGTATGTGTTTTAATTTCGGCTGTTCACCGCCCTGAGTCCCTAGGGGGAGAAGGGCGGTATATGAATTCAAATATAAATAAAATAAACTTAAAAACTGCAATGATTCACTTAACAACGGTGGCAAGAAAGGGCGAACAATGGGGCAGAAACTCACTTAACAACTGTCTCGCATAGCAACAGAAATCTGGGGCTCAATTCTGATCGTAAATCAAGGATTACCTGTATTTTGTTTGGCAAAGAGAGGCTCAGCGGTTGCATCTCCACAAAGACCCAGACAATCACAAATCGTAATTTGAAATCGCTTTGTGGTGCTTTTTTTCAAGAGGCAAAAAGGAGTTCCTGGTTTTTCTTTGAAGACGTTTCGCTTCTCATCCCAGAAGCTTCTTCAGCTTCTGACTGGATGGTGGGGAAAGGAAGGATTTATACGCCTTGCAGACAGCTGGTCATTTGCATCCTTTTAGAGAGACGTTGAGGAATCCTGGGAGTTTTGTCTGTGTCCTCGGGATCACCTGAGAGGTGCAAATGGGTGTGGAACCTTCTCTGAGAAGGGGAGGGATACAACTTCATCTACCTCTGGTCTTCAACGCAGTCCTTTCAGCAGTTCCAAGGAGGCTCCACGCCCATTTCCACCACTCAGGTGACCCTGAGGACACAGATAAGCCTCCAAGCGGCCTCAACGACCCTCTAAAACAGTGTTTCTCAACCTTGGAAGCTTGAAGATGGGTGGACTTCAACTCCCAGAATTCCTGCACCAGCATGGGGAACGATGGCCCTTTTGAGACTTGTGGACTTCAACTCCCAGAATTCCTGTGCCAGCATGAGGAACAATGGCCCTTTTGTGATTTGTGGACTTCAACTCCCAGAATTCCTGCACCAGCATGGGGAACGATGGCCCTTTTGTCATTTGTTGACTTCAACTCCCAGAATTCCTGAGCCAGCATGGGGAACGATGGCCCTTTTAAGACTTGTGGACTTCAACTCCCAGAATTCCTGAGCCAGCCTGAGCCATGGTTGGCTCAGGAATTCTGGGAGTTGAAGTCCACCAGACATAAAAGGGCCATCGTTCCCCACCCCTGACCTAAAACCTTTGGGACTGAGATGTGAGACATAAAACACAGGATGGGCCTCGGACTAACTTCGCCAGGGTTACGTGCCGATGAAAGTCACGCTTTGGCAGGCAACGCACAAGACCACACTCACACCGACCAATCAAAAGCCGCTCCAGACACTGACCTCTTCGTCGGAGTCGTCCATAAACGCAGCATGCTTAACCAGTCCTTTCTGCTGAACTTTCTTAGGAAAGATAAGTCCATACCTGTCCAGAGAAAATCAAAAGTTTTATGTCTACGGGATTCACCATGGTTTCATTAATTTTAGACTTACATCCCGTCGATTTGTCTAGGAGCAAAACAAGGTACAGGCAGTCCTCGAGTTACGACCACAATTGAGCCCAACATTTCCGTTGCTAAGCGCGACGGTTGTTAAGTGAATTTTGCAGCTTTCTTCGCACAGTTAAGTGACTCACTGCGGTTGTTAAGTTAGTCACACGGTTGTTAAGTGAATCTGTCTTGCCCCATTGACTTTGCTTGTCGGAAGCTTGCAAGAGGGGATCACATGACCCCGGGACACTGCGACCGTCATAAATATGAGTCAGTTGCCAAGTGTTTGGATTTTGATCATGTGACCAAGGAGGATGCTGCAAGTGTCAAAAAAATGATCATAAATCACTTTGCTTCAGTGCTGTTGTAACTTTAAAGCAGATCTTCAAACTTGGCAGCTTGAAGACTTGTGGACTTCAACTCCCAGAATTCTCCAGCCAGGAGTTGAAGTCCACAAGTCTTCAAGCTGCCAAGTTTGAAGACTTCTGCTTTAAACAGTCACAAAATGAACTGTTGTAAGTCAAGGACTACCTGTATATGCAGTTTTGTTCACCCACTTTTCACTTCACAAGAAGTTTGACTTTATTTGATCAATTGCCTGTTTTGTTCGATTTTAAAACAGAGTATCTTGCGACGGGTGTGCAAATGCCTGTGATAAAATACGTACATATAACCTTACTACGATTAGTTAATTCACAATGAAGAAGCACCTTTGTTGGCTGAATAGTATGGCAGTATTTGCCAAAGCTGACAACATCAGGAAGTGTGGATTTCAACTCCCAGAATTCCCCAGCAGGCCATTGTCCCAGCTGCCTATTACAGAGTCCACAACTTACGATTCATTTAGTAACCATTCAGTTACAACAGCAATAAAAAAAAAGTGATTTATGTCCATTTTTCACCCTTAGCAACATCCCCATGGCCACGTGATCGAGATTCAGGTGCCTAGCTACTGGTTCAAATCTACGACGGCTGCAGCTCAACTGTGGTCGTAAGTTGAGGACTCCCTGTATTACAGGTGGCCCTCGATTTACCACACTTGAGCCCAACATTTATGTTGTTAAATGAACCACTGTTGAGTTAGTAACACGGTCGTGAAGCAAATCTGGCTTCCCCGTTGACTTGGCTTGTCAGAAGGTCGCAAAACGGGATCACGTGACCCCGGGGACTCTGCAACCGTCATAAATGGGAGTCAGTTGTCTGAATTTTGATCACGTGATCATAGGGATGTTGCAATGGTTGCATGTGTCAAAAATTGCCGTTAAGTCACTTTTTCCAGTGCCGTTCTAACTTCGGTCGCTAAACGAACTGTTGTAAGTTGAGGACTACTTGTATTAATGCTTTAAGCCGTCTCCCACTTGTAATCAGCTGTGTTGTTTTTGCTGTCCTCCTGCCGGATGATGGAGGCTTGATTCCTACTGTTTCCTCCCTCCTAGCTTGCTTATCATTGGGGGGGTGATGTTAGAAAACCACTTTGTATGTATGTATGTATGTATGTATGTATATATGTATGTATGTATATATATATATATATATATATATATATATATATATATATATATATATATATATATATATATATATCTTTGTAGATCTTTGGTTATTCAGGTTTTCTCCCGCGTAAAGTTGGAGGTGTCTTGGCAACGTTTCGACGAAGTCTCATTTGTCATCTTCAGGCTGGTGTTTTCGGCTTCGTGCGTCTAGGAGCAATGTGTGTGATTGCAGCTGTTTCTTCCTTTTAATTCGGGAGAAAACCCGAATAACCAAAGACCTACATGCAAACACCCGCGAAAACCTCAGAAAACATATATAACTTTATATATATATAATATTTATTTATTTATTTATTTATTTTTATTTTTATTTGATTTATATGCCGCCCTTCTCCGGAGACTCAGGGCGGCTTACAATGCGTTATATTTATATATATATATATATATTTATATATATATGTTTTCTCAGGTTTTTATATATAGATAGATAGATAGATAGATAGATACATATTCCTTTATACATATATTTATTTTATTTTTATTTTATTTTATTAAATTTCTATACCGCCCTTCTCCCGAAGGACTCAGCGCGGTGAACAGCCAAAAGATAAAACACAGAGATACAAAATTTTAAATAGATTAAATATAGATTATATATATATAAAGGAAACATATATATATATATATAACTTTTTATTGTATTTTTTAAAACCGTCCTGCCAAGATGCGGATGACAGACAAGCCCATCTCTGGACTTCATCTCCTTGTGTAGAATAACAACAATAACAACAAAAACAACACAATGACAATAACAACAATACAATTTCGTATCCACAGAGGAACAAACCACCCAATTTTTTTGGGGGGGGGGAAATCCCCAGTATGGAAAGAGACCCCTCCCCCAACTGAGGGGGTGGGGTGGGGGGGGTCCCAGGATTGGGGAGGGGGCCATCCAGGTCAAGCTCGCCCCCTCCCTCCAGCCCCCCCTCGAATGACGTCATTGACCCCCCCTCCTCGGGCCTCGCGCTGGAGTAGGCCGCGATCCCCCCCCCTCCAGACCTCAGCAGCCCCCTCCCTCTGCCCCCCTCCCGCCGCGGGCGCCGTCTGCCCATGCTCAGAGGCCCCCCCGGCCGTCCGCCGACAACAAGGCCAGACTCACTGTTTTCCGGGCGCCGCCATCTTAGAGGCCGGGCCTGCGCGATGCCCCGCCCCGTATCTTCCAGGCCCCGCCCCGCCTTCCTTCTTGCTCTGCACGCGTCATCTCGGGGTGGGCGGAGGGAAAAGGGAGGCGTTCTGCGCATGCCCAGGAAGCGCATCCCTCTTGTCCGAAGATGGGGAAAAATAGAGAGAGGAAGGGGAGAAAAAACCCCTCCCCCCCCAAAAAAGGGGTCCAATTCTGAGGTTTTGATTTTAATTTAACAAAAATTAATTTTCATTTTTTTAAAATTTTAATGAATTAATTTTCTTTTTTTTAATTTTAATGAATCAAATTATTTTCATTCTTTTTAATTTTAATGAATCAAAATAATTTTCATTTTTTAAAATTGTAATGAATTAAATTTTTATTTTTTTTAAATTTTAATGAATTAATTTTCTTTTTTTAATTTTAATGAATTAAATTAATTTTTATTTTTTTAATTTTAATGAATTAAATTATTTTTTTTTAATTTTAATTAATTTAAAATTAATTTTCATTTTTGGGGACCAACAGTTTGTCAAACGAGGAAACTTTTATTTAATTTCAGAATGTCCCTTTGAAAAGGTTAAATTTGAGGCAAAGAAACGGCATTTTATCTATCTATCTATCTTTATCTATGATTTAGCTATCTGTGTCTATCATCTATCTCTAGTTATCAATCAATATCAATCTATGTATCTATCAATTATCATCTATCTATCTTTCTAGATCTATCTATCATCTATCTACCTATCTATCTACCTACCTATCTCTGTCTACCAAAAGAAATTTATTTTATTTTATTTTATTTTATTTTGAATTTGTATACCGCCCTTCTCCCTGAGGACTCAGGGCGGTGAACAGCCAAGTAAAAACATCAAATACAAATATTAAAATACAGTTAAAAGATATATATAAATTTGGCCCCATTAATTAAAAACGATAAACAAAACAATTAAAAACACTTAAAAAATTAGGCCTCTAAAAATTGTCTCTTTCCAAACACCTATTTTAAAAAGAATTTTTTTCAGTTCTAAAACGGAAATTTCCCTTTCAACACATTTATTTATTAGTTCTTTTTAACCTGACTTTATTCTTTTCTGAGTAATTTCAATCATACCAAATCTTTCCTCCTTCTATTTTCCCATTTTCATTAATATTTCCTATTAATATTTCCCCCAAACATAACTGTGAACGTGGTAATATGACCCACTATTCCTATTAAGGCTAGTACGTTGTGCGTTGCGAAGGTTGCATTTGGAGCTGTGGCTTCTTTGGACTTCATGCTTGGCTTTGGGAGGTAGGAGGTGTGCGTTGTCCGCAGAGACACACAAACACACCCGATCATCTCTGGTCATCGCTTGTCCTCAGATCTGCTGGTTCTGATGGTGAGAACTCACCGGCTTTTCTTCTCTCCGGAGCGGGGAAGGTGGTGCTGGAGTGGCTGCCTGGTCCTTGTCATTCATCAGGGTTTACCAACCTTGGCTGCTTGTAGGTGGGTGGACTTCAACTCCCAGAACCCCCCACCCCTCTTAAATTCTGCTGGCTGGGGGATTCTGGGAGTTGAAGTCCACCTGCCTTCAAGTGGCTGAGAACCACAGCTGTATGCCCTTCTCCAAAGGGCTCCTGCTTAGCCAGGAAACCTCTCCATGCTCACCCAGTTAGCCGAGCCGCCCTCCATAATTGCAGCAGATGATCAGTGCAGCCCCTCCCATCTGTTCTGTTTGCCCCCCCAACCTGTCTGCTCATTTTGGTCCTGCGTTCCCACGTCTCAGAATTTAAAGAAGTCAGAATAGAGCTGGAAGGGACCGTGGAGGTCTTCTAGTCCAACCCCCTGCTCAAGCAGGAGACCCCATACCATACATTCCAGACCAGTCTCTTCTTAAAACCTCCAGTGATCGAGCACCCACAACTTCTGGTGGCAAGCTGTTCCACTGGTTAATTGTCCTCACTGTCAGGAACTTTCTCCTTAATTCTACGTTGCTTCTCTCCTTAATGAGTTTCCATCCACCTTTCCTTTCCTTTCCTTTCCTTTCCTTTCCTTTCCTTTCCTTTCCTTTCCTTCCCTTCCCTTCTGCCTCTTTCCTTTTCTTTCCTTTCCTTTCCTTCCCTTCTCTTTCCTTTCCCTTTCCCTTTCCTTCCCTTCTGCCTCTTTCCTTTCCTTTCTTCCCTTCCCTTCCCTTCTGCCTCTTTCCTTTCCTTTCCTTTACTTCTGCCTCTTTCCTTTCCTTTCCCTATATTTTCCTTTCCTTTCCTTTCCTTTCCTTTCCTTTCCTTTCCTTTCCTTTCCTTTCCTTTCCTTTCCCTTTCCTTTCCTTTCCTTTCCTTTCCTTTCCCTTTCCCTTTCCCTTTCCCTCCCCTCATCCCTCTTTCCCTCTACAATCATTGGCATGGAAGGCCCGTGATGTGAGCCTATGGCACGCGTGCCACAGGTGGCACGTGGAGCCATATCTGTGGGCACGTGAGGGTTACTCTAACTTAGCTCCAGCACACCGGCTAGCTGATTTTCGGGCCTTCCGGGCCCACCGGAAGTCGGGAAACAGCCTATTTCCTGCCTTCCGGTGGGCCCGGAAGGCACATTTTCCACTCTCCCCAGGCTCCAGAGGCTTTCTTGGAGCCTGGGGAGGGCAAAAAGGGCCTTCCCACGGACCCCGGAAGCCCTCCGGAGGCTGGAAATGGCCCATTTCCTGACTTCCGGTGGGACCGGAAGGCCCGTTTTTTGCCCTCCCCAGGCTGCAGAGGCTTTCTAGGAGTCTGGGGAGGGCAAAAACAGCCTTCCCCACCCCGCTGGAGGCCCTCTGGAGGCCAGAAACAGCCCATTTCCCAACTTCCGGTGGAACCGGAAGGCCCCTTTTTCGCCCTCCCCAGGCTCCAGAGGCTGCATACCAAAAGCGGGGGGACCGCATGCAGGGGGCTCGCGTTGAACTATGGGTGTGGACACGTGCACACGTGACCCCCGCCATACTCCCCCCACTTTTGGCACGCAACGGCAAAAAGGTTCACCATCACTGCCCTACACCATTTCAGAGAAGTGGCTGTCCAATTAATCTCTTCTTAAAAATCTCCAGTGATGGAGCACCCACAATTTCTGGTGGCAAGCTCTCTCTCTCTCTCTCTCCTTAAATCTTTAGTTCATTTCCAAGATGTCTGCCTCTTGATCGCTAAAACATTCCTCACCCGGGACCGCCAGAGCTGAAGTAGCCAGCCTGAACCTGCATCCTAAGCGTGAAGCGGGCACGGCTGGCAACAGCATGGACAATTCTCAGGTCAGACTCTCTGGAGGTCATCGTGGCTTTTTCTGAACACTTAAGGGGTGCAGGCATAACTGTGGTGGTCCCATCCGAAGTTCTCCCCACTCTTAATCTTCCCAGTAACTTTGAAGATAAACTGTTGAGTGTACAAGTAGTCCTCGACTTACAACAGTTAACTTAGCGAACATTTGAAGAACATTTGAAGAGCCTGAGTGGCGTAGCAGACTAATGCTACTGTTAAAGGTAGTATTTAGCTCCCGGCTGTCTGCAATTACCGCAAGTTCAATTCTCACCAGGCTCAAGGTCGACTCAGCCTTCCATCCTTTCTAAGGTAGGTAAAATGAGGAGCCGGTTTGTGGGGGCAATAAGATGACTTTGTATAAAATATATACAAAAGTATGAAGGCTATTGCTTAACGCATTGTAAGCCGCCCTGAGTCTCCGGAGAAGGGCGGCAAATAAATAAATAAATAAATAAATAAATAAATAAATAAATAAATAAATAAATAAATAAATAAATAAATAAATAAATAAATAAGTTTTTTAAGAAGATGTTGGATAACCCATTTGTCTGAAGTGGTGTAGGGTTTCCTGCCTGGGCAGGGGGTTGGACTAGAAGACCTCCAAGGTCCCTTCCAACTCCATTATTCTATTCTATTCTATTCTATTCTATTCTATTCTATTCTATTCTATTCTATTCTATTCTATTCCATTCCATTCCATTCCATTCCATTCCATTCTACTCTACCCTACCCTACCCTACCCTATTCTTCATTCCAATATACTATTCTATTCTATTCCATTCCATATTTTTTCTTTTCTTTTCTTTTCTTTTCTTTTCTTTTCTTTTCTTTTCTTTTTTCTTTTCTTTTCTATTCTATTCTATTCTATTCTATTCTATTCTATTCTATTCTATTCTATTCTATTCTATTCTATTCTATTCTATTCCATTCTATTCCATTCCATATTTTCTATTCTATTCTATTCTATTCTATTCTATTCTATTCTATTCTATTCTATTCTATTCTATTCTATTCTCTATATTCTCTATATGCTATTCTATATTCTGTATTCTATATTCCATGCTATTCTATGCTATCCTATCCTATTCATGTGATCAACTTTTGCGACCTTCCGACAAGCAAAGTCAATGGGGAAGCCGACTCACTTAACAACCGTGTTACAGACTTAACAATCACAGTGCTTCACTTAACAACGGTGGCAAGAAAGGTCGTAAAATGGGACAAAACTCACTTAACACGTTTTTCACTCAGCAATCTAAATTTTGGGCTCAGTTGTGGTCGTACGTCGAGGACTTAGCGGTAGATTAGCAGACTTTTCATTTCATTAAAAAGAAATGTTCGTTTAGAGCTGTTGGACCGCAACCCCCACTCCCACCCCAAAACTTTTCTGCGTCATAAAAAAGATTGCAAAACTTATTTCCAGGATTATCGTGTTTCTCTCTCTTTCTCCCCTCCGTCTTCCCAATATTAAACCCTCCCCAGTTCTCGACAGTGGCCGATTATCAAAAGGATTGCCGGTTGTAATAACACCGCGGAGTATTTATCAGCAGCCTGAAAATCAGCTTGTAATCTCCAGTTGCAAAACGCTTGCCAGATAAGACGTTGTGTTTTGTCAGGAGGAGGAGAAATAAAAATATTTTAATTTCCCCCAAATTTTATTAAAAACGATGCTTCCGAAGATAGCGGGGAACGGCGTTGTCATCTCCGGCAAACAGCCAATGGGAAAACTTGTTATTTCTTGGCGGGGGGGGGGCGGTGAATGAGTTGGGGAGGAAGGGAAAGGCGCCCCTTTTTTTCCCCTCTTTATTCTATTGGAATAATTCCTCAAAAGATGCTACAGGGTGGAAATCTTTTGTGAAGCTCCCCCCCGCCCTTTTAATTGCGTGGGTTGCAAGAAACTGGCTGGTTTTGAACTTTGTACCCCAATTTTTTTTCTCTCTCTCTCTCTCTCGCCCCCTATCGAAATGTTTCGGAATTACTGGCGAGAACTATAACTCCCGCCTGGGAAACAAGGCGCTTATTTGCAAATCTTTTGTGAAGCGCCCCTCCCCCACTTTTAACTCTGAACTTTGTGGGTTGCAAGAACCCAACTTCCCTGCTTTGTACCCCGATTTTCTCTCTCGCCCCCCCCTATCGAAATGTTTCGGAATTACTGGCGAGAACTATAACTCCCGCCTGGGAAACAAGGCGCTTATTTGCAAATCTTTTGTGAAGCGCCCCTCCCCCACTTTTAACTCTGAACTTTGTGGGTTGCAAGAACCCAACTTCCCTGCTTTGTACCCTGATTTTCTCTCTCGCCCCCCTATCGAAAGGTTTCGGAATTTCAGGTGAGAACTATAACTCCCGCCTGGGAAATGAGGCGCTGCAACGTTTAACGAAGGCTACGAACTTGGGCCCCAGCTTGGATTGAGCGGGTAGCAAAAAGAGGTGGAGCGGAGAGTCGAAATTTGCGACGACCGGATGGACTGAGAAAGCGTGGGCGTTAAAAGGGCCGAAGTCAATTCGGTCAGGCTGTCGCGATGCTGAAGCTTCTTGGCCATTTCGATCAAGGACAGGCAGGCGCGCGCCCAGTTGTAAAGGTACTCTAACGGAGCCGAGCCGAACCTCCAGACCGCTTTCCGACGTGCACCTAGTTGGTTTCGGAAACACACAGACACATGCCGGATTAGTTTCGACGGGCAGTCCTCGATTTACGACCAAGTAACAACACGCTTTTCTTTTTCCTCGTCCCTTCCTCCTCCTCCCCTTTTATCCCGTTATTTTCTTTCTACAGGTAGTCCTCGACTTGCAATGATTCATTTAGCGACCGTTCAGAGCTACAACGGCCCTGAAAAACAGCGACTTACGACCGTTTTCCACACTTGCAACTGTTTTTAGCATCCCCGTGGTCGCGAGATCAAAATTCAGAGGCTTGGCAACTGACTCATATTTATGACGGTCGCAGCATCCCCGGGGGTTACATGATCCCCTTTTGCGACCTTCTGCCAAGCAAAGTCAATGGGGAAGCCAGATTCGCTTAACGACCATGTGACTAACTTAACAACAGCAGCAGTTCCTATAACAACCGTGGCAAGAAAGGTTGTAAAATGGGGGGGGGGGGAAATAACTCAACAGATGTTTCGCTTAACGAAGAAATTTTGGGGTCCATTTTCGTAAGTCGAGGACCTCCCGTATTCCTATATTTCATAATTTTGTCAGACTAATAAAATTCCGCAAGGAAAGTTACAACGGCGGTGAAAAAAAAGTGACTTACGACCGGTCCTCGCACTTAGGACCGTTGCAGCATTTCCTTTTGTGATCAAAAGCTAGGCGCTTGGCAACCTGCCTTTATTTACGACGGTTGCGGTCCAGAGATCACGTGACTGACATTTGCGACTTTGAGGGGCTGTTGGACTAGAGCAGGGGTCTGCAACCTTAAATACTCCAAAAGAGCCATTTGGACCCGTTTCCCCACAGAAAAGAAAACACCGGGAGCCACAAAACCTGGGTGGGCGTGGCCAACTCGATGTCACTCATTTCTACCAGTCACATGACCCCTCCCCTAGCCACGCCTACCCTGCCGGTCATTAGGGCAGAGAACCAGTTGTGAAAAAACACCGGGAACCACAAAATCCTTTTGACATCTCTCTCTCTCCCCCTTCCTCCCTCCCTCCCTCTCTCTCTCCCACACTCCCTCTCTCTCTCTGTATCTCTCTATGTCTCTCTCTCTCTCTCTCCCCCTCTCTCTGTATCTCTCTGTCTCTACCCTGGCCGCTTCTCCATCCCCCCGCCGTCACTCTTACCTTCTCAGGCCAGGCGAGGAGTGACTGGGAGGGGAGGGCGAGGGGCGGGGCCAGCCAGTGGTGGGATCACCTGACAGGAAGCCACAGCGGAGGGCCCAAAGAGCCACATGTTGCTGACCCCTGGACTAGAAGACCTTCAAGGCCCCTTCCAACTTTTTTTTTTATTCTTCAAAAGGATGTCAAAATGGGGACCAATCAGTGGTAGTATTCAAAGGTTCGGACCAGTTCGGGCGAAACGGTGGTGGCGCTATGCCATCCTATATAGCCACGTTTTCTAAGCCGCGCGCATGGGTGCAAGCCGCGCGCGCTCACATTTTCGTTGTGCAGTGAACTGGTGGTAAAATTACGTGAAAATCACTTCTGGGACAGAAGTATGCAGCCGGTTCTATCCGGTTCGGGCGAATCTGTAGCGCCGGTGGCAGGAGGCTCCGCCCACCCACCCGGATGTCATCACGTCCTGTTTTTGACGCTCTGCGCATGCGTAGAAGGTCCCGCGTATGAACAGAGGGGTCGCGAGGGAAGCGAGCGAGCGCACGTGCTCCCGTTTGCGAACCAGGAGTGAAGGTAAGTGGATTTCACCCCTGCTCTGGGGCCCATCTTGTTCTGCAGGGATGATGTTCCACAGGGAGGGAGCCACCGCGGAGAAGGCCCTTCTTCTCGGTCCCACCAGACGGACCTCCTTAACGGGGGGGGGGGACCCCTAACATCCCCTGCCTCCCATGTCGGATTGCTTACTCTTTACCTTGCAGGCAGCTGTAGAGAACCTCCGGCCGGACATCCACGTAAGAAGCGTGGGGTCGAAGTAGCAAATGTTTTCAATAAGTTCTCCGTCAAGTTTCTGCGGGAAATAAGGCCAGGCGGAGTCACCGGGATCGAAGCCGAAAGGCCGGCGAAAGAGGAGAGTCGGCTGCGGCAGACTTAAGTCTCTTCCCCCCCCCACATGTAAAATTGCAACGGAGGTGTACAGGCAGTCCTTGACTTACAACACTTCATTTAGGGACCGAAGTTACCACGGCACTGAAAAAAAGTGACTTGGGGGACTTCGGTGGTAGATTCAGAAACAGAGTTGGTGAAGGATTGTACGATAAAATGGGCACAAAACTTTGGGGAATCAATAACCATGGAGAAAATATGGGTTAGAAATGTAAAATTTACTCAAGCCCAAAACCTGAGAGAAAATTTTTACAAAATGTTTTATAGATGGCATTTAGATCCCAAAAAGTTAGCTTGTATGTACCCGAGTTTACAATCTACGTGTTGGAGATGTAAAGGTGATGATGCAACGTATTTTCATATATGGTGGACATGTAAGAAAATTAAGGCATTTTGGATTACGATATGGTGGGTTATACAAAATATTCTTAAAAGGAAGATAAATTTACTCCACAGTTGTTTTTATTGGGCATAACTGTAGATTGTACAGGCATAGAGACTAATCTGATTTTGAATTTAATAACTGCAGTCAGACTTTTGGTGGCGCAATATTGGAAGAAGGAAGAATTACCTACTATTGAAGAATGGACATAAAAAGTAGTTAATTTAACTCAAGAATTGCAGAAATAGATACCATGAGATGAGCCGTAGGATTGTATAAATAAATGGTTAATATGATTGTAGAAAGATACTGCTGAACTTCTATGAACGTATTAAGGTATAAGCAAGTAAATTTGTAAATAGTATGATTAAGGAAAATGGTTAAATGGACATTAATCATCGATGCGAAGGTTTTCTAGAAGTTAGTCGATTGACATTTTGTTAATGTATAAGTGTTTACATGTGTTTTACGTTTGTTTATGTTAATAAAATTTAATTAAAACAAAAAAAAAAGTAGCTAATTTGGCGGAGATGGCAAAAATCTCTGCATATTTGAAAGATCGTTTGAATGAAAGATATGTACTGGAATGGAGAAATTGGATTGACTATATACAAAACAAACATGGGACTAAAAAGTTGCGAATCGCCTATGAGTGAAATATTTAGATGATTTTTCTTTTTATCCTGACATTTTGGTACCTACGGGGGAGTTAAAGAGTAAGGGGGTGTTAAGAGATTATAGTTAGTTTGTTTATGTTAGATTATGTTTGTTAAATGCAATACCCTGTATTTTGCTCTGGGAATGGGGGGGGGGAGGGAGAAGGGAATGGGTGGGGGGAGAGGGGGGGAAATTTGTTTGTAAAACATTTTAAAACTTTTCAATTAAAAAAAAAGTGATTTGGGGCCATTTTGCACATTTACGAACATTGCAGCATTTAAACCGGGGTGTGTGTGTGTGTGTGTGTGTGTGTGTGTGTCAAACTCGATTTCATTGAGGGCCACATCAGGGTTGTATTTGACATGGGGGGGGGCGTGGGCATGGCCAAGATGGGTGTGGCCAGTTTGACATCATCTCCTGAGGAGGGCTCCTGAGTTCCGTTTTCGGCTGCGATGGCCTCCTGCAACTATGCCAGCAAAAACAGAGCTCGGGAATGCCGCGTGTGGCCCTCCCGAGCTCCGTTTTTGATAGCAGAGGCACCACGGGCCGGTCCTTTGCTGTTTCCACGGTGGCCCCGGGGGCCAGATCTAAACATCTTGTGGGCTGGATCCGGCTCCTGGGCCTTGAGTTTGACACCCCTGATCTAAACTTGTGATCGTGTGAATTTGGAGGCTTGTGTGTCAGACTGCGGTGCTATCTCAAAATTAAATGAATTTCCAATCTTTAAGGAAATCTTTCTTTAATTGAGCTCAGCCACCGGATCATGACTCCGCGCGGACAAGACTGACCTTTTGCCTCCCAATCCCTCCCTTTCCGATCCCCAAATCTCTGCTTCTCATTGGCTCTCTTCCAAGTCCTTCTTCAGACTTCTTCTCCTCGTCATTTCCCAGGAATGTGCCCCCTCCCCTCATCTCCACGACAACCAGGCTTCAAAGGCATTTATCTGGCAAAAGTTTCAGAGTTCATCTTTCGTTCTCCTCTGCTCCCTCTCTATGCCAGCGTTGCAACGCTGACATTGTGATCATAATCCCATGCACATAATTTGTGACCATAATTTAGAAGCTTGGCGACTACAAGAGCCGCCTTGCTCTGGGAAGGATCAGATAAGGTTTCATGGATCCAGGAGAAGCCACATCTTTTCCACACCGCCTTGAGTCTTCGGAGAAAGGCGGCGTACAAGCTGAACAAATAAATAAATAAATAAATAAATTTTCTGGCTACGCAGAGATTCCAAGCTAGGCTCTGGCTGGCTGTTTCCCAATTTCAAATCTGTAGGGTTTTGTTCCCTGGCGGTGCCTCTCTCACCTGTAGGCAGGTGCTCCAATGCTCCACCTCCGCTGTGTCGGCCCACTGCGGGTATAAAATAAGCACCACGCATTTCAAGATGATGTGGACGAGGGCCGGAGGCTTCTCCAAGGATCGGATGTCGCCAAAGGAGGTCCAGGGGTCAAGGTTCCAGATGCAGTTTTGCAGGTCCTGCAGCATGAAGCGGTAGAAGAGGATCCCTCCGCGCCGCCAGTCCCCAACATATTCAGCCTCTGCAACAATAAACCGGGATTTTAAAGAAGGCTGTTCGGAGGCCTCAAATGAAGACCTTTGAGATGGGTGGACTTCAGGTCCCAGAATTCCCCAGCTGGCATGCTTTAAGATGGGTGGACTTCCACCCATCTTAAAGAGCCTGGTGGCGCAGCAGACTAAAGCACCGTTATTAACAGTGCTGTTATTAATATCTGCTGCCTGCAATTACTGCTGGTTCGAATCTCGCCAGGCTCAAGGTTGACTCAGCCTTCCATCCTTTCTAAGGTAGGTGAAATGAGGACCCAGTTTGTGGGGGCAATAAGCTGACTTTGTATAAAATATACAGAAGTATGAAGGCTATTGCTTAACGCACTGTAAGCCGCCCTGAGTCTCCGGAGAAGGGCGGCATATAAATAAATAAAAAAAAAACAACTCCCAGAATCCCCCAGCCAGAATGCTTTAAGATGGGTGGACTTCCACTCCAGAATCCCCCAGCCAGAATGCTTTAAGATGGGTGGACTTTCACTCCCAGAATTCCCCAGCCAGCAATGCTTTAAGATGGGTGGACTTCCACTCCCAGAATCCCCCAGCCAGAATGCTTTAAGATGGTGGACTTCCACTCCCAGAATCCCCCAGCCAGCATGCTTTAAGAGGGGAGGACTTCCACTCCCAGAATCCCCCAGCCAGCATGCTTTAAGAGGGGAGGACTTCCACTCCAGAATCCCCCAGCCAGCCATGCTTTAAGATGGGTGGACTTTCACTCCAGAATTCCCCAGCCAGCAAATGCTTTAAGATGGGTGGACTTCCACTCCCAGAATCCCCCAGCCAGAATGCTTTAAGATGGGTGGACTTCCACTCCCAGAATCCCCAGCCAGCATGCTTTAAGAGGGGAGGACTTCCACTCCCAGAATCCCCAGCCAGCATGCTTTAAGAGGGGAGGACTTCCACTCCAGAATCCCCCAGCCAGCCATGCTTTAAGATGGTGGACTTTCACTCCAGAATTCCCCAGCCAGCAATGCTTTAAGATGGGTGGACTTCCACTCCCAGAATCCCCCAGCCAGAATGCTTTAAGATGGGTGGACTTCCACTCCCAGAATCCCCCAGCCAGCAATGCTTTAAGAGGGGAGGACTTCCACTCCCAGAATCCCCCAGCCAGCCATGCTTTAAGAGGTATTAGAACAATTAATCAATGGAACAACTTTCCTCTAGAAGTTTTGAATGCTCCAACACTGGAAGTTTTTAAGAAGCGATTGGACAGCCGTTTGCCTGAAATAGTCTAGAAGGAACCTTGGAGGTCTTCTAGTCCAATCCCCTGCTGAAGCAGGAGGCCTTATACCATTCCAGACAAATGTTTGTTGCAAATGTTTGTTTGTTTCTTCTTAAAAACCTCCAGAGATGGGAAAGAAGGAAGGAAGGAAGGAAGGAAGGAAGGAAGGAAGGAAGGAAGGAAGAAAGAACGAAAGAAAGAAAGAAAGAAAGAAAAGAAAGAAAGAAGAGAAAGAAAGAAAGAAAGAAAGAAAGAAAGGAATGATGGATGGAAGGAAGGGAGGAAGAAAGAAAGAGAAAGAAAGGGATGATGGGATGGAAGGAAGGAAGGAGAAAGAAAGAAAGAGAAAGAAAGAAAGGGATGATGGGATGGAAGGAAGGAAGAAGAGAAAGAAAGAGAAAGAAAGGGATGATGGGAAGGAAGGAAGGAAGGAAGGAAGAAAGGAAGGAAGGAAGGAAGGAAGGAAGAAAGAAAGAAAGAAAGAAAGAAAGAAAGAAAGAAAGAAAGAAAGAAAGAAAGAAAGAAAGAAAGAAAGAAAGAAAGAATAGCAGAATAACTGAGTTGGAAGGGACCTGGAGGTTTTCTAGTCCAACCCTCTGCTCAAGCAAAATCTCAGATCTTCAGGACTGCCAATACTGGCGAGGTTATTCTCCACCCAACGTGCCACATACCCAAGACATAATATGGTTCCAGATCTCCGGAATCCTCTTTCAGGATCTCGTGCGTGGCGGCTTGCGCCATCTTCAGCATCTTCTGCAGGTCCTTGTGCGCGCAAGGGGACAGCTGTTGCCTGGGTCCAAGGTTGAGGTCCAGCACCATGATAGCTTCCCCAGTTGTGTTCCTCAGGGGCACCGCAAGGTGGTTTTCCCCGTAGAGCCGTTGGGTCACCACCAGAGCGCAGTCTACGCTCTTGAACAGGTAATCCCTGTAGCACAAGGCAAGACAAGGTTGGGGTGTCGATTAAACCACAAGCAGTCCTCGACTTGCGACCATAAAAGTTCACTTCGCTGCAGGTAGTCCTCGACTTACGAGCCGAATATTTCTGTTGCTAAGCGAGACAGTTGTTGAGTTTTGCCCTGTTTTACGACCATTCTTGCCACCGTTGTTAAGCAAATCACTGCATTTGTTAAGTGAGTTGCCCAGCTGTTCAGTGAACCTGGCTCCCCCAATGTCTTTGATGGTCAGGAGGTCACAAAAGGGGATCGCATGGCCCCAGGAAAGTGTCATAAACATGAATCGGTTGCCAAGAGTCTGAATTTTGGCCACAGGGTCATAAGCAGTAGTGGGTTGCTACCAGTTCACCCAAACTGGTAGCGGCAGTGGTGGGAGGCTCCGCCCACCCACCTGGACGCTTCTGCGCATGCGTAGAAGTGTTGCGTGCGCACGCAAACCGGTAGCGACGGGTTTTGAAACCCGCCCCCCCCGGTCATAAGTGTGAAAAACGGTCACAGGTCACCTTTTTCAGTGCCCTTATCAATCCAAATAGTCACTACATGAACTATTGTAAGTCGAGGACTAGCTGCACAGTTGGAGAGGTTCATACGAACTCCTAAAACTTGTAAGCACAGAATGGACGGGTTGGAAGGGACCCTGGAGATCATTTAACTCAACTCTCTGCCCAGAGTAGGACCTTCAACTACATTGCCTAGAGAGCCAGCTTTGCAGGGGTGGGCTGCTGGGGATTCGGGAAAACTTCTAGCTAAGATTCTGTGGAGTTCGGAGAACCCCCCCAAATCCCACTCCTGGCTGGCCTCGCCCACCCCGCCCCTCCCCTCCCAGGAGTCCCCACGGGGCTCATTTTGGATGCAGATAAGTGCAGGGCGCGCGTGGAAGCTCGGGGAGGGCGAAAAACAGGCCTATCGGAAGTTTGGGCCTCTGGAACCTGCGGAGGCTGTTATCGCCCTCCCGGAGGCTCAAGAAAAGCCTCTGGAGCCCGGGGAGGGCAAAAATGCTCCCCGCCCATGGTACAGAAGGCCGACTAGGCCATGCCCACCAGGGGTGGGTTCTAATTTTTTTTACTACCGGTTCTGTGGCGTGGCTTATTTTGTGGGTGTGGCTTGGAGGTCATGTGACTAGGTGGGCGTGGCTAGCTGGTCAGACTCATTTCCTGGAAGGTCCTCGCACTTACGACCAGTCCTCGCACTTACGACCCGACTCATTTGTTTGCTTTTAACACCGATCAGCTGTAGGACGGCCCTTTGAAGCCCCGCGGCAAGAGTTTAAACAGTTTTTTTTCCCCTCTAGTCATCAGCTGGGACTCAGGAGGCAGCAATAGATTGGGGGTGGGGCCAAATAAAAGGTAAGAATAACGTGGGTGGGTGGGAGGGCGGGGGGGGAGAACCGGTTTGGTGACGTCATATCGTCACCGCTACCGGCTCGGCCGAACCGGACCGAACCGGGAGGAACCCACCACTGATGCCCACCATGGCTATGCCCACCCAACAACCAGGCAGAGAACCCCTTGCTAAAATTTTTAAGCCCTTCCCTGCAGCTACGACTCCTACATGACCCGGTAGGAATCTGACAACAGCCAGTAGAATATTAAAGGCCATGTTCTTCCACAGGAACAGGAAGCTCCAAGGCCAAGGCCAAAGAAAGCATAAAAAAACCCCTCACTCTCAACTCCATTTCGTCAGCTGCCCAGCA
>JAXLNS010000138.1:0-5000 GCA_037215915.1 Pantherophis vulpinus
GTAGGGTTAGGGTTAGGGAGAAAAGTTGTAGGGTTAGGGTTAGGGTTAGGGTTAGAGAAACAAGTTGTAGAGTTAGGGTTAGGGTCAGGGTTAGAGACAAAAGTTGTAGAGTTAGGGTTAGGGTTAGGGTTAGGGTTAGGGTTAGGGTTAGGGATAGAGAAAACAGTTGTAGGGTTAGGGTTAGGGTTAGGGTTAGGGTTAGTTTTAGAGAAAAAAAGTTGTAGGGTTAGGGTTAGGGTTAGAGAAAACAGTTGTAGGGTTAGGGTTAGGGTTAGGGTTAGAGAAACAAGTTGTAGAGTTAGGGTTAGGGTTAGGGTTAGAGAAACAAGTTGTAGAGTTAGGGTTAGGGTCAGGGTTAGAGACAAAAGTTGTAGAGTTAGGGTTAGGGTTAGGGTTAGGGTTAGGGATAGAGAAAACAGTTGTAGGGTTAGGGTTAGGGTTAGGGTTAGGGTTAGGGTTAGGGTTAGGGTTAGGGTTAGAGAAACAAGTTGTAGAGTTAGGGTTAGGGTCAGGGTTAGAGACAAAAGTTGTAGGGGTAGGGTTAGGGTTAGGGTTAGGGTTAGGGTTAGGGATAGAGAAAACAGTTGTAGGGTTAGGGTTAGGGTCAGGGTTAGAGAAACAAGTTGTAGAGTTAGGGTTAGGGTTGGGGTTAGGGTTAGGGTTAGGGAGAAAAGTTGTAGGGTTAGGGTTAGGTTCAGGTTCAGGCTCAGGGTTATCATTCTGGAAATGATATTAGCAGAAGCAATGGAAGAAAGCAAGGAGAGGGAGGGAGGGAGGGAGGGAGGGAGGGAGGGATAGATATTAAACGGGATGGACGAAACGTATAGAGCGCACACAAGACACGCGATGAGAAACCACCCGCCCAGAGAAATTCATGTCCGATTTACCGAGAAGACAGGGAGAGCAGAGAGATCGCCATGGATGAGAAACACGACGAGAAAGCACAAAATATCGGCGAGCTGGCGAGAGCAAAGATATCGAGTAGATTCAAGAGAGAAAGCGGAATTATTTGATAAACAACGTAGAGATGACCAAGAACAGGAAAGATGGAGAGATGAAAGTGGGGACGGACGACGGGAGGAGAAGAAAGAACAGCCAAAAGAGAGCCAAGTAAGAGAACAAGACGAGAAAGCGTCGAGAGAAGGAGCAAGAGCAGAAGAAGTTAAAGAAAGAACAAAGGGACCTAAGAACGACTTGCTCGACAAAGCCAATAGATCAGTAAGAAATGGAAGAAGAAATAAAAATAATTTCCTTGACTAGAAATGGACTGGATTCGGCCATTCGGCAAGAGGAAGGAAAATATGGAATAAATGAGGGAAGTTAAGATGAGAAATGATAGGCCTACGAGAGGTTCCTCTGGGAAAACGACACCCAAAACTTTTGAGGAAGGAAGATGGCAGAAATTGTAACAAACTTTTCACTTGAAGTGAAGCTTTTCACGTCAAACCAGCTATTTAAATCAACCCCTCGCAGCCATCCTGGCAGGGAAGCAGAAAACCGAAACACTCCGGTCCGGCCGAGGCCCGGGTAAACCGGTCCCGCCCGAGCGTCCCGGTAGACCGGGACGGCTGCCCGGCGCGGGCACCCCCGGGGCCCGGCGCTGGCACCGAGGCGAAGGGGGAGGTCCCCGACCGAGGCCCGCGGCGCCGGAGCCGGGATCCCGTGCATCCATCGTGGCGGGGGAAACAGAAAGACTGATCCGGCCGAGGCCCCGGTAGACCGGGACGGCTGCCCGGCGCGGGCACCCCCGGGGCCCGGCGCTGGCACCGAGGCGAAGGGGGAGGTCCCCGACCGAGGCCCGCGGCCCCGGAGCCGGGATCCCGTGCATCCATCGTGGCGGGGAAACAGAAACACTCTAGTCCGGCCGAGGCCCCGGTAAACCGGACCCACCCGTGGCCGCCCAAGGCCGTCCCGGTAGACCCGGCCGTCTGCCCGTCGCGGGCACCCCCGGGGCCCGGCGCTGGCACCGAGGCGAAGGGGGAGGTCCCCGACCGAGGCCCGCGGCGCCGGAGCCGGGATCCCGTGCATCCATCGTGGCGGGGGAAACAGAAAGACTGATCCGGCCGAGGCCCCGGTAGACCGGGACGGCTGCCCGGCGCGGGCACCCCCGGGGCCCGGCGCTGGCACCGAGGCGAAGGGGGAGGTCCCCGACCGAGGCCCGCGGCGCCGGAGCCGGGATCCCGTACATCCATCGTGGCGGGGGAAACAGAAAGACTGATCCGGCCGGGGCCCCGGAAAGCCGGACCCGCCCAAGGCCGTCCCGGTAGACCCGGCCGTCTCCCCTTCGCGGACACCCCCGGGGTCCGGCGGGGCCACCGAGGCGCCGGAGCCGGGATCCCGTGCATCCATCGTGGCGGGGGAAACAGAAAGACTGATCCGGCCGAGGCCCCGGTAGACCGGGACGGCTGCCCGGCGCGGGCACCCCCGGGGCCCGGCGCTGGCACCGAGGCGAAGGGGGAGGTCCCCGACCGAGGCCCGCGGCGCCGGAGCCGGGATCCCGTGCATCCATCGTGGCGGGGAAACAGGAACACTCTAGTCCGGCCGAGGCCCCGGTAGACCCGGCCGTCTCCCCTTCGCGGGCACCCCCGGGGCCCGGCGGAGGTCCCCGACCGAGGCCCGCGGCCCCGGAGCCGGGATCCCGTGCATCCATCGTGGCGGGGAAACAGAAACACTCTAGTCCGGCCGAGGCCCCGGTAAACCGGACCCGCCCGTGGCCGCCCAAGGCCGTCCCGGTAGACCCGGCCGTCTGCCCGTCGCGGGCACCCCCGGGGCCCGGCGCTGGCACCGAGGCGAAGGGGGAGGTCCCCGACCGAGGCCCGCGGCGCCGGAGCCGGGATCCCGTGCATCCATCGTGGCGGGGGAAACAGAAAGACTGATCCGGCCGAGGCCCCGGTAGACCGGGACGGCTGCCCGGCGCGGGCACCCCCGGGGCCCGGCGCTGGCACCGAGGCGAAGGGGGAGGTCCCCGACCGAGGCCCGCGGCGCCGGAGCCGGGATCCCGTACATCCATCGTGGCGGGGGAAACAGAAAGACTGATCCGGCCGGGGCCCCGGAAAGCCGGACCCGCCCAAGGCCGTCCCGGTAGACCCGGCCGTCTCCCCTTCGCGGACACCCCCGGGGTCCGGCGGGGGCACCGAGGCGCCGGAGCCGGGATCCCGTGCATCCATCGTGGCGGGGGAAACAGAAAGACTGATCCGGCCGAGGCCCCGGTAGACCGGGACGGCTGCCCGGCGCGGGCACCCCCGGGGCCCGGCGCTGGCACCGAGGCGAAGGGGGAGGTCCCCGACCGAGGCCCGCGGCGCCGGAGCCGGGATCCCGTGCATCCATCGTGGCGGGGAAACAGGAACACTCTAGTCCGGCCGAGGCCCCGGTAGACCCGGCCGTCTCCCCTTCGCGGGCACCCCCGGGGCCCGGCGGAGGTCCCCGACCGAGGCCCGCGGCCCACGGAGCCGGGATCCCGTGCATCCATCGTGGCGGGGAAACAGAAACACTCTAGTCCGGCCGAGGCCCCGGTAAACCGGACCCGCCCGTGGCCGCCCAAGGCCGTCCCGGTAGACCCGGCCGTCTGCCCGTCGCGGGCACCCCCGGGGCCCGGCGCTGGCACCGAGGCGAAGGGGGAGGTCCCCGACCGAGGCCCGCGGCCCCGGAGCCGGGATCCCGTGCATCCATCGTGGCGGGGAAACAGAAACACTCTAGTCCGGCCGAGGCCCCGGTAAACCGGACCCGCCCGTGGCCGCCCAAGGCCGTCCCGGTAGACCCGGCCGTCTGCCCGTCGCGGGCACCCCGGGGCCCGGCGCTGGCACCGAGGCGAAGGGGGAGGTCCCCGACCGAGGCCCGCGGCGCCGGAGCCGGGATCCCGTGCATCCATCGTGGCGGGGGAAACAGAAAGACTGATCCGGCCGAGGCCCCGGTAGACCGGGACGGCTGCCCGGCGCGGGCACCCCCGGGGCCCGGCGCTGGCACCGAGGCGAAGGGGGAGGTCCCCGACCGAGGCCCGCGGCCCCGGAGCCGGGATCCCGTGCATCCATCGTGGCGGGGAAACAGAAACACTCTAGTCCGGCCGAGGCCCCGGTAAACCGGACCCGCCCGTGGCCGCCCAAGGCCGTCCCGGTAGACCCGGCCGTCTGCCCGTCGCGGGCACCCCCGGGGCCCGGCGCTGGCACCGAGGCGAAGGGGGAGGTCCCCGACCGAGGCCCGCGGCGCCGGAGCCGGGATCCCGTGCATCCATCGTGGCGGGGAAACAGGAACACTCTAGTCCGGCCGGGGCCCCGGTAGACCCGGCCGTCTCCCCTTCGCGGGCACCCCCGGGGCCCGGCGGAGGTCCCCGACCGAGGCCCGCGGCCCCGGAGCCGGGATCCCGTGCATCCATCGTGGCGGGGAAACAGAAACACTCTAGTCCGGCCGAGGCCCCGGTAAACCGGACCCGCCCGTGGCCGCCCAAGGCCGTCCCGGTAGACCCGGCCGTCTGCCCGTCGCGGGCACCCCCGGGGCCCGGCGCTGGCACCGAGGCGAAGGGGGAGGTCCCCGACCGAGGCCCGCGGCGCCGGAGCCGGGATCCCGTGCATCCATCGTGGCGGGGGAAACAGAAAGACTGATCCGGCCGAGGCCCCGGTAGACCGGGACGGCTGCCCGGCGCGGGCACCCCCGGGGCCCGGCGCTGGCACCGAGGCGAAGGGGGAGGTCCCCGACCGAGGCCCGCGGCGCCGGAGCCGGGATCCCGTACATCCATCGTGGCGGGGGAAACAGAAAGACTGATCCGGCCGGGGCCCCGGAAAGCCGGACCCGCCCAAGGCCGTCCCGGTAGACCCGGCCGTCTCCCCTTCGCGGACACCCCCGGGGTCCGGCGGGGGCACCGAGGCGCCGGAGCCGGGATCCCGTGCATCCATCGTGGCGGGGGAAACAGAAAGACTGATCCGGCCGAGGCCCCGGTAGACCGGGACGGCTGCCCGGCGCGGGCACCCCCGGGGCCCGGCGCTGGCACCGAGGCGAAGGGGGAGGTC
>JAXLNS010000138.1:17500-22500 GCA_037215915.1 Pantherophis vulpinus
GAGAAACAAGTTGTAGAGTTAGGGTTAGGGTCAGGGTTAGAGACAAAAGTTGTAGAGTTAGGGTTAGGGTTAGGGTTAGGGTTAGGGTTAGGGTTAGGGATAGAGAAAACAGTTGTAGGGTTAGGGTTAGGGTTAGGGTTAGGGTTAGTTTTAGAGAAAAAAAGTTGTAGGGTTAGGGTTAGGGTTAGAGAAAACAGTTGTAGGGTTAGGGTTAGGGTTAGGGTTAGAGAAACAAGTTGTAGAGTTAGGGTTAGGGTTAGGGTTAGAGAAACAAGTTGTAGAGTTAGGGTTAGGGTCAGGGTTAGAGACAAAAGTTGTAGAGTTAGGGTTAGGGTTAGGGTTAGGGTTAGGGATAGAGAAAACAGTTGTAGGGTTAGGGTTAGGGTTAGGGTTAGGGTTAGGGTTAGGGTTAGGGTTAGGGTTAGAGAAACAAGTTGTAGAGTTAGGGTTAGGGTCAGGGTTAGAGACAAAAGTTGTAGGGGTAGGGTTAGGGTTAGGGTTAGGGTTAGGGTTAGGGATAGAGAAAACAGTTGTAGGGTTAGGGTTAGGGTCAGGGTTAGAGAAACAAGTTGTAGAGTTAGGGTTAGGGTTGGGGTTAGGGTTAGGGTTAGGGAGAAAAGTTGTAGGGTTAGGGTTAGGTTCAGGTTCAGGCTCAGGGTTATCATTCTGGAAATGATATTAGCAGAAGCAATGGAAGAAAGCAAGGAGAGGGAGGGAGGGAGGGAGGGAGGGAGGGAGGGATAGATATTAAACGGGATGGACGAAACGTATAGAGCGCACACAAGACACGCGATGAGAAACCACCCGCCCAGAGAAATTCATGTCCGATTTACCGAGAAGACAGGGAGAGCAGAGAGATCGCCATGGATGAGAAACACGACGAGAAAGCACAAAATATCGGCGAGCTGGCGAGAGCAAAGATATCGAGTAGATTCAAGAGAGAAAGCGGAATTATTTGATAAACAACGTAGAGATGACCAAGAACAGGAAAGATGGAGAGATGAAAGTGGGGACGGACGACGGGAGGAGAAGAAAGAACAGCCAAAAGAGAGCCAAGTAAGAGAACAAGACGAGAAAGCGTCGAGAGAAGGAGCAAGAGCAGAAGAAGTTAAAGAAAGAACAAAGGGACCTAAGAACGACTTGCTCGACAAAGCCAATAGATCAGTAAGAAATGGAAGAAGAAATAAAAATAATTTCCTTGACTAGAAATGGACTGGATTCGGCCATTCGGCAAGAGGAAGGAAAATATGGAATAAATGAGGGAAGTTAAGATGAGAAATGATAGGCCTACGAGAGGTTCCTCTGGGAAAACGACACCCAAAACTTTTGAGGAAGGAAGATGGCAGAAATTGTAACAAACTTTTCACTTGAAGTGAAGCTTTTCACGTCAAACCAGCTATTTAAATCAACCCCTCGCAGCCATCCTGGCAGGGAAGCAGAAAACCGAAACACTCCGGTCCGGCCGAGGCCCGGGTAAACCGGTCCCGCCCGAGCGTCCCGGTAGACCGGGACGGCTGCCCGGCGCGGGCACCCCCGGGGCCCGGCGCTGGCACCGAGGCGAAGGGGGAGGTCCCCGACCGAGGCCCGCGGCGCCGGAGCCGGGATCCCGTGCATCCATCGTGGCGGGGGAAACAGAAAGACTGATCCGGCCGAGGCCCCGGTAGACCGGGACGGCTGCCCGGCGCGGGCACCCCCGGGGCCCGGCGCTGGCACCGAGGCGAAGGGGGAGGTCCCCGACCGAGGCCCGCGGCCCCGGAGCCGGGATCCCGTGCATCCATCGTGGCGGGGAAACAGAAACACTCTAGTCCGGCCGAGGCCCCGGTAAACCGGACCCACCCGTGGCCGCCCAAGGCCGTCCCGGTAGACCCGGCCGTCTGCCCGTCGCGGGCACCCCCGGGGCCCGGCGCTGGCACCGAGGCGAAGGGGGAGGTCCCCGACCGAGGCCCGCGGCGCCGGAGCCGGGATCCCGTGCATCCATCGTGGCGGGGGAAACAGAAAGACTGATCCGGCCGAGGCCCCGGTAGACCGGGACGGCTGCCCGGCGCGGGCACCCCCGGGGCCCGGCGCTGGCACCGAGGCGAAGGGGGAGGTCCCCGACCGAGGCCCGCGGCGCCGGAGCCGGGATCCCGTACATCCATCGTGGCGGGGGAAACAGAAAGACTGATCCGGCCGGGGCCCCGGAAAGCCGGACCCGCCCAAGGCCGTCCCGGTAGACCCGGCCGTCTCCCCTTCGCGGACACCCCCGGGGTCCGGCGGGGCCACCGAGGCGCCGGAGCCGGGATCCCGTGCATCCATCGTGGCGGGGGAAACAGAAAGACTGATCCGGCCGAGGCCCCGGTAGACCGGGACGGCTGCCCGGCGCGGGCACCCCCGGGGCCCGGCGCTGGCACCGAGGCGAAGGGGGAGGTCCCCGACCGAGGCCCGCGGCGCCGGAGCCGGGATCCCGTGCATCCATCGTGGCGGGGAAACAGGAACACTCTAGTCCGGCCGAGGCCCCGGTAGACCCGGCCGTCTCCCCTTCGCGGGCACCCCCGGGGCCCGGCGGAGGTCCCCGACCGAGGCCCGCGGCCCCGGAGCCGGGATCCCGTGCATCCATCGTGGCGGGGAAACAGAAACACTCTAGTCCGGCCGAGGCCCCGGTAAACCGGACCCGCCCGTGGCCGCCCAAGGCCGTCCCGGTAGACCCGGCCGTCTGCCCGTCGCGGGCACCCCCGGGGCCCGGCGCTGGCACCGAGGCGAAGGGGGAGGTCCCCGACCGAGGCCCGCGGCGCCGGAGCCGGGATCCCGTGCATCCATCGTGGCGGGGGAAACAGAAAGACTGATCCGGCCGAGGCCCCGGTAGACCGGGACGGCTGCCCGGCGCGGGCACCCCCGGGGCCCGGCGCTGGCACCGAGGCGAAGGGGGAGGTCCCCGACCGAGGCCCGCGGCGCCGGAGCCGGGATCCCGTACATCCATCGTGGCGGGGGAAACAGAAAGACTGATCCGGCCGGGGCCCCGGAAAGCCGGACCCGCCCAAGGCCGTCCCGGTAGACCCGGCCGTCTCCCCTTCGCGGACACCCCCGGGGTCCGGCGGGGGCACCGAGGCGCCGGAGCCGGGATCCCGTGCATCCATCGTGGCGGGGGAAACAGAAAGACTGATCCGGCCGAGGCCCCGGTAGACCGGGACGGCTGCCCGGCGCGGGCACCCCCGGGGCCCGGCGCTGGCACCGAGGCGAAGGGGGAGGTCCCCGACCGAGGCCCGCGGCGCCGGAGCCGGGATCCCGTGCATCCATCGTGGCGGGGAAACAGGAACACTCTAGTCCGGCCGAGGCCCCGGTAGACCCGGCCGTCTCCCCTTCGCGGGCACCCCCGGGGCCCGGCGGAGGTCCCCGACCGAGGCCCGCGGCCCCGGAGCCGGGATCCCGTGCATCCATCGTGGCGGGGAAACAGAAACACTCTAGTCCGGCCGAGGCCCCGGTAAACCGGACCCGCCCGTGGCCGCCCAAGGCCGTCCCGGTAGACCCGGCCGTCTGCCCGTCGCGGGCACCCCCGGGGCCCGGCGCTGGCACCGAGGCGAAGGGGGAGGTCCCCGACCGAGGCCCGCGGCCCCGGAGCCGGGATCCCGTGCATCCATCGTGGCGGGGAAACAGAAACACTCTAGTCCGGCCGAGGCCCCGGTAAACCGGACCCGCCCGTGGCCGCCCAAGGCCGTCCCGGTAGACCCGGCCGTCTGCCCGTCGCGGGCACCCCCGGGGCCCGGCGCTGGCACCGAGGCGAAGGGGGAGGTCCCCGACCGAGGCCCGCGGCGCCGGAGCCGGGATCCCGTGCATCCATCGTGGCGGGGGAAACAGAAAGACTGATCCGGCCGAGGCCCCGGTAGACCGGGACGGCTGCCCGGCGCGGGCACCCCCGGGGCCCGGCGCTGGCACCGAGGCGAAGGGGGAGGTCCCCGACCGAGGCCCGCGGCCCCGGAGCCGGGATCCCGTGCATCCATCGTGGCGGGGAAACAGAAACACTCTAGTCCGGCCGAGGCCCCGGTAAACCGGACCCGCCCGTGGCCGCCCAAGGCCGTCCCGGTAGACCCGGCCGTCTGCCCGTCGCGGGCACCCCCGGGGCCCGGCGCTGGCACCGAGGCGAAGGGGGAGGTCCCCGACCGAGGCCCGCGGCGCCGGAGCCGGGATCCCGTGCATCCATCGTGGCGGGGAAACAGGAACACTCTAGTCCGGCCGGGGCCCCGGTAGACCCGGCCGTCTCCCCTTCGCGGGCACCCCCGGGGCCCGGCGGAGGTCCCCGACCGAGGCCCGCGGCCCCGGAGCCGGGATCCCGTGCATCCATCGTGGCGGGGAAACAGAAACACTCTAGTCCGGCCGAGGCCCCGGTAAACCGGACCCGCCCGTGGCCGCCCAAGGCCGTCCCGGTAGACCCGGCCGTCTGCCCGTCGCGGGCACCCCCGGGGCCCGGCGCTGGCACCGAGGCGAAGGGGGAGGTCCCCGACCGAGGCCCGCGGCGCCGGAGCCGGGATCCCGTGCATCCATCGTGGCGGGGGAAACAGAAAGACTGATCCGGCCGAGGCCCCGGTAGACCGGGACGGCTGCCCGGCGCGGGCACCCCCGGGGCCCGGCGCTGGCACCGAGGCGAAGGGGGAGGTCCCCGACCGAGGCCCGCGGCGCCGGAGCCGGGATCCCGTACATCCATCGTGGCGGGGGAAACAGAAAGACTGATCCGGCCGGGGCCCCGGAAAGCCGGACCCGCCCAAGGCCGTCCCGGTAGACCCGGCCGTCTCCCCTTCGCGGACACCCCCGGGGTCCGGCGGGGGCACCGAGGCGCCGGAGCCGGGATCCCGTGCATCCATCGTGGCGGGGGAAACAGAAAGACTGATCCGGCCGAGGCCCCGGTAGACCGGGACGGCTGCCCGGCGCGGGCACCCCCGGGGCCCGGCGCTGGCACCGAGGCGAAGGGGGAGGTCCCCGACCGAGGCCCGCGGCGCCGGAGCCGGGATCCCGTGCATCCATCGTGGCGG
>JAXLNS010000138.1:35000-40000 GCA_037215915.1 Pantherophis vulpinus
AGAGTTAGGGTTAGGGTTAGGGTTAGGGTTAGGGTTAGGGTTAGGGATAGAGAAAACAGTTGTAGGGTTAGGGTTAGGGTTAGGGTTAGGGTTAGTTTTAGAGAAAAAAAGTTGTAGGGTTAGGGTTAGGGTTAGAGAAAACAGTTGTAGGGTTAGGGTTAGGGTTAGGGTTAGAGAAACAAGTTGTAGAGTTAGGGTTAGGGTTAGGGTTAGAGAAACAAGTTGTAGAGTTAGGGTTAGGGTCAGGGTTAGAGACAAAAGTTGTAGAGTTAGGGTTAGGGTTAGGGTTAGGGTTAGGGATAGAGAAAACAGTTGTAGGGTTAGGGTTAGGGTTAGGGTTAGGGTTAGGGTTAGGGTTAGGGTTAGGGTTAGAGAAACAAGTTGTAGAGTTAGGGTTAGGGTCAGGGTTAGAGACAAAAGTTGTAGGGGTAGGGTTAGGGTTAGGGTTAGGGTTAGGGTTAGGGATAGAGAAAACAGTTGTAGGGTTAGGGTTAGGGTCAGGGTTAGAGAAACAAGTTGTAGAGTTAGGGTTAGGGTTGGGGTTAGGGTTAGGGTTAGGGAGAAAAGTTGTAGGGTTAGGGTTAGGTTCAGGTTCAGGCTCAGGGTTATCATTCTGGAAATGATATTAGCAGAAGCAATGGAAGAAAGCAAGGAGAGGGAGGGAGGGAGGGAGGGAGGGAGGGAGGGATAGATATTAAACGGGATGGACGAAACGTATAGAGCGCACACAAGACACGCGATGAGAAACCACCCGCCCAGAGAAATTCATGTCCGATTTACCGAGAAGACAGGGAGAGCAGAGAGATCGCCATGGATGAGAAACACGACGAGAAAGCACAAAATATCGGCGAGCTGGCGAGAGCAAAGATATCGAGTAGATTCAAGAGAGAAAGCGGAATTATTTGATAAACAACGTAGAGATGACCAAGAACAGGAAAGATGGAGAGATGAAAGTGGGGACGGACGACGGGAGGAGAAGAAAGAACAGCCAAAAGAGAGCCAAGTAAGAGAACAAGACGAGAAAGCGTCGAGAGAAGGAGCAAGAGCAGAAGAAGTTAAAGAAAGAACAAAGGGACCTAAGAACGACTTGCTCGACAAAGCCAATAGATCAGTAAGAAATGGAAGAAGAAATAAAAATAATTTCCTTGACTAGAAATGGACTGGATTCGGCCATTCGGCAAGAGGAAGGAAAATATGGAATAAATGAGGGAAGTTAAGATGAGAAATGATAGGCCTACGAGAGGTTCCTCTGGGAAAACGACACCCAAAACTTTTGAGGAAGGAAGATGGCAGAAATTGTAACAAACTTTTCACTTGAAGTGAAGCTTTTCACGTCAAACCAGCTATTTAAATCAACCCCTCGCAGCCATCCTGGCAGGGAAGCAGAAAACCGAAACACTCCGGTCCGGCCGAGGCCCGGGTAAACCGGTCCCGCCCGAGCGTCCCGGTAGACCGGGACGGCTGCCCGGCGCGGGCACCCCCGGGGCCCGGCGCTGGCACCGAGGCGAAGGGGGAGGTCCCCGACCGAGGCCCGCGGCGCCGGAGCCGGGATCCCGTGCATCCATCGTGGCGGGGGAAACAGAAAGACTGATCCGGCCGAGGCCCCGGTAGACCGGGACGGCTGCCCGGCGCGGGCACCCCCGGGGCCCGGCGCTGGCACCGAGGCGAAGGGGGAGGTCCCCGACCGAGGCCCGCGGCCCCGGAGCCGGGATCCCGTGCATCCATCGTGGCGGGGAAACAGAAACACTCTAGTCCGGCCGAGGCCCCGGTAAACCGGACCCACCCGTGGCCGCCCAAGGCCGTCCCGGTAGACCCGGCCGTCTGCCCGTCGCGGGCACCCCCGGGGCCCGGCGCTGGCACCGAGGCGAAGGGGGAGGTCCCCGACCGAGGCCCGCGGCGCCGGAGCCGGGATCCCGTGCATCCATCGTGGCGGGGGAAACAGAAAGACTGATCCGGCCGAGGCCCCGGTAGACCGGGACGGCTGCCCGGCGCGGGCACCCCCGGGGCCCGGCGCTGGCACCGAGGCGAAGGGGGAGGTCCCCGACCGAGGCCCGCGGCGCCGGAGCCGGGATCCCGTACATCCATCGTGGCGGGGGAAACAGAAAGACTGATCCGGCCGGGGCCCCGGAAAGCCGGACCCGCCCAAGGCCGTCCCGGTAGACCCGGCCGTCTCCCCTTCGCGGACACCCCCGGGGTCCGGCGGGGCCACCGAGGCGCCGGAGCCGGGATCCCGTGCATCCATCGTGGCGGGGGAAACAGAAAGACTGATCCGGCCGAGGCCCCGGTAGACCGGGACGGCTGCCCGGCGCGGGCACCCCCGGGGCCCGGCGCTGGCACCGAGGCGAAGGGGGAGGTCCCCGACCGAGGCCCGCGGCGCCGGAGCCGGGATCCCGTGCATCCATCGTGGCGGGGAAACAGGAACACTCTAGTCCGGCCGAGGCCCCGGTAGACCCGGCCGTCTCCCCTTCGCGGGCACCCCCGGGGCCCGGCGGAGGTCCCCGACCGAGGCCCGCGGCCCCGGAGCCGGGATCCCGTGCATCCATCGTGGCGGGGAAACAGAAACACTCTAGTCCGGCCGAGGCCCCGGTAAACCGGACCCGCCCGTGGCCGCCCAAGGCCGTCCCGGTAGACCCGGCCGTCTGCCCGTCGCGGGCACCCCCGGGGCCCGGCGCTGGCACCGAGGCGAAGGGGGAGGTCCCCGACCGAGGCCCGCGGCGCCGGAGCCGGGATCCCGTGCATCCATCGTGGCGGGGGAAACAGAAAGACTGATCCGGCCGAGGCCCCGGTAGACCGGGACGGCTGCCCGGCGCGGGCACCCCCGGGGCCCGGCGCTGGCACCGAGGCGAAGGGGGAGGTCCCCGACCGAGGCCCGCGGCGCCGGAGCCGGGATCCCGTACATCCATCGTGGCGGGGGAAACAGAAAGACTGATCCGGCCGGGGCCCCGGAAAGCCGGACCCGCCCAAGGCCGTCCCGGTAGACCCGGCCGTCTCCCCTTCGCGGACACCCCCGGGGTCCGGCGGGGGCACCGAGGCGCCGGAGCCGGGATCCCGTGCATCCATCGTGGCGGGGGAAACAGAAAGACTGATCCGGCCGAGGCCCCGGTAGACCGGGACGGCTGCCCGGCGCGGGCACCCCCGGGGCCCGGCGCTGGCACCGAGGCGAAGGGGGAGGTCCCCGACCGAGGCCCGCGGCGCCGGAGCCGGGATCCCGTGCATCCATCGTGGCGGGGAAACAGGAACACTCTAGTCCGGCCGAGGCCCCGGTAGACCCGGCCGTCTCCCCTTCGCGGGCACCCCCGGGGCCCGGCGGAGGTCCCCGACCGAGGCCCGCGGCCCCGGAGCCGGGATCCCGTGCATCCATCGTGGCGGGGAAACAGAAACACTCTAGTCCGGCCGAGGCCCCGGTAAACCGGACCCGCCCGTGGCCGCCCAAGGCCGTCCCGGTAGACCCGGCCGTCTGCCCGTCGCGGGCACCCCCGGGGCCCGGCGCTGGCACCGAGGCGAAGGGGGAGGTCCCCGACCGAGGCCCGCGGCCCCGGAGCCGGGATCCCGTGCATCCATCGTGGCGGGGAAACAGAAACACTCTAGTCCGGCCGAGGCCCCGGTAAACCGGACCCGCCCGTGGCCGCCCAAGGCCGTCCCGGTAGACCCGGCCGTCTGCCCGTCGCGGGCACCCCCGGGGCCCGGCGCTGGCACCGAGGCGAAGGGGGAGGTCCCCGACCGAGGCCCGCGGCGCCGGAGCCGGGATCCCGTGCATCCATCGTGGCGGGGGAAACAGAAAGACTGATCCGGCCGAGGCCCCGGTAGACCGGGACGGCTGCCCGGCGCGGGCACCCCCGGGGCCCGGCGCTGGCACCGAGGCGAAGGGGGAGGTCCCCGACCGAGGCCCGCGGCCCCGGAGCCGGGATCCCGTGCATCCATCGTGGCGGGGAAACAGAAACACTCTAGTCCGGCCGAGGCCCCGGTAAACCGGACCCGCCCGTGGCCGCCCAAGGCCGTCCCGGTAGACCCGGCCGTCTGCCCGTCGCGGGCACCCCCGGGGCCCGGCGCTGGCACCGAGGCGAAGGGGGAGGTCCCCGACCGAGGCCCGCGGCGCCGGAGCCGGGATCCCGTGCATCCATCGTGGCGGGGAAACAGGAACACTCTAGTCCGGCCGGGGCCCCGGTAGACCCGGCCGTCTCCCCTTCGCGGGCACCCCCGGGGCCCGGCGGAGGTCCCCGACCGAGGCCCGCGGCCCCGGAGCCGGGATCCCGTGCATCCATCGTGGCGGGGAAACAGAAACACTCTAGTCCGGCCGAGGCCCCGGTAAACCGGACCCGCCCGTGGCCGCCCAAGGCCGTCCCGGTAGACCCGGCCGTCTGCCCGTCGCGGGCACCCCCGGGGCCCGGCGCTGGCACCGAGGCGAAGGGGGAGGTCCCCGACCGAGGCCCGCGGCGCCGGAGCCGGGATCCCGTGCATCCATCGTGGCGGGGGAAACAGAAAGACTGATCCGGCCGAGGCCCCGGTAGACCGGGACGGCTGCCCGGCGCGGGCACCCCCGGGGCCCGGCGCTGGCACCGAGGCGAAGGGGGAGGTCCCCGACCGAGGCCCGCGGCGCCGGAGCCGGGATCCCGTACATCCATCGTGGCGGGGGAAACAGAAAGACTGATCCGGCCGGGGCCCCGGAAAGCCGGACCCGCCCAAGGCCGTCCCGGTAGACCCGGCCGTCTCCCCTTCGCGGACACCCCCGGGGTCCGGCGGGGGCACCGAGGCGCCGGAGCCGGGATCCCGTGCATCCATCGTGGCGGGGGAAACAGAAAGACTGATCCGGCCGAGGCCCCGGTAGACCGGGACGGCTGCCCGGCGCGGGCACCCCCGGGGCCCGGCGCTGGCACCGAGGCGAAGGGGGAGGTCCCCGACCGAGGCCCGCGGCGCCGGAGCCGGGATCCCGTGCATCCATCGTGGCGGGGAAACAGGAACACTCTAGTCCGGCCGAGGCCCCGGTAGACCCGGCCGTCTCC
>JAXLNS010000138.1:52500-57500 GCA_037215915.1 Pantherophis vulpinus
AACAGTTGTAGGGTTAGGGTTAGGGTTAGGGTTAGGGTTAGTTTTAGAGAAAAAAAGTTGTAGGGTTAGGGTTAGGGTTAGAGAAAACAGTTGTAGGGTTAGGGTTAGGGTTAGGGTTAGAGAAACAAGTTGTAGAGTTAGGGTTAGGGTTAGGGTTAGAGAAACAAGTTGTAGAGTTAGGGTTAGGGTCAGGGTTAGAGACAAAAGTTGTAGAGTTAGGGTTAGGGTTAGGGTTAGGGTTAGGGATAGAGAAAACAGTTGTAGGGTTAGGGTTAGGGTTAGGGTTAGGGTTAGGGTTAGGGTTAGGGTTAGGGTTAGAGAAACAAGTTGTAGAGTTAGGGTTAGGGTCAGGGTTAGAGACAAAAGTTGTAGGGGTAGGGTTAGGGTTAGGGTTAGGGTTAGGGTTAGGGATAGAGAAAACAGTTGTAGGGTTAGGGTTAGGGTCAGGGTTAGAGAAACAAGTTGTAGAGTTAGGGTTAGGGTTGGGGTTAGGGTTAGGGTTAGGGAGAAAAGTTGTAGGGTTAGGGTTAGGTTCAGGTTCAGGCTCAGGGTTATCATTCTGGAAATGATATTAGCAGAAGCAATGGAAGAAAGCAAGGAGAGGGAGGGAGGGAGGGAGGGAGGGAGGGAGGGATAGATATTAAACGGGATGGACGAAACGTATAGAGCGCACACAAGACACGCGATGAGAAACCACCCGCCCAGAGAAATTCATGTCCGATTTACCGAGAAGACAGGGAGAGCAGAGAGATCGCCATGGATGAGAAACACGACGAGAAAGCACAAAATATCGGCGAGCTGGCGAGAGCAAAGATATCGAGTAGATTCAAGAGAGAAAGCGGAATTATTTGATAAACAACGTAGAGATGACCAAGAACAGGAAAGATGGAGAGATGAAAGTGGGGACGGACGACGGGAGGAGAAGAAAGAACAGCCAAAAGAGAGCCAAGTAAGAGAACAAGACGAGAAAGCGTCGAGAGAAGGAGCAAGAGCAGAAGAAGTTAAAGAAAGAACAAAGGGACCTAAGAACGACTTGCTCGACAAAGCCAATAGATCAGTAAGAAATGGAAGAAGAAATAAAAATAATTTCCTTGACTAGAAATGGACTGGATTCGGCCATTCGGCAAGAGGAAGGAAAATATGGAATAAATGAGGGAAGTTAAGATGAGAAATGATAGGCCTACGAGAGGTTCCTCTGGGAAAACGACACCCAAAACTTTTGAGGAAGGAAGATGGCAGAAATTGTAACAAACTTTTCACTTGAAGTGAAGCTTTTCACGTCAAACCAGCTATTTAAATCAACCCCTCGCAGCCATCCTGGCAGGGAAGCAGAAAACCGAAACACTCCGGTCCGGCCGAGGCCCGGGTAAACCGGTCCCGCCCGAGCGTCCCGGTAGACCGGGACGGCTGCCCGGCGCGGGCACCCCCGGGGCCCGGCGCTGGCACCGAGGCGAAGGGGGAGGTCCCCGACCGAGGCCCGCGGCGCCGGAGCCGGGATCCCGTGCATCCATCGTGGCGGGGGAAACAGAAAGACTGATCCGGCCGAGGCCCCGGTAGACCGGGACGGCTGCCCGGCGCGGGCACCCCCGGGGCCCGGCGCTGGCACCGAGGCGAAGGGGGAGGTCCCCGACCGAGGCCCGCGGCCCCGGAGCCGGGATCCCGTGCATCCATCGTGGCGGGGAAACAGAAACACTCTAGTCCGGCCGAGGCCCCGGTAAACCGGACCCACCCGTGGCCGCCCAAGGCCGTCCCGGTAGACCCGGCCGTCTGCCCGTCGCGGGCACCCCCGGGGCCCGGCGCTGGCACCGAGGCGAAGGGGGAGGTCCCCGACCGAGGCCCGCGGCGCCGGAGCCGGGATCCCGTGCATCCATCGTGGCGGGGGAAACAGAAAGACTGATCCGGCCGAGGCCCCGGTAGACCGGGACGGCTGCCCGGCGCGGGCACCCCCGGGGCCCGGCGCTGGCACCGAGGCGAAGGGGGAGGTCCCCGACCGAGGCCCGCGGCGCCGGAGCCGGGATCCCGTACATCCATCGTGGCGGGGGAAACAGAAAGACTGATCCGGCCGGGGCCCCGGAAAGCCGGACCCGCCCAAGGCCGTCCCGGTAGACCCGGCCGTCTCCCCTTCGCGGACACCCCCGGGGTCCGGCGGGGCCACCGAGGCGCCGGAGCCGGGATCCCGTGCATCCATCGTGGCGGGGGAAACAGAAAGACTGATCCGGCCGAGGCCCCGGTAGACCGGGACGGCTGCCCGGCGCGGGCACCCCCGGGGCCCGGCGCTGGCACCGAGGCGAAGGGGGAGGTCCCCGACCGAGGCCCGCGGCGCCGGAGCCGGGATCCCGTGCATCCATCGTGGCGGGGAAACAGGAACACTCTAGTCCGGCCGAGGCCCCGGTAGACCCGGCCGTCTCCCCTTCGCGGGCACCCCCGGGGCCCGGCGGAGGTCCCCGACCGAGGCCCGCGGCCCCGGAGCCGGGATCCCGTGCATCCATCGTGGCGGGGAAACAGAAACACTCTAGTCCGGCCGAGGCCCCGGTAAACCGGACCCGCCCGTGGCCGCCCAAGGCCGTCCCGGTAGACCCGGCCGTCTGCCCGTCGCGGGCACCCCCGGGGCCCGGCGCTGGCACCGAGGCGAAGGGGGAGGTCCCCGACCGAGGCCCGCGGCGCCGGAGCCGGGATCCCGTGCATCCATCGTGGCGGGGGAAACAGAAAGACTGATCCGGCCGAGGCCCCGGTAGACCGGGACGGCTGCCCGGCGCGGGCACCCCCGGGGCCCGGCGCTGGCACCGAGGCGAAGGGGGAGGTCCCCGACCGAGGCCCGCGGCGCCGGAGCCGGGATCCCGTACATCCATCGTGGCGGGGGAAACAGAAAGACTGATCCGGCCGGGGCCCCGGAAAGCCGGACCCGCCCAAGGCCGTCCCGGTAGACCCGGCCGTCTCCCCTTCGCGGACACCCCCGGGGTCCGGCGGGGGCACCGAGGCGCCGGAGCCGGGATCCCGTGCATCCATCGTGGCGGGGGAAACAGAAAGACTGATCCGGCCGAGGCCCCGGTAGACCGGGACGGCTGCCCGGCGCGGGCACCCCCGGGGCCCGGCGCTGGCACCGAGGCGAAGGGGGAGGTCCCCGACCGAGGCCCGCGGCGCCGGAGCCGGGATCCCGTGCATCCATCGTGGCGGGGAAACAGGAACACTCTAGTCCGGCCGAGGCCCCGGTAGACCCGGCCGTCTCCCCTTCGCGGGCACCCCCGGGGCCCGGCGGAGGTCCCCGACCGAGGCCCGCGGCCCCGGAGCCGGGATCCCGTGCATCCATCGTGGCGGGGAAACAGAAACACTCTAGTCCGGCCGAGGCCCCGGTAAACCGGACCCGCCCGTGGCCGCCCAAGGCCGTCCCGGTAGACCCGGCCGTCTGCCCGTCGCGGGCACCCCCGGGGCCCGGCGCTGGCACCGAGGCGAAGGGGGAGGTCCCCGACCGAGGCCCGCGGCCCCGGAGCCGGGATCCCGTGCATCCATCGTGGCGGGGAAACAGAAACACTCTAGTCCGGCCGAGGCCCCGGTAAACCGGACCCGCCCGTGGCCGCCCAAGGCCGTCCCGGTAGACCCGGCCGTCTGCCCGTCGCGGGCACCCCCGGGGCCCGGCGCTGGCACCGAGGCGAAGGGGGAGGTCCCCGACCGAGGCCCGCGGCGCCGGAGCCGGGATCCCGTGCATCCATCGTGGCGGGGGAAACAGAAAGACTGATCCGGCCGAGGCCCCGGTAGACCGGGACGGCTGCCCGGCGCGGGCACCCCCGGGGCCCGGCGCTGGCACCGAGGCGAAGGGGGAGGTCCCCGACCGAGGCCCGCGGCCCCGGAGCCGGGATCCCGTGCATCCATCGTGGCGGGGAAACAGAAACACTCTAGTCCGGCCGAGGCCCCGGTAAACCGGACCCGCCCGTGGCCGCCCAAGGCCGTCCCGGTAGACCCGGCCGTCTGCCCGTCGCGGGCACCCCCGGGGCCCGGCGCTGGCACCGAGGCGAAGGGGGAGGTCCCCGACCGAGGCCCGCGGCGCCGGAGCCGGGATCCCGTGCATCCATCGTGGCGGGGAAACAGGAACACTCTAGTCCGGCCGGGGCCCCGGTAGACCCGGCCGTCTCCCCTTCGCGGGCACCCCCGGGGCCCGGCGGAGGTCCCCGACCGAGGCCCGCGGCCCCGGAGCCGGGATCCCGTGCATCCATCGTGGCGGGGAAACAGAAACACTCTAGTCCGGCCGAGGCCCCGGTAAACCGGACCCGCCCGTGGCCGCCCAAGGCCGTCCCGGTAGACCCGGCCGTCTGCCCGTCGCGGGCACCCCCGGGGCCCGGCGCTGGCACCGAGGCGAAGGGGGAGGTCCCCGACCGAGGCCCGCGGCGCCGGAGCCGGGATCCCGTGCATCCATCGTGGCGGGGGAAACAGAAAGACTGATCCGGCCGAGGCCCCGGTAGACCGGGACGGCTGCCCGGCGCGGGCACCCCCGGGGCCCGGCGCTGGCACCGAGGCGAAGGGGGAGGTCCCCGACCGAGGCCCGCGGCGCCGGAGCCGGGATCCCGTACATCCATCGTGGCGGGGGAAACAGAAAGACTGATCCGGCCGGGGCCCCGGAAAGCCGGACCCGCCCAAGGCCGTCCCGGTAGACCCGGCCGTCTCCCCTTCGCGGACACCCCCGGAGTCCGGCGGGGGCACCGAGGCGCCGGAGCCGGGATCCCGTGCATCCATCGTGGCGGGGGAAACAGAAAGACTGATCCGGCCGAGGCCCCGGTAGACCGGGACGGCTGCCCGGCGCGGGCACCCCCGGGGCCCGGCGCTGGCACCGAGGCGAAGGGGGAGGTCCCCGACCGAGGCCCGCGGCGCCGGAGCCGGGATCCCGTGCATCCATCGTGGCGGGGAAACAGGAACACTCTAGTCCGGCCGAGGCCCCGGTAGACCCGGCCGTCTCCCCTTCGCGGGCACCCCCGGGGCCCGGCGGAGGTCCCCGACCGAGGCCCGCGGCC
>JAXLNS010000138.1:70000-75000 GCA_037215915.1 Pantherophis vulpinus
AAGTTGTAGGGTTAGGGTTAGGGTTAGAGAAAACAGTTGTAGGGTTAGGGTTAGGGTTAGGGTTAGAGAAACAAGTTGTAGAGTTAGGGTTAGGGTTAGGGTTAGAGAAACAAGTTGTAGAGTTAGGGTTAGGGTCAGGGTTAGAGACAAAAGTTGTAGAGTTAGGGTTAGGGTTAGGGTTAGGGTTAGGGATAGAGAAAACAGTTGTAGGGTTAGGGTTAGGGTTAGGGTTAGGGTTAGGGTTAGGGTTAGGGTTAGGGTTAGAGAAACAAGTTGTAGAGTTAGGGTTAGGGTCAGGGTTAGAGACAAAAGTTGTAGGGGTAGGGTTAGGGTTAGGGTTAGGGTTAGGGTTAGGGATAGAGAAAACAGTTGTAGGGTTAGGGTTAGGGTCAGGGTTAGAGAAACAAGTTGTAGAGTTAGGGTTAGGGTTGGGGTTAGGGTTAGGGTTAGGGAGAAAAGTTGTAGGGTTAGGGTTAGGTTCAGGTTCAGGCTCAGGGTTATCATTCTGGAAATGATATTAGCAGAAGCAATGGAAGAAAGCAAGGAGAGGGAGGGAGGGAGGGAGGGAGGGAGGGAGGGATAGATATTAAACGGGATGGACGAAACGTATAGAGCGCACACAAGACACGCGATGAGAAACCACCCGCCCAGAGAAATTCATGTCCGATTTACCGAGAAGACAGGGAGAGCAGAGAGATCGCCATGGATGAGAAACACGACGAGAAAGCACAAAATATCGGCGAGCTGGCGAGAGCAAAGATATCGAGTAGATTCAAGAGAGAAAGCGGAATTATTTGATAAACAACGTAGAGATGACCAAGAACAGGAAAGATGGAGAGATGAAAGTGGGGACGGACGACGGGAGGAGAAGAAAGAACAGCCAAAAGAGAGCCAAGTAAGAGAACAAGACGAGAAAGCGTCGAGAGAAGGAGCAAGAGCAGAAGAAGTTAAAGAAAGAACAAAGGGACCTAAGAACGACTTGCTCGACAAAGCCAATAGATCAGTAAGAAATGGAAGAAGAAATAAAAATAATTTCCTTGACTAGAAATGGACTGGATTCGGCCATTCGGCAAGAGGAAGGAAAATATGGAATAAATGAGGGAAGTTAAGATGAGAAATGATAGGCCTACGAGAGGTTCCTCTGGGAAAACGACACCCAAAACTTTTGAGGAAGGAAGATGGCAGAAATTGTAACAAACTTTTCACTTGAAGTGAAGCTTTTCACGTCAAACCAGCTATTTAAATCAACCCCTCGCAGCCATCCTGGCAGGGAAGCAGAAAACCGAAACACTCCGGTCCGGCCGAGGCCCGGGTAAACCGGTCCCGCCCGAGCGTCCCGGTAGACCGGGACGGCTGCCCGGCGCGGGCACCCCCGGGGCCCGGCGCTGGCACCGAGGCGAAGGGGGAGGTCCCCGACCGAGGCCCGCGGCGCCGGAGCCGGGATCCCGTGCATCCATCGTGGCGGGGGAAACAGAAAGACTGATCCGGCCGAGGCCCCGGTAGACCGGGACGGCTGCCCGGCGCGGGCACCCCCGGGGCCCGGCGCTGGCACCGAGGCGAAGGGGGAGGTCCCCGACCGAGGCCCGCGGCCCCGGAGCCGGGATCCCGTGCATCCATCGTGGCGGGGAAACAGAAACACTCTAGTCCGGCCGAGGCCCCGGTAAACCGGACCCACCCGTGGCCGCCCAAGGCCGTCCCGGTAGACCCGGCCGTCTGCCCGTCGCGGGCACCCCCGGGGCCCGGCGCTGGCACCGAGGCGAAGGGGGAGGTCCCCGACCGAGGCCCGCGGCGCCGGAGCCGGGATCCCGTGCATCCATCGTGGCGGGGGAAACAGAAAGACTGATCCGGCCGAGGCCCCGGTAGACCGGGACGGCTGCCCGGCGCGGGCACCCCCGGGGCCCGGCGCTGGCACCGAGGCGAAGGGGGAGGTCCCCGACCGAGGCCCGCGGCGCCGGAGCCGGGATCCCGTACATCCATCGTGGCGGGGGAAACAGAAAGACTGATCCGGCCGGGGCCCCGGAAAGCCGGACCCGCCCAAGGCCGTCCCGGTAGACCCGGCCGTCTCCCCTTCGCGGACACCCCCGGGGTCCGGCGGGGCCACCGAGGCGCCGGAGCCGGGATCCCGTGCATCCATCGTGGCGGGGGAAACAGAAAGACTGATCCGGCCGAGGCCCCGGTAGACCGGGACGGCTGCCCGGCGCGGGCACCCCCGGGGCCCGGCGCTGGCACCGAGGCGAAGGGGGAGGTCCCCGACCGAGGCCCGCGGCGCCGGAGCCGGGATCCCGTGCATCCATCGTGGCGGGGAAACAGGAACACTCTAGTCCGGCCGAGGCCCCGGTAGACCCGGCCGTCTCCCCTTCGCGGGCACCCCCGGGGCCCGGCGGAGGTCCCCGACCGAGGCCCGCGGCCCCGGAGCCGGGATCCCGTGCATCCATCGTGGCGGGGAAACAGAAACACTCTAGTCCGGCCGAGGCCCCGGTAAACCGGACCCGCCCGTGGCCGCCCAAGGCCGTCCCGGTAGACCCGGCCGTCTGCCCGTCGCGGGCACCCCCGGGGCCCGGCGCTGGCACCGAGGCGAAGGGGGAGGTCCCCGACCGAGGCCCGCGGCGCCGGAGCCGGGATCCCGTGCATCCATCGTGGCGGGGGAAACAGAAAGACTGATCCGGCCGAGGCCCCGGTAGACCGGGACGGCTGCCCGGCGCGGGCACCCCCGGGGCCCGGCGCTGGCACCGAGGCGAAGGGGGAGGTCCCCGACCGAGGCCCGCGGCGCCGGAGCCGGGATCCCGTACATCCATCGTGGCGGGGGAAACAGAAAGACTGATCCGGCCGGGGCCCCGGAAAGCCGGACCCGCCCAAGGCCGTCCCGGTAGACCCGGCCGTCTCCCCTTCGCGGACACCCCCGGGGTCCGGCGGGGGCACCGAGGCGCCGGAGCCGGGATCCCGTGCATCCATCGTGGCGGGGGAAACAGAAAGACTGATCCGGCCGAGGCCCCGGTAGACCGGGACGGCTGCCCGGCGCGGGCACCCCCGGGGCCCGGCGCTGGCACCGAGGCGAAGGGGGAGGTCCCCGACCGAGGCCCGCGGCGCCGGAGCCGGGATCCCGTGCATCCATCGTGGCGGGGAAACAGGAACACTCTAGTCCGGCCGAGGCCCCGGTAGACCCGGCCGTCTCCCCTTCGCGGGCACCCCCGGGGCCCGGCGGAGGTCCCCGACCGAGGCCCGCGGCCCCGGAGCCGGGATCCCGTGCATCCATCGTGGCGGGGAAACAGAAACACTCTAGTCCGGCCGAGGCCCCGGTAAACCGGACCCGCCCGTGGCCGCCCAAGGCCGTCCCGGTAGACCCGGCCGTCTGCCCGTCGCGGGCACCCCCGGGGCCCGGCGCTGGCACCGAGGCGAAGGGGGAGGTCCCCGACCGAGGCCCGCGGCCCCGGAGCCGGGATCCCGTGCATCCATCGTGGCGGGGAAACAGAAACACTCTAGTCCGGCCGAGGCCCCGGTAAACCGGACCCGCCCGTGGCCGCCCAAGGCCGTCCCGGTAGACCCGGCCGTCTGCCCGTCGCGGGCACCCCCGGGGCCCGGCGCTGGCACCGAGGCGAAGGGGGAGGTCCCCGACCGAGGCCCGCGGCGCCGGAGCCGGGATCCCGTGCATCCATCGTGGCGGGGGAAACAGAAAGACTGATCCGGCCGAGGCCCCGGTAGACCGGGACGGCTGCCCGGCGCGGGCACCCCCGGGGCCCGGCGCTGGCACCGAGGCGAAGGGGGAGGTCCCCGACCGAGGCCCGCGGCCCCGGAGCCGGGATCCCGTGCATCCATCGTGGCGGGGAAACAGAAACACTCTAGTCCGGCCGAGGCCCCGGTAAACCGGACCCGCCCGTGGCCGCCCAAGGCCGTCCCGGTAGACCCGGCCGTCTGCCCGTCGCGGGCACCCCCGGGGCCCGGCGCTGGCACCGAGGCGAAGGGGGAGGTCCCCGACCGAGGCCCGCGGCGCCGGAGCCGGGATCCCGTGCATCCATCGTGGCGGGGAAACAGGAACACTCTAGTCCGGCCGGGGCCCCGGTAGACCCGGCCGTCTCCCCTTCGCGGGCACCCCCGGGGCCCGGCGGAGGTCCCCGACCGAGGCCCGCGGCCCCGGAGCCGGGATCCCGTGCATCCATCGTGGCGGGGAAACAGAAACACTCTAGTCCGGCCGAGGCCCCGGTAAACCGGACCCGCCCGTGGCCGCCCAAGGCCGTCCCGGTAGACCCGGCCGTCTGCCCGTCGCGGGCACCCCCGGGGCCCGGCGCTGGCACCGAGGCGAAGGGGGAGGTCCCCGACCGAGGCCCGCGGCGCCGGAGCCGGGATCCCGTGCATCCATCGTGGCGGGGGAAACAGAAAGACTGATCCGCCGAGGCCCCGGTAGGACCGGGACGGCTGCCCGGCGCGGGCACCCCCGGGGCCCGGCGCTGGCACCGAGGCGAAGGGGAGGTCCCCGACCGAGGCCCGCGGCGCCGGAGCCGGATCCCGTACATCCATCGTGGCGGGGGAAACAGAAAGACTGATCCGGCGGGGCCCCGGAAAGCCGGACCCGCCCAAGGCCGTCCCGGTAGACCCGGCCGTCTCCCTTCGCGGACACCCCCGGGGTCCGGCGGGGGGCACCGAGGCGCCGGAGCCGGGATCCCGTGCATCCATCGTGGCGGGGGAAACAGAAAGACTGATCCGGCCGAGGCCCCGGTAGACCGGGACGGCTGCCCGGCGCGGGCACCCCCGGGGCCCGGCGCTGGCACCGAGGCGAAGGGGGAGGTCCCGACCGAGGCCCGCGGCGCCGGAGCCGGGATCCCGTGCATCCATCGTGGCGGGGAAACAGGAACACTCTAGTCCGGCCGAGGCCCCGGTAGACCCGGCCGTCTCCCCTTCGCGGGCACCCCCGGGGCCCGGCGGAGGTCCCCGACCGAGGCCCGCGGCCCCGGAGCCGGGATCCCGTGCATCCATCGTGGCGGGGAAACAGAAACACTCTAGTCCGG
>JAXLNS010000140.1:47500-50000 GCA_037215915.1 Pantherophis vulpinus
CTATCTATCTATCTATCTATCTATCTATCATCTACCTATCTATCTATCATCTACCTATCATCTATCTATCCATCCCTAAATCCCTCCGTCTTTATCTATCTTTCTATCTATCTATCATCTATCTATCTATCTATCTATCTATCTATCTATCTATCTATCTATCTATCTATCTATCATCTACCTATCATGTATCTATCCATCCCTAAGTCCATCCGTATCTATCTATCTATCTATCTATCTATCTATCTATCTATCTATCTTCCTACCTACCTACCTACCCACCCATCCATCCATTTATCATCTATCTATCATCTATCTATATATCTACCCACCCACACACACTCACCCTCCATCCATCCATTTATCATCTATGTGTCATCTATCTATCTATCTATCTATCTACCTACCTACCTACCTACCCACCCATCCATCCATTTATCATCTATCTGTCATCTATCTATCTATCTATCTATCTATCTATCTATCTATCTATCATCTATCTATCTATCTATCTATCTATCTATCTATCTATCTATCCCTAAATCTATCTATCTATCTATCTATCTATCTATCTATCTATCTATCTATCTGTAATCTATCTATCAACTATCTATTCATCACTCCATCCCTATCTATCTATCTATCTATCTATCTATCTATCTATCTATCTATCTATCTATCGTCTATCCACCCCTCCATCCATCCCTATCTATCTATCTATCTATCTATCTATCTATCTATCTATCTATCTATCTATCATCTATCTATCTATGTATCTATCTACCCACCCACACACACACCCCTCCATCCATCCATTTATCATCTATGTGTCATCTATCTACTTATCTATCTATCTATCTATCATCTACCTATCTATCTATCATCTACCTATCATCTATCTATCCATCCCTAAATCCCTCCGTCTCTATCTATCTATCTATCTATCTATCTATCTATCTATCTACCTACCAACCCACCCACCCGTCATCTATCTATCTATCTATCTATCTATCTATCTATCTATCTATCTATCTATCTATCTATCTATCTACCTATCATCTATCTATCTATCTATCTATCTATCTATCTATCTATCTATCTATCTATCTATCTATCTATCTATCATCTACCTATCATGTATCTATCCATCCCTAAATCCATCCGTATCTATCTATCTATCTATCTATCTATCTATCTATCTATCTATCTATCTATCTATCTACCTACCCACCCACCCGTAATCTATCTATCTATCTATCTATCTATCTATCTATCTATCTATCTATCTATCTATCTATCTATCTATCTATCTATCTATCTACCTATCAATCTATCTATCTATCTATCTATCTATCTATCTATCTATCTATCTATCTATCTATCTATCTATCATCTACCTATCATGTATCTATCCATCCCTAAATCCATCCGTATCTATCTATCTATCTATCTATCTATCTATCTATCTACCCACCCACCCACCCGTCATCTATCTCTCTATCTATCTATCTATCTATCTATCTATCTATCTATCTATCTACCTATCATGTATCTATCTATCTATCTATCTATCTATCTATCTATCTATCTATCTATCTATCTATCTATCTATCTATCTATCATCTACCTATCATGTATCTATCCATCCCTAAATCCATCCGTATCTATCTACCTATCTATCTATCTATCTATCTATCTATCTATCTATCTATCTATCTATCTATCTATCTATCTATCTATCTATCTATCTTCCTACCTACCTACCTACCTACCCACCCATCCATCCATTTATCATCTATCTATCATCTATCTATATATCTACCCACCCACACACACACACCCTCCATCCATCCATTTATCACCTATGTGTCATCTATCTATCTATCTATCTGTCTATCTATCTATCTATCTATCTATCTATCTATCTATCCCTAAATCTATCTATCTATCTATCTATCTATCTATCTATCTATCTATCTATCTATCTGTCATCTATCTATCAACTATCTATTCATCACTCCATCCCTATCTATCTATCTATCTATCTATCTATCTATCTATCTATCCACCCACCCACTATCTATCTATCTATCTATCTATCTATCTATCTATCTATCTATCTATCTATCTATCGTCTATCCACCCCTCCATCCATCCCTATCTATCTATCTATCTATCTATCTATCTATCTATCTATCTATCATCTATCTATCTATCTATCTATCTATCTATCTATCGTCTATCCACCCCTCCATCCATCCCTATCTATCTATCTATCTATCTATCTATCTATCTATCTATCTATCTATCTATCTATCTATCTATCTATCATCTACCTATCATGTATCTATCCATCCCTAAATCCATCCGTATCTATCTATCTATCTATCTATCTATCTATCTATCTATCTATCTATCTATCTATCTATCTATCTATCTTCCTACCTACCTACCTACCTACCCACCCATCCATCCATTTATCATCTATCTATCATCTATC
>JAXLNS010000140.1:57500-62500 GCA_037215915.1 Pantherophis vulpinus
TATGTATCTATCTACCTACCTACCCACCCATCGATCCATTTATCATCTATCTATCATCTATCTATCTATCTATCTATCTACCCACCCACCCACACACCCCCTCCATCCATCCATTTATCATCTATGTGTCATCTATCTATCTATCTATCTATCTGTCTGTCTATCTATCATCTATCTATCTATCTATCTATCTATCTATCTATCTATCTATCTATCTATCTATCTATCTATTTATCATCTACCTATCATGTATCTATCCATCCCTAAATCCATCCATATCTATCTATCTATCTATCTATCTATCTATCTATCTATCTATCTATCTATCTATCTATCTATCTATCTATCTATCTATCGTCTATCCACCACTCCATCCATATCTATCTATCTATCTATCTATCTATCTATCTATCTATCTATCTATCTATCTATCTATCTATGTATCTATCTATCTATCTATCTATCTATCAATCTATCTATCTATCTATCTATCTATCTATCTATCTATCTATCTATCTATCTATCTATCTATCTATCTATCTATCTATCTATCGTCTATCCACCACTCCATCCATATCTATCTATCTATCTATCTATCTATCTATCTATCTATCTATCTATCTATCTATCTACCTATCATCTATCTATCTATCTATCTATCTATCTACCTACCTACCTACCTACCCACCCATCCATCCATTTATCATCTATCTATCATCTATCTATCTATATATCTACCCACACACACACACACCCCTCCATCCATCCATTTATCATCTATGTGTCATCTATCTATCTATCTGTCTGTCTGTCTGTCTGTCTGTCTGTCTGTCTGTCTATCTATCTATCTATCTATCTATCTATCTATCTATCTATCTATCTATCTATCTATCTATCTACCTACCCACCCACCCGTCATCTATCTATCTATCTATCTATCTATCGATCTATCTATCTATCTATCTATCTATCTATCTATCTATCTATCTACCTATCATCTATCTATCTATCTATCTATCTATCTATCTATCTATCTATCTATCTATCTACCTATCATCTATCTATCTATCTATCTATCTATCTATCTATCTATCTATCTATCTATCTATCTATCTATCTATCTATCTATGTATCTATCTATCTATCTATCTATCTATCTATCTATCTATCTATCTATCTATCTATCTATCTATCTATCTATCGTCTATCCACCACTCCATCCATATCTATCTATCTATCTATCTATCTATCTATCTATCTATCTATCTATCTATCTATCTATCTATCTATCTATCTATCTATCTATCGTCTATCCACCACTCCATCCATATCTATCTATCTATCTATCTATCTACCTACCTACCTACCTACCTACCTACCTACCTACCTACCCACCCATCCATCCATTTATCATCTATCTATCATCTATCTATCCATCCCTAAATCCCTCCGTCTTTATCTATCTATCAATCTATCTATCTATCTATCTATCTATCTATCTATCTATCTATCTATCTACCTACCCACCCACCCGTCATCTATCTATCTATCTATCTATCTATCTATCTATCTATCTACCTATCATCTATCTATCTATCTATCTATCTATCTATCTATCTATCTATCTATCTATGTATCTATCTACCTACCTACCCACCCATCCATCCATTTATCATCTATCTATCATCTATCTATCTATCTATCTATCTACCCACCCACACACACACCCCCTCCATCCATCCATTTATCATCTATGTGTCATCTATCTATCTATCTATCTATCTATCTGTCTGTCTGTCTGTCTGTCTGTCTGTCTATCTATCTATCTATCTATCTACCTATCATCTATCTATCTATCTATCTATCTATCTATCTATCTATCTATCTATCTATCTATCTATCATCTACCTATCATGTATCTATCCATCCCTAAATCCATCCATATCTATCTATCTATCTATCTATCTATCTATCTATCTATCTATCTATCTATCTATCTATCTATCTACCTACCTACCCACCCATCCATCCATTTATCATCTATCGTCTATCTATCTATCTATCTATCTATCTATCTATCTATCTATCTATCTATCTATCTATCTATGTATCTATCTACCTACCTACCCACCCATCCATCCATTTATCATCTATCTATCATCTATCTATCTATCTATCTATCTACCCACCCACACACACACACCCTCCATCCATCCATTTATCATCTATGTGTCATCTATCTATCTATCTATCTATCTATCTGTCTGTCTGTCTGTCTGTCTGTCTGTCTGTCTGTCTATCTATCTATCTACCTATCATCTATCTATCTATCTATCTATCTATCTATCTATCTATCTATCTATCTATCTATCTATCTATCTATCTATCATCTACCTATCATGTATCTATCCATCCCTAAATCCATCCATATCTATCTATCTATCTATCTATCTATCTATCTATCTATCTATCTATCTATCTATCTATCTACCTACCTACCTACCCACCCATCCATCCATTTATCATCTATCGTCTATCTATCTATCTATCTATCTATCTATCTATCTATCTATCTATCTATCATCTATCTATCTATCTATCTATCTATCTATCTATCTATCTATCTACCTACCTACCTACCCACCCATCCATCCATTTATCATCTATCGTCTATCTATCTATCTATCTATCTATCTATCTATCTATCTATCTATCATCTATCTATCTATCTATCTATCTATCTATCTATCTATCTATCTATCTATCTATCTATCTATCTATCTATCATTTATGTATCCAACCCTAAATCCATCCATCCCTATCTATCTATCTATCTATCTATCATCTATCTATCTATCTATCTATCTATCTATCTATCTATCTACCTACCTACCTACCCACCCATCCATCCATTTATCATCTATGTGTCATCTATCTATCTATCATCTATCTATCTATCTATCTATCTATCTATCTATCTATCTATCTATCTATCTATCTATCTATGTATCTACCTACCTACCTACCCACCCATCCATCCATTTATCATCTATCTATCATCTATCTATCTATCTATCTATCTATCTATCTATCTATCTACCCACCCACACACACACCCCCTCCATCCATCCATTTATCATCTATGTGTCATCTATCTATCTATCTATCTATCTATCTATCTATCTATCTATCTATCTATCTGTCTGTCTGTCTGTCTGTCTATCTATCTATCTATCTATCTATCTATCTATCTATCTATCTATCTATCTACCTATCATCTATCTATCTATCTATCTATCTATCTATCTATCTATCTATCTATCTATTTATCATCTACCTATCATGTATCTATCCATCCCTAAATCCATCCATATCTATCTATCTATCTATCTATCTATCTATCTATCTATCTATCTATCTATCTATCTATCTATCTATCTATCTATCTATCGTCTATCCACGACTCCATCCATATCTATCTATCTATCTATCTATCTATCTATCTATCTATCTATCTATCTATCTATCTATCTATCTATCTATCAATCTATCTATCTATCTATCTATCTATCTATCTATCTATCTATCTATCTATCTATCTATCTATCTATCTATCGTCTATCCACCACTCCATCCATATCTATCTATCTATCTATCTATCTATCTATCTATCTATCTATCTATCTATCTAACTACCTATCATCGATCTATCTATCTATCTATCTATCTATCTATCTATCTATCTACCTACCTACCCACCCATCCATCCATTTATCATCTATCTATCATCTATCTATCTATCTATCTATCTACCCACCCACACACACACCCCTTCCATCCATCCATTTATCATCAATGTATCATCTATCTATCTATCTATCTATCTATCTATCTATCTATCTATCTATCTGTCTGTCTATCTATCTATCTATCTATCTATCTATCTATCTATCTATCTATCTACCTACCTATCATCTATCTATCTATCTATCTATCTATCTATCTATCTATCTATCTATCTATCTATCTATCTATCTATTTATCATCTACCTATCATGTATCTATCCATCCCTAAATACATCCATATCTATCTATCTATCTATCTATCTATCTATCTATCTATCTATCTATCTATCTATCATCTATCTATCTATCTATCTATCTATCTATCTATCTATCTATCTATCTATCTATGTATCTATCTATCTATCTATCTATCTATCTATCTATGTATCTATCTATCTACCTACCCACCCATCGATCCATTTATCATCTATCTATCTATCTATCTATGTATCTATCTATCTATCTATCTATCTATCTATGTATCTATCTACCTACCTACCCACCCATCGATCCATTTATCATCTATCTATCATCTATCTATCTATCTATCTATCTACCCACCCACACACACACCCCCTCCATCCATCCATTTATCATCTATGTGTCATCTATCTATCTATCTATCTATCTATCTATCTATCTATCTATCTATCTATCTATCTATCTATCTATCTACCTACCTACCTACCTACCCACCCATCCATCCATTTATCATCTATCGTCTATCTATCTATCTATCTATCTATCTATCTATCTATCTATCTATCTATCTATCATCTATCTATCTATCTATCTATCTATCTATCTATCTATCTATCTATCTATCTATCTATCTATCTATCTATCTATCATTTATGTATCCAACCCTAAATCCATCCATCCCTATCTAGCTATCTAGCTATCTATCATCTATCTATCTATCTATCTATCTATCTATCTATCTATCTATCTATCTATCTATCTACCTACCTACCTACCCACCCATCCATCCATTTATCATCTATGTGTCATCTATCTATCTATCTATCATCTATCTATCTATCTATCTATCTATCTATCTATCTATCTATCTATCTATCTATCTATCTATCTATCTATGTATCTACCTACCTACCTACCCACCCATCCATCCATTTATCATCTATCTATCATCT
>JAXLNS010000141.1:0-79694 GCA_037215915.1 Pantherophis vulpinus
CAAGTTTTAAATATCCAAAGCACCATCCAAAGCCACCTTAAGCGTTAGTATTTTTTTTTTTAACCTTTAAATGAGCGTTACAGGTAGTCCTCGACTTACAACCGCACATTTAGTGACCATTCAAAGTTACAACCGCACTGAAAAAAAGCGATTTATGACCGTTTTCCACAGTTAACGACCACCCCCGCAGCATCCCCACGGTCACGTGATTAAAATTCAGACGCTTGGCAACTGACTCATATTTATGACGGTTGACAGTCGTAGGTGCTGAAGGGGTTTGCTGAGTGGAGGAGAAGGGGAGGAGAAAGACCATACGCTGCTAGGTGCTCTCTAAGCTTGGTGGTTTTCTTGCAGACGTTTCACGACCCAACTAGGTAACATCATCAGGGCTGGTGAGTGTGGCGTTTGCTTCCTGTTTCTGTACAGTAACTTGCCTTGCCCGTGTTGGTGGGAGTCTGATTTTCTCCTTGATTTGGGGTATTGTTTTCTGTTTGAATTGTTTGTCTGGTGTCAATCCTTGCTTATCTGCATGTGGGCTGCCGGGGATGATGTTTTTCTGCTCTTTTTTGCTTCCTCCTTAGCTTTTTTTATCATCTCTTTCGAACGGTGTGTAAATATGGTTCGTCTCTATGTGTCTATAGATGGCGGAGCTACATATCCAAGAAGTCCTCAACTTACAACCACAATTTAAGCCAAAATTTCTGCTGCTAAGCGAGACATTTGTTCAGCGAGCTTTGCCCCATTTTTACAACCGTTCCTGCCACTGTTGTTAAACAATCACAGCAGTTCTTATGTTAGTGACACGGTTGTTAAGTGAATCCGGCTTCCCCATTGACTTTACTCGTCAGAAAGTCGCAAAAGTTGATCACAGGACCCCGGGGACACTCCAACCAGTTGCCAGGCCTCTGAATTTTGATCACATGATCCTGGGGGTGGCTGCAACGGTCGTAAGTGTGAAAAACAGTTATAAGTCACTTTTTTAAAATTGTAACTTCAAATGGCCACAAAGTGAAATGTTTGGCAGCTACTGGGTTGCTGCCAAGCTTCTTATCGGAAGAATTGGTTGTCTGCCAGTTTATTTAACCCCCGGCTGTCTGTTTGTGTGCGTGTGTGAGACGGGGACAGAACACTGTTGTAGGTCGAGGACTACTGTACTCCAACGCTGGAGGTTTTTAAGAAGAGATTGCACAGTGATTTGTTTCAAATAGAGTTTCCTGCTTGAGCCGGGGGTTGGACTAGAAGACCTCCAGGGTCCCTTCCAACTGTTATTCCAACAGAATAACACTGTTGATGCTTCTCCTGATGAATCCGTCATGGGGCAAGTGCACCTTCCTATCTCTGATCCTGCATCCTCTGGAGGAATCAGGAGTGGAGACCACAAGGTCCATCTTCCCAGGTCCTCAGCTGAAAAGTACCGGTCCCAGGCTGACCTCTTACCTCTTCCCCCCCCCCCCCCCCCAGCTAAGATGCAGCTTCCCTTCCCCACCTGGCACCCCAGCGGGATCGTGAAGTTAACGCAGAAAGACTTCCAAATCTACATCGAGCTGGTGATGTCCGAGCTCACCGGAAGCGAAGAAGAGGTGTTGGACAACGTTGTGGAGTTCCTGATGATGGCCGTGGGGCGCACCCACCTGGAACGGTTGCGAGGGAACGCGCGGCGCAAGTGGCTGCTCCGGATCGAACACACGGCCATGACCAGCGGAGGATGCATGGAGCCCATCTACCAAGAGGTCTTCAAGGCTCTCTCCAGGGTGAGTAGATCCGTCAACCAGACTCATCACAGAGCATCAGACCCAAAATAGCACCAAGAAAAAGAAGACGAACCAGGTTTGAGGGTCTGGAGTATGTCCTTATGGAGAAAGTCAAGGTAGGTTGGGACTTTGAACTGGACCAAAACCTGGAGAAGGTATGAAGGCTTGGGCAGGGAGACATGATGTCCATGGACTTGAAGGCCCAGGGTGAAGACCAGCTTCATCTTGAAGCTCCTGGACAACTTTGGACCAGTTGTTCTTGTTGTAGAGGAAACATCTGAGGAAGAATGTCTATGGAGGTTCTCCATCATCCAGGTCACAGTTGTCCCAAAGCTTCCTTGTTTTCAAGAGGCAACTGGACTTTCTGGTTTTTCTTTGAAGAAGTTTCAATTCTCATCCAAGAAGCTTCTTCCGCTCTAACCGAATGGTGGGGAAGGGAAGGATTTATATTCCTCGCAGACAACTGGTCATTTGCATCCTTGGAAAGGGTCGTTGAGGCCACTTGGAGGTTTGTCTGTGTCCTCAGGGTCACCTGAGTGGCGGAAATGGGTGTGGAGCCTTCTACAACACAGTCCTTTCAGCAGTTCCAAGATGGCTCCACACCCATTTGCACCGCTTAGGTGACCTTGAGGACACAAACTTCCAAGCAGCCTCAACGACTCTTAAAGGATGCAAATGACCAGCTGTTGCACCTTCCATCTATGCGCCTGGCCTCGAAAATGTGCCTAAGTAGGACTGCATAGCGCCTGGGTGGATGGGCGGGGGTGGGCCCATCCACGATCTCCACTACTGGTTCGGTTGAGTTGGCCCGAACCGGCTTCATACCACCTCTGATTGGGGCCAAGCCCCTTTTGCCTTCTAGCTGGGCAGTTCTGGGAATTAAAACCCACATATCTGTTGTGTCCGCCAGCAGTCCACGGAGCTGGCAGCGGAGTCGGACAGCGAGGAGGCTGGGGAGGAACATGGGCCAGTCCTGGAGTCTGGGGAAGGCTCGGACGAGGGCTCTGCGTCGGAGTCAGAGATGTGGCCAGGGCCATCGGGGAGTGATGTGCGGACTCCGGAGCCTCCAGAGGCTGACACCAGAGAGGCAGAGGAACAGGAGGAGCCTGTTCCTAGTTCATGCATGCGCAGAGCTGCCAGAAGGCAAGAGCAGCTCAAGCAAAGAGGACGACTCAGGAGTAAGGCCAGGAGATGATTGGCCCCTCCCATAAGGCTTAAAAGACCAGCAAGGGCTCTTGGGCTCTTTGTTGGAAAACAACATTTGTTTCTTCTCTTGCTGCACTTATCTCTTGTCGGCGTCTTCTGCTCCTGAACTCTTGCCAAGAAAAGCCTTTGGCAGGTTGCCTAATTATCCCAAGGTCGGTGATAAACTGAGGAATGGTGTTTTGAAGAATTTGCTTTGATTTAGTTTGGACTAGGCTGAGAATGAGTTAATTCTCAGCTGTTCTAATAAAGTCTGTTTGTTTATAACTGATTGCGTCTGATAATACCTACTTGGGCCTGGGTCACAACAATATCTGCAAGCTGAGAAAAAACTGCATTATGGGTCAGTTTTTTTTCTGGGGAATTCTGGGAGTTGAAGTTCACCCATCTTCAATTGCCAAGGTTGAGAAACATTGGTCTTCTAATGAATCTTCTCTGAGTATGGTGTTGGACGTCTGAAGCCCAAGGGACTGTAAGGTCCTTTCCAAGTCCAGGGTTCTAGGGCTGGGGTTAGGGTTAAACTGCCCCATAATTTAGGGCGATAAGCCTGCTCTCTCTCTCTCTCTCTCTCTCTCTCTTGCAGGACACTGATGCCCATGGAGACAAGAAGAAAGTCAGCGCCTATCTCGCCTTTCTGGAATACAACGTCATTGCCCCTGAACGAGGAGACATTCTCCTCCGCTATGTGGCTTGCACGGAAGACGACGCCCCTTATCTCCTCAACCAGATCCTTTTCACGGATATGCCGGGAGTCAGGTAAGGGACTCTCACTGAGCATCTATCCATCCATCCATTAATCAATTCATCCATCCATCTCATCCATCCCATCCCATCCAGTCATCTAGTCATTGATCCTTTGATCCATCTGTCCATCCATTCATTGGTTTTTCAATCATCTATTCATCCCATCCATCCATGTCATCCATCCATTAATCAATGCATCTATCCATACATCTTATCCATCCATCCATCCATCTACTCATCTATCCCTCCATCCATCCATTCATCCATTTACTCATCATTCCATCCATTCATTCATCCATCTACTCATCTATCCATCCATTCATCCATCTACTCATCTATCCATCCATTCATCCATCTACCCATCCATCCATCCATTAATCAATGCATCCATCCATACATCTTATCCATCAATCCATCCATCTTACCCATCCATCCATCTTATCGATCCATCGATCCATCTACTCATCTATCCATCCATCCATTCATCCATCTACTCATCCATCCATCCATCCATCCATCCATCCATCCATTCATCTATCTACCCATCCATCCATCCATTAATCAATTCACCCATTCTTTTCTTTTCAAGAAAAGAAGGACTAGGGGTGACATGATAGCATGTTGCAATATTTGAAGGGGTGCTACAAAGAAGAGGGGGTCAAGCTTTTCTCCAAAGACCCAGAACGCAGGAGAAGAAGCAACGGATGGAAACTAACCAAGGAGAGAAGCAACCTAGAACTAAGGAGAAATTTTGTGACAGTGAGAACAATTAACCAGTGGAACAACTTGCCTCCAGAAGTTGTAAATGCTCCAACACTGGAGGTTTTAAGAAGAGATTGGATAACCATTTGTCTGAAATGGTATAGGGCTTCCTACTGAAGCAGGGGGTTGGACTAGAAGACCTCCAAGATCCCTTACAACTCTGTTATTCCATTCTATCCATCCATCCACCTGTCCATGCACTCATCAATCCATCAATCTTTCAATCCATCTCTCCATTCCATGCCTTCATGCAGTCATTGATGCTTTGACTCATCTATCCATCCATTCATAGATTTTTTGATTCATCTATTCATCCCATCCATCCATCCATATCTATTTTCCAACTGCCTGCCTGCTTGCCTGCCCATCCATCCATCCATCCACTCATCAATCCACTCATCCATCCAACTATCTATCCATCCATCCATTCATTGATCCATTGATCCATCGATCCATCGATCCATCCACTCATCAATCCACTCATCCATCCATCCATCCATCAATCCATCCATCCATCTATCCAACTATCTATCCATCCATCCCTTCATCGATCCATCGATCCATCCATTCATCCATCCATCCATCCATCCATCTGTCCAACTATCTATCCATCGATTTATTCATCGATTCACTCATCAATCCACTCATCCATCCATCCATCCATCCATCCATTCATCGATCGATCGATCCATCCATCCAACTATCTATCCATCCATCCATCCATCTATCCAACTATCTATCCATCCATCCATTCATCAATCCATCCATCCATCGATCCATTGATCCAACTATCTATCCATCCATCCATTCCTCAATCCATTCATCCATCCATCCATCCATCCAACTATCTATTCATCCATTTATTCATCAATCCATCAATCCATCCATTCATCCATTCATCAATCCATCCATCCATCCATCCATCCATCCATCCATCCATCCATCTATCTATCCATCCATCCATTCATCCACTCATCAATCCACTCATCCATCCATCCATCCATCTATCCAACTATCTATCCATCCATCCCTTCATCGATCCATCCATCCATCCATCTATCCAACTATCTATCCATCCATCCCTTCATCGATCCATCAATCCATTCATTCATCAATCCATCCATCCATCTATCCAACTATCTATCCATCCATCCATCCATCCATCCATCCATCCATCCATTCATTCATCCATCCACTCATCCATCCACTCATTCATCCACTCATCCATCCATCCATCCACCCATCCATCCATCCATCCATCTATCCGACTATCTATCCATCCATCCATCCATTCATCAATCCATCCATCCATCCATCCAACTATCTATCCATCTATCCATCCACCCATCCACTCATCAATCCACTCATCCATCCATCCATTCATCCATCCATCCATCCATCCATCCATCCAACTATCTATCCATCCATCCATCCATCCATCCATCCATCCATCCATCCATCCAACTATCTATCCATCCATCCATTCATCCATCCATCCATCCATCCATCCATCCATCCACTCATCCATCCATCCATCCAACTATCTATCCATCCATCCATTCATCAATCCATCCATCCACCCATCCATCCATCCCTGGGTGGGACATAGGCTATTTTGCCTTTGCCCATGGTACAAACTATGAGGCAGCCCCTCTCCTGTTTTGCTGCTCCTTAGCTGTTTCTATCCCCAGATGTTGCCTCACCAAAGCCTCTCTTTCCCCCCCCCCACACTCACCCCCCCCCAGCTTTGCAGCCGTCTTGGACGACAAGCCCATCCACGTCCCCCGAGTTCAGCTGCATGGAAATATCCACTTCTGGAACCCAGATCGCCCCAAAGATGAGCAAAGGGGCTCCTTCCTGGTGCTGCCCCTGGAAGATGTCCAGAGAAGAGTCTTTGGCATCCTCGGGCTGGACACCCTCCAGGACAAGAATGAAAAAACCATCTTCGTCCCCCATGAGATCCATTACTATCAGGTAGGAATTAAAGAGGGCAGCCAGGAATGTGGGAGCAGGGGGGCTTGTCCTGATTTTGTTAAAAAGATCCCATCAGCTACTCCTTTAGGGGAGTTTACAAGAGTCCAAGGTAAAGTTTCTCAACTTTATGGGCTTTAAGAGGGATGGACTTCCACTTCCAGAATTCCCCAGCCAGTATGTTTAAGATAGGTGGGCTTCCACTCCCAGAATCCCCCAGGCAGCATGCTTTAAAATGGGTGGACTTCCACTCCCAGAATTCAATAGAATAGAATAGAATAGAATAGAATAGAATAGAATAGAATAGAATAGAATAGAATAGAATAGAATAGAATAGAATAGAATAGAATAGAATAGAATAGAATAATACAATATGGAAGAAAAGAGAAGAGAAGAGAATAATTAGAATAGAGTAGAATAGAATAAAATAGAATAGAATAGAATAAAATAAAATAAACTTTATTCTTACTTTGAAAGTAATGACAAAATAAGTAAACAAATAAATACAAAATTATGCGTACTGTATATGACACAGAGAAACAACACAGTCTAGTTCAGATGTATACATGTACATGGCGAGAAAAATGAATCTTGTGAGTTTACCAGACGGATGGCCTAGGAACAAAGCCATTACAGAATCTGGTAGTCCTGCTAGAAATAATACTCCTCCCAGAGGGGAGCGACAGAAACAGACTGTGAAGTGGGTGAGTGGGGTCTCTAACAATGCTTCGAGCTCTAAACACGTAGCACTTATAAGCAGCATCCTGAATGACAGGAAGCGAGCGTCCTATAATCTTCTCTACTGTCCTCGCCACTCTCTGTAGGGACTTTCTATCTGAGGCCAGCATGCTTTCAGGTGGGTGAACTTCAACAATAAATAAATAAATAAACAACAATCACTTTGTTCTTCCTCAGGGGCTCGCACACTCCTTCAGCAAAGCCTACCATTACATCCGCACCCAGCAAAGTCTGCTGCAGATTATCGTGGCCGGGGTGGAGTGGCTCTCGGGCCGTGCCCCGGGCCTTCAAAGCATCACTGCCTATTTCATGGAACCTGGAGAGACCCGGGTAATTCTATTTTAATCTGGTGTAAAGTTTGTTCTCCTTTATATAGCACAAGTCATCCACAAACCAACCGAAGAGAAATTTGGGGTGCAATTGTGGTCGTAAATCGAGGACTACCTGCATTTAGAATGACCTATGGATGGAGTTAATTTCTCTGTTTCTGCTGAGACTTGCCAGCAGGTGGAGTTTATGCTCTATTATTGAGAATTCCTTTGGGGCTTTAGAATAGAGGAAAATTGAATACAGAAAAAACAAGAGTTGGGAGGGACCTTAGAGGTCTTCTAGTCTAGCCCTTGCTCAAGCAGGAGATCTTATACCAAGTCACACAAATTGATTGTCCGATCTCTTCTTAAAAACCTCCGGTGATGGATCACCCACAATTTCTGGTGGCCAGCTGTTCCACTGGTTAATTGTTCTCACTGTTAGGAAGTTTCTCCTTAATTCCAGGTTGCTTCTCTCCTTGATTGGTTTCCATCCATTGTCCCAAAGGCGCCTTTTCCAAGAGGACTGGTTTTTCTTTGAAGACGTTTCACTGCTCATCCCAGAAGCTTCTTCAGCTCTGTGTTGGTTTAATAGTTTCTCTGCTGCTCCCATGACACAAACCTAGGCAGTTTATAGTCAATAAGGCCATTAAAACTGCCAAACCAGATAATAAGAATGCGATCCCTCCGTCTGAGCTGTTCTCTGAGCTTCGAAGGGCCCCACTGCAAATGTTCCCATAGATAACAGAGACGCCCATCGCTCCGTTCCCTTTTGGGGAAACTCCGTCTGTAAACAAGGAAAGGAGGACAAGAGAAATAAGCCCAAAGCAGGAAAGGGAAGAGGTTAAAAAAAAAAGGAAATATGTATCATAATAGGAGCCTGGTTTAGCTCAACAGACAGAAGCACTGTAATTTAACACCAGCTGCCTGCAATTAAAGTAAGATCGAATCTCTCCAAGGCTCAAGGTTGACTCAGCCTTCCATCCTTTCTAAGGTAGGTAAATTGAGGACCCAGTTTGTGGGGGCAATAAGCTGACTTTGTATAAATATACAAAAAGGATGAAGGCTATTGCTTAAGGCATTGTAAGCCGCCCTGAGAAGTCTCTAGAGAAGGGCGGCATATAAATCAAATTAAAAAAAATAAAATAACAATACATATATTTAAGGATCGTATTGGGGTAAACACCATTCTACTTACAACCTTAGCACAGCTGTTCAAACATCTTAAACTTTTTAATGCATTTGTCTTTTTTTTCTTTCCTTTCCCTGTCTTTCCTTCCTTCTTTTTCCTTCTCCTTTCTACTGCTCCTCCTCTTTCCTTCCTTCCTTCCTCCCTTCCTTCCTTCCTTCCTTCCTTTTCTTCCCCTTCCTTTCCTTCCATCCAGTGGTGAAATTTAAATTTTTTTTACTACCGGTTCTGTGAGTGTGGCTTGGTGGGCATGGCTTGGTGGGCGTGGCAGGGGAAGGATATTGCAAAATCTCCATTCCCACCCAACTCTAGGGGGAAAGATATTGCAAAATCTCCATTTCCACCCCACTCTGGGGCCAGCCAGAGGTGGTATTTGCCGGTTCTCTGAACTACTCAAAATTTCCACTACCGATTCTCCAGAACCTGTCAGAACCTGCTGGATTTCACCCCTGCTTCCATCCCTCCCTCCCTCCCTCCCTCCCTTTCTTTGTTCCTTCCTCTCTTAACTCCTTCCTTCCTTCCTTTCATCTCCATCTGGAGATTTTTAAGATTGACAAACATTTTAAGATTTGACAAACATTCGTCTGGAATGGTCTGGGGTCTCCTGTTTGAGCAAGGGTTGGACTAGAAGATCTCCAAGGTGCCTTCTAACTCAGTTATCCTGCTATCCTTCCTTCCTTCCTTCCTTCCTTCCTTCCTTCCTTCCTTCCTTCCTTCCTTCCTTCCTTCCTTCCTTCCTTCCTTCCTTCCTCCCTCTCTCCCTCCCTCCCTCCCTCCCTATAAATGTTGTCTTTAGTAAACATTCTGCCAATAGCAAAATCATAAAGAAGGAGTTTTTTTGCCAGTCTTGCCACCATTCACCATTCATTTTCCCTGCCAATCGGAACTTCTTTGGTCTTCTACATTAACTTCAAGGTCCACCTTCCTCGGACAGTCTACCGAGAAATTCTTTCCTCTCCTTTCTCCCAGATGCACGACTACACCTTGCGCAAAGTCTTGGATTCAGATTTGAAAGGGGAGGTGAAAGTCAATGCCCCACCAGCCCCGACACTCACCAGGAAAGAAGACGCCTTCAAGTAAGCCAGAGAGGGCGGCATTTTGGAGGTCCACACTTGAAGGTTGGGTGGAGAAAAGGGGCACTTGGGCTGCTAATAGAGGAAGGTATGTGTAGCTCAGGGTTGAACTGTTGGGGTCCTTGGTGCTCTCTGAGCTTGGATGTTTTCTCGCGGACGTTTCATGACCCAAATAGGTAACATCATCAGTGCTAGAAGGAAGGAAGGAAGGAAGGAAGGAAGGAAGGAAGGAAGGAAGGAAGGAAGGAAGGAAGGAAGGAAGAGTGGGTGGGAGGGAGGGAGGGAGGGAGAGGAGGAGGAGGAGGGTGACTATGGAGTCCTTTGTGATCTTTGAGCTTGGTGGTTTTCTTGCAGATGTTTCATGACCCAAGTAGGTAACAGCATCAGTGCTAGAAGGAAGGAAGGAAGAAAGGAAGGGAGGGAGGGAGGGAGGGAGGGAGGGAAGAGGAGGAGGAGGAAGAAAACTGTGGGGTCCTTGGTGCTGTCTGAGCTTGGATGTTTTCTCGCGGACATTTCATGACCCAAGTAGGTAACATCATCAGTGCTAGAAGGAAGGAAGGAAGGAAGGAAGGAAGGAAGGAAGGAAGGAAGGAAGGAAGGAAGGAAGGAAGGAAGGGAGGGAGGGAGGGAGGGAGGGAAGAGGAGGAGGAAGAAAACTGTGGGGTCCTTGGTGCTGTCTGAGCTTGGATGTTTTCTCGCGGACGTTTCATGACCCAAGTAGGTAACATCATCAGTACTAGAAGGAAGGAAGGAAGGGAGGGAGGGAGGGAGGGAAGAGGAGGAGGAAGAAAACTGTTGGGGTCCTTGGTGCTGTCTGAGCTTGGATGTTTTCTCGCGGACATTTCATGACCCAAATAGGTAACATCATCAGTGCTGGAAGGAAGGAAGGAAGGAAGGAAGGAAGGAAGGAAGGAAGGAAGGAAGGAAGGAAGGAAGGAAGGAAGGGGAGGAGGAGGGTGACTATGGAGTCCTTCGTGCTCTCTGAGCTTGGATGTTTTCTTGCAGATGTTTCATGACCCAAGTAGGTAACATCATCAGTGCTAGAAGGAAGGAAGGAAGGAAGGAAGGAAGGAAGGAAGGAAGGAAGGGAGGGAGGGAGGGAGGGAGGGAGGGAGGGAGGGAGGGAAGAGGAGGAGGAAGAAAACTGTGGGGTCCTTGGTACTGTCTGAGTTGGATGTTTTCTTGCAGAAGTTTCATGACCCAAATAGGTAACATCATCAGTGCTGGAAGGAAGGAAGGAAGGAAGGAAGGAAGGAAGGAAGGAAGGAAGGAAGGAAGGAAGGGGAGGAGGAGGGTGACTATGGAGTCCTTCGTGCTCTCTGAGCTTGGATGTTTTCTTGCAGATGTTTCATGACCCAAGTAGGTAACATCATCAGTGCTAGAAGGAAGGAAGGAAGGAAGGAAGGAAGGAAGGAAGGAAGGGAGGGAGGGAGGGAGGGAGGGAGGGAGGGAGGGAGGGAGGGAGGGAAGAGGAGGAGGAAGAAAACTGTGGGGTCCTTGGTACTGTCTGAGTTGGATGTTTTCTTGCAGAAGTTTCATGACCCAAATAGGTAACATCATCAGTGCTGGAAGGAAGGAAGGAAGGAAGGAAGGAAGGGAGGGAGGGAGGGAGGGAGGGAGGGAGGGAGGGAGGGAGGGAGGGAGGGAAGAGGAGGAGGAAGAAAACTGTGGGGTCCTTGGTGCTCTCTGAGCTTGGATGTTTTCTTGTAGACGTTTCATGACCCAACTAGGTAACATCATCAGTGCTAGAAGGGAGGGGGAGGAGGAGGAGGAGGAGGAGGAGGAGGAGGAGGGGTGTGAGGTCCTTGGTGCTCTCTGAGCTTGGTAGTTTCCTTGCAGACTTTTCATTCATTCAACATCATCGGCGTTCAAAGACTGCACAAATGGCTGTCCACTCTCATCACTGGAGGCTTTTAAGAAGAGACTGGACAGTCACCTGTCTGAAAAGATATGGGTTCCCCTGCTTGAGCGGAGGGTTGGAATAGATGACCTCCCAAGGTCCCTTCCAGCTCCATTCTGATCCTGATGGAGATTCATCTTCTCATTTCTTACCTTTGCTCATCTTTCCTACCGCTTTCTCCTGGCGTTACCTTTATGATGATTGCTTGTCGTTTGTAACTTATGATTAATGATTGTGGCTTTATGATCTACGGCCTGTCATTTTTGTTGCTGGTATTGTATGGTAGACTGAGAGCTGGCGCGTCCTTCGGTGTCCAACCCCGCTCGGCCAAGAAAGAATTCTGTCTATCCCCGAGCACACAATGGGACTAATGGCAGTGGGACAATTTAACAGTTCAATTTAATTATTTTATTTATTAAAATAAATTAAAAAAAAACATTTTAATTTTTGCCATCCACATTTCCTTCTGTCCCTCCTTTTCCATCCTTTCCTTAATGATTCGAATCCAACATTTCTTTGATATTAGTGTGTCTCTTGGTGAACCCCTGGTGAGTTGGCCGAGTGAAGGGAACATGCTGCACCTAATTTGGCCAGTAGGGGTCAGGGTTGCTGAACTTTACCTATTGGCTAGCTAGCTTAAATGCAAAACAGGTTACACAGGTAATAGCCGTAGCGCTTAGATTTATATACCGCTTCACAGGGCTTTTACAGCCCTCTCCAAGCGGTTTACAGAGTCAGCCTCTTGCCCCCAACACTCTGGGTCCTCATTTGACCCACCTCGGAAGGACGGACGGAAGGACGGAAGGCTGAGTCAACTTTGAGCCGGTCAGGATCGAACTGCTGGCAGTCGGCAGAAGTAGCCGGCAATACTACATTCTAACCACTGCGCCACCACAGTTCCTTCCTTCCTTCCTTCCTTCCTTCCTTCCTTCCCATCATCCCTTCCTTTCTTTCTTTCTTTCTTTCTTTCTTTCTTTCTTTCTTTCTTTCTCTTTCTTTCTTTCTCTCCTTCCTTCCTTCCATCCCATCATCCTTTCTTTCTTTCTTTCTTTCTCTTTCTTTCTTTCTCTCCTTCCTTCCTTCCATCCCATCATCCTTTCTTTCTTTCTTTCTTTCTCTCCTTCTTTCCTTCCTTCCATCCCATCATCCCTTTCTTTCTTTCTTTCTCTCCTTCCTTCCATCCCATCATCCCTTTCTTTCTTTCTTTCTTTCTTTCTTTCTTTCTTTCTTTCTTTCTTTCTTTCTTTTTCTTTCCTTCCTTCCTTCCTTCCATCCCATCATCCCTTTCTTTCTTTCTCTCCTTCCTTCCATCCCATCATCCCTTTCTCCCTTTCTTTCTCTTTCTTTCTTTCTCCTTCCTTCCTTCCATCCCATCATCCCTTTCTTTGTTTCTTTCTCTCCTTCCTTCCTTCCTTCCATCCCATCATCCCTTTCTTTCTTTCTTTCTTTCTTTCTTTCTTTCTTTCTTTCTTTCTTTCTTTCTTCTTCTTTCTTCTTTCTTTCTTTCTTGCCTTCCTTCCTTCCTTCCTTCCTTCCATCCATCCCATCATCCCTTTCTTTCTTTCTTTCTTTCTTTCTCTTTCTTTCTTTCTTTCTTTCTTTCTTTCTTTCTTTCTTTCTCTCTTTCTTTCTCTCCTTCCTTCCTTCCATCCCATCATCCTTTCTTTCTTTCTTTCTTTCTTTCTTTCTTTCTTTCTTTTTCTTTCTTTCTCTCCTTCTTTCCTTCCTTCCATCCCATCATCCCTTTCTTTCTTTCTTTCTCTCCTTCCTTCCATCCCATCATCCCTTTCTTCCTTCCTTTCTTTCTTTCTCCTTCCTTCCTTCCATCCCATCATCCCTTTCTTTCTGTTTCTTTCTCTCCTTCCTTCCTTCCTTCCTTCCATCCCATCATCCCTTTCTTTCTTTCTTTCTTTCTTCCTTTCTTCCTTCCTTCCTTCCTTCCTTCCTTCCTTCCTTCCTTCCTTCCTTCCTTCCTTCCTTCCTTCCTTCCTTCCTTCCTTCCTTCCTTCCTTTCTCTCCTTCCTTCTGTTGGAAGAAAAATCCATCTGGTTCAGGGGTGGGTTCTACTTACCTTTACTACCGGTTTGCAATGGGAGCACGCACGTGCCTGCTTCTGCCAGAAGCTACTGCACATGTGCAGATCGTCAATTCTGACGTCTGGGCGGGTGGGTGGAGCCCCCCCCCCCGCCACTTTTACTACCGGTTCTAAAGAACCGGAGAGAACCAGGAGCAACCCGACGCTGATCTGGTTCCGTTCCACGCTGGGAGAAAGAGACTGGAAAACATGGAGGCCGATTGGAAAGATGCTTTATTGATGAAGCAAAACCACCAATCACCAACCTGTGATTCTGCTGGGCAGCTGACGAAATGGAGTTGAGAGTGAGGGGTTTTTTATGCTTTCTTTGGCCTTGGCCTTGGAGCTTCCTGTTCCTGTGGAAGAACATGGCCTTTAATATTCTACTGGCTGTTGTCAGATTCCTACCGGGTCATGTAGGAGTCGTAGCTGCAGGGAAGGGCTTAAAAATTTTAGCAAGGGGTTCTCTGCCTGGTTGTTGGGTGGGCATAGCCATGGTGGGCATCAGTGGTGGGTTCCTCCCGGTTCGGTCCGGTTCGGCCGAGCCGGTAGCGGTGACGATATGACGTCACCAAACCGGTTCTCCCCCCCCGCCCTCCCACCCACCCACGTTATTCTTACCTTTTATTTGGCCCCACCCCCAATCTATTGCTGCCTCCTGAGTCCCAGCTGATGACTAGAGGGGAAAAAAAACTGTTTAAACTCTTGCCGCGGGGCTTCAAAGGGCCGTCCTACAGCTGATCGGTGTTAAAAGCAAACAAATGAGTCGGGTCGTAAGTGCGAGGACTGGTCGTAAGTGCGAGGACCTTCCAGAAATGAGTCTGACCAGCTAGCCACGCCCACCTAGTCACATGACCTCCAAGCCACACCCACAAAATAAGCCACGCCACAGAACCGGTAGTAAAAAAAATTAGAACCCACCCCTGGTGGGCATGGCCTAGTCGGCCTTCTGTACCATGGGCGGGGAGCATTTTTGCCCTCCCCGGGCTCCAGAGGCTTTTCTTGAGCCTCCGGGAGGGCGATAACAGCCTCCGCAGGTTCCAGAGGCCCAAACTTCCGATAGGCCTGTTTTTCGCCCTCCCCGAGCTTCCACGCGCGCCCTGCACTTATCTGCATCCAAAATGAGCCCCGTGGGGACTCCTGGGAGGCGGGGTGGGCGAGGCCAGCCAGGAGTGGGATTTGGGGGGGTTCTCCGAACTCCACAGAATCTTAGCTAGAAGTTTTCCCGAATCCCCAGCAGCCCACCCCTGCAAAGCTGGCTCTCTAGGCAATGTAGTTGAAGGTCCTACTCTGGGCAGAGAGTTGAGTTAAATGATCTCCAGGGTCCCTTCCAACCCGTCCATTCTGTGCTTACAAGTTTTAGGAGTTCGTATGAACCTCTCCAACTGTGCAGCTAGTCCTCGACTTACAATAGTTCATGTAGTGACTATTTGGATTGATAAGGGCACTGAAAAAGGTGACCTGTGACCGTTTTTCACACTTATGACCGGGGGGGGCGGGTTTCAAAACCCGTCGCTACCGGTTTGCGTGCGCACGCAACACTTCTACGCATGCGCAGAAGCGTCCAGGTGGGTGGGCGGAGCCTCCCACCACTGCCGCTACCAGTTTGGGTGAACTGGTAGCAACCCACTACTGCTTATGACCCTGTGGCCAAAATTCAGACTCTTGGCAACCGATTCATGTTTATGACACTTTCCTGGGGCCATGCGATCCCCTTTTGTGACCTCCTGACCATCAAAGACATTGGGGGAGCCAGGTTCACTGAACAGCTGGGCAACTCACTTAACAAATGCAGTGATTTGCTTAACAACGGTGGCAAGAATGGTCGTAAAACAGGGCAAAACTCAACAACTGTCTCGCTTAGCAACAGAAATATTCGGCTCGTAAGTCGAGGACTACCTGCAGCGAAGTGAACTTTTATGGTCGCAAGTCGAGGACTGCTTGTGGTTTAATCGACACCCCAACCTTGTCTTGCCTTGTGCTACAGGGATTACCTGTTCAAGAGCGTAGACTGCGCTCTGGTGGTGACCCAACGGCTCTACGGGGAAAACCACCTTGCGGTGCCCCTGAGGAACACAACTGGGGAAGCTATCATGGTGCTGGACCTCAACCTTGGACCCAGGCAACAGCTGTCCCCTTGCGCGCACAAGGACCTGCAGAAGATGCTGAAGATGGCGCAAGCCGCCACGCACGAGATCCTGAAAGAGGATTCCGGAGATCTGGAACCATATTATGTCTTGGGTATGTGGCACGTTGGGTGGAGAATAACCTCGCCAGTATTGGCAGTCCTGAAGATCTGAGATTTTGCTTGAGCAGAGGGTTGGACTAGAAAACCTCCCAGGTCCCTTCCAACTCAGTTATTCTGCTATTCTTTCTTTCTTTCTTTCTTTCTTTCTTTCTTTCTTTCTTTCTTTCTTTCTTTCTTTCTTTCTTTCTTTCTTTCTTTCTTTCTTTCTTTCTTTCTTCCTTCCTTCCTTCCTTCCTTCCTTTCTTCCTTCCTTCCTTCCTTCCTTCCCATCATCCCTTTCTTTCTCTTTCTTTCTCTTCTTCCTTCCTTCCATCCCATCATCCCTTTCTTTCTTTCTCTTTCTTTCTTTCTCCTTCCTTCCTTCCATCCCATCATCCCTTTCTTTCTCTTTCTTTCTTCCTCCCTTCCTTCCATCCCATCATTCCTTTCTTTCTTTCTTTCTTTCTTCTTTCTTTCTTTCTTTCTTTCTTTCTTTCTTTCTTTCTTTCGTTCTTTCTTCTTTCCTTCCTTCCTTCCTTCCTTCCTTCCTTCCTTCCTTCCTTCTTTCCCCATCTCTGGAGGTTTTTAAGAAGAAACAAACAAACATTTGCAACAAACATTTGTCTGGAATGGTATAAGGCCTCCTGCTTCAGCAGGGGATTGGACTAGAAGACCTCCAAGGTTCCTTCTAGACTATTTCAGGCAAACGGCTGTCCAATCGCTTCTTAAAAACTTCCAGTGTTGGAGCATTCAAAACTTCTAGAGGAAAGTTGTTCCATTGATTAATTGTTCTAATACCTCTTAAAGCATGGCTGGCTGGGGGATTCTGGGAGTGGAAGTCCTCCCCTCTTAAAGCATTGCTGGCTGGGGGATTCTGGGAGTGGAAGTCCACCCATCTTAAAGCATTCTGGCTGGGGGATTCTGGGAGTGGAAGTCCACCCATCTTAAAGCATTGCTGGCTGGGGAATTCTGGGAGTGAAAGTCCACCCATCTTAAAGCATGGCTGGCTGGGGGATTCTGGGAGTGGAAGTCCTCCCCTCTTAAAGCATGCTGGCTGGGGGATTCTGGGAGTGGAAGTCCTCCCCTCTTAAAGCATGCTGGCTGGGGGATTCTGGGAGTGGAAGTCCACCCATCTTAAAGCATTCTGGCTGGGGGATTCTGGGAGTGGAAGTCCACCCATCTTAAAGCATTGCTGGCTGGGGAATTCTGGGAGTGAAAGTCCACCCATCTTAAAGCATGGCTGGCTGGGGGATTCTGGGAGTGGAAGTCCTCCCCTCTTAAAGCATGCTGGCTGGGGGATTCTGGGAGTGGAAGTCCTCCCCTCTTAAAGCATGCTGGCTGGGGGATTCTGGGAGTGGAAGTCCACCCATCTTAAAGCATTCTGGCTGGGGGATTCTGGGAGTGGAAGTCCACCCATCTTAAAGCATTGCTGGCTGGGGAATTCTGGGAGTGAAAGTCCACCCATCTTAAAGCATTCTGGCTGGGGGATTCTGGGAGTGGAAGTCCACCCATCTTAAAGCATTCTGGCTGGGGGATTCTGGGAGTTGTTTTTTTTTTATTTATTTATATGCCGCCCTTCTCCGGAGACTCAGGGCGGCTTACAGTGCGTTAAGCAATAGCCTTCATACTTCTGTATATTTTATACAAAGTCAGCTTATTGCCCCCACAAACTGGGTCCTCATTTCACCTACCTTAGAAAGGATGGAAGGCTGAGTCAACCTTGAGCCTGGCGAGATTCGAACCAGCAGTAATTGCAGGCAGCAGATATTAATAACAGCACTGTTAATAACGGTGCTTTAGTCTGCTGCGCCACCAGGCTCTTTAAGATGGGTGGAAGTCCACCCATCTTAAAGCATGCCAGCTGGGGAATTCTGGGACCTGAAGTCCACCCATCTCAAAGGTCTTCATTTGAGGCCTCCGAACAGCCTTCTTTAAAATCCCGGTTTATTGTTGCAGAGGCTGAATATGTTGGGGACTGGCGGCGCGGAGGGATCCTCTTCTACCGCTTCATGCTGCAGGACCTGCAAAACTGCATCTGGAACCTTGACCCCTGGACCTCCTTTGGCGACATCCGATCCTTGGAGAAGCCTCCGGCCCTCGTCCACATCATCTTGAAATGCGTGGTGCTTATTTTATACCCGCAGTGGGCCGACACAGCGGAGGTGGAGCATTGGAGCACCTGCCTACAGGTGAGAGAGGCACCGCCAGGGAACAAAACCCTACAGATTTGAAATTGGGAAACAGCCAGCCAGAGCCTAGCTTGGAATCTCTGCGTAGCCAGAAAATTTATTTATTTATTTATTTATTTGTTCAGCTTGTACGCCGCCTTTCTCCGAAGACTCAAGGCGGTGTGGAAAAGATGTGGCTTCTCCTGGATCCATGAAACCTTATCTGATCCTTCCCAGAGCAAGGCGGCTCTTGTAGTCGCCAAGCTTCTAAATTATGGTCACAAATTATGTGCATGGGATTATGATCACAATGTCAGCGTTGCAACGCTGGCATAGAGAGGGAGCAGAGGAGAACGAAAGATGAACTCTGAAACTTTTGCCAGATAAATGCCTTTGAAGCCTGGTTGTCGTGGAGATGAGGGGAGGGGGCACATTCCTGGGAAATGACGAGGAGAAGAAGTCTGAAGAAGGACTTGGAAGAGAGCCAATGAGAAGCAGAGATTTGGGGATCGGAAAGGGAGGGATTGGGAGGCAAAAGGTCAGTCTTGTCCGCGCGGAGTCATGATCCGGTGGCTGAGCTCAATTAAAGAAAGATTTCCTTAAAGATTGGAAATTCATTTAATTTTGAGATAGCACCGCAGTCTGACACACAAGCCTCCAAATTCACACGATCACAAGTTTAGATCAGGGGTGTCAAACTCAAGGCCCAGGAGCCGGATCCAGCCCACAAGATGTTTAGATCTGGCCCCCGGGGCCACCGTGGAAACAGCAAAGGACCGGCCCGTGGTGCCTCTGCTATCAAAAACGGAGCTCGGGAGGGCCACACGCGGCATTCCCGAGCTCTGTTTTTGCTGGCATAGTTGCAGGAGGCCATCGCAGCCGAAAACGGAACTCAGGAGCCCTCCTCAGGAGATGATGTCAAACTGGCCACACCCATCTTGGCCATGCCCACGCCCCCCCCATGTCAAATACAACCCTGATGTGGCCCTCAATGAAATCGAGTTTGACACACACACACACACACACACACACACACACCCCGGTTTAAATGCTGCAATGTTCGTAAATGTGCAAAATGGCCCCAAATCACTTTTTTTTTTAATTGAAAAGTTTTAAAATGTTTTACAAACAAATTTCCCCCCCTCCTCCCCCCACCCATTCCCTTCTCCCTCCCCCCCCCCATTCCCAGAGCAAAATACAGGGTATTGCATTTAACAAACATAATCTAACATAAACAAACTAACTATAATCTCTTAACACCCCCTTACTCTTTAACTCCCCCGTAGGTACCAAAATGTCAGGATAAAAAGAAAAATCATCTAAATATTTCACTCATAGGCGATTCGCAACTTTTTAGTCCCATGTTTGTTTTGTATATAGTCAATCCAATTTCTCCATTCCAGTACATATCTTTCATTCAAACGATCTTTCAAATATGCAGAGATTTTTGCCATCTCCGCCAAATTAGCTACTTTTTTTTTTGTTTTAATTAAATTTTATTAACATAAACAAACGTAAAACACATGTAAACACTTATACATTAACAAAATGTCAATCGACTAACTTCTAGAAAACCTTCGCATCGATGATTAATGTCCATTTAACCAATTTTCCTTAATCATACTATTTACAAATTTACTTGCTTATACCTTAATACGTTCATAGAAGTTCAGCAGTATCTTTCTACAATCATATTAACCATTTATTTATACAATCCTACGGCTCATCTCATGGTATCTATTTCTGCAATTCTTGAGTTAAATTAACTACTTTTTATGTCCATTCTTCAATAGTAGGTAATTCTTCCTTCTTCCAATATTGCGCCACCAAAAGTCTGACTGCAGTTATTAAATTCAAAATCAGATTAGTCTCTATGCCTGTACAATCTACAGTTATGCCCAATAAAAACAACTGTGGAGTAAATTTTATCTTCCTTTTAAGAATATTTTGTATAACCCACCATATCGTAATCCAAAATGCCTTAATTTTCTTACATGTCCACCATATATGAAAATACGTTGCATCATCACCTTTACATCTCCAACACGTAGATTGTAAACTCGGGTACATACAAGCTAACTTTTTGGATCTAAATGCCATCTATAAAACATTTTGTAAAAATTTTCTCTCAGGTTTTGGGCTTGAGTAAATTTTACATTTCTAACCCATATTTTCTCCATGGTTATTGATTCCCCAAAGTTTTGTGCCCATTTTATCGTACAATCCTTCACCAACTCTGTTTCTGAATCTACCACCGGAAGTCCCCCAAGTCACTTTTTTCAGTGCCGTGGTAACTTCGGTCCCTAAATGAAGTGTTGTAAGTCAAGGACTGCCTGTACACCTCCGTTGCAATTTTACATGTGGGGGGGGGAAGAGACTTAAGTCTGCCGCAGCCGACTCTCCTCTTTCGCCGGCCTTTCGGCTTCGATCCCGGTGACTCCGCCTGGCCTTATTTCCCGCAGAAACTTGACGGAGAACTTATTGAAAACATTTGCTACTTCGACCCCACGGCTTCTTACGTGGATGTCCGGCCGGAGGTTCTCTACAGCTGCCTGCAAGGTAAAGAGTAAGCAATCCGACATGGGAGGCAGGGGATGTTAGGGGTCCCCCCCCCCCGTTAAGGAGGTCCGTCTGGTGGGACCGAGAAGAAGGGCCTTCTCCGCGGTGGCTCCCTCCCTGTGGAACATCATCCCTGCAGAACAAGATGGGCCCCAGAGCAGGGGTGAAATCCACTTACCTTCACTCCTGGTTCGCAAACGGGAGCACGTGCGCTCGCTCGCTTCCCTCGCGACCCCTCTGTTCATACGCGGGACCTTCTACGCATGCGCAGAGCGTCAAAAACAGGACGTGATGACATCCGGGTGGGTGGGCGGAGCCTCCTGCCACCGGCGCTACAGATTCGCCCGAACCGGATAGAACCGGCTGCATACTTCTGTCCCAGAAGTGATTTTCACGTAATTTTACCACCAGTTCACTGCACAACGAAAATGTGAGCGCGCGCGGCTTGCACCCATGCGCGCGGCTTAGAAAACGTGGCTATATAGGATGGCATAGCGCCACCACCGTTTCGCCCGAACTGGTCCGAACCTTTGAATACTACCACTGATTGGTCCCCATTTTGACATCCTTTTGAAGAATAAAAAAAAAAGTTGGAAGGGGCCTTGAAGGTCTTCTAGTCCAGGGGTCAGCAACATGTGGCTCTTTGGGCCCTCCGCTGTGGCTTCCTGTCAGGTGATCCCACCACTGGCTGGCCCCGCCCCTCGCCCTCCCCTCCCAGTCACTCCTCGCCTGGCCTGAGAAGGTAAGAGTGACGGCGGGGGGATGGAGAAGCGGCCAGGGTAGAGACAGAGAGATACAGAGAGAGGGGGAGAGAGAGAGAGAGAGACATAGAGAGATACAGAGAGAGAGAGGGAGTGTGGGAGAGAGAGAGGGAGGGAGGGAGGAAGGGGGAGAGAGAGAGATGTCAAAAGGATTTTGTGGTTCCCGGTGTTTTTTCACAACTGGTTCTCTGCCCTAATGACCGGCAGGGTAGGCGTGGCTAGGGGAGGGGTCATGTGACTGGTAGAAATGAGTGACATCGAGTTGGCCACGCCCACCCAGGTTTTGTGGCTCCCGGTGTTTTCTTTTCTGTGGGGAAACGGGTCCAAATGGCTCTTTTGGAGTATTTAAGGTTGCAGACCCCTGCTCTAGTCCAACAGCCCCTCAAAGTCGCAAATGTCAGTCACGTGATCTCTGGACCGCAACCGTCGTAAATAAAGGCAGGTTGCCAAGCGCCTAGCTTTTGATCACAAAAGGAAATGCTGCAACGGTCCTAAGTGCGAGGACCGGTCGTAAGTCACTTTTTTTTCACCGCCGTTGTAACTTTCCTTGCGGAATTTTATTAGTCTGACAAAATTATGAAATATAGGAATACGGGAGGTCCTCGACTTACGAAAATGGACCCCAAAATTTCTTCGTTAAGCGAAACATCTGTTGAGTTATTTCCCCCCCCCCCATTTTACAACCTTTCTTGCCACGGTTGTTATAGGAACTGCTGCTGTTGTTAAGTTAGTCACATGGTCGTTAAGCGAATCTGGCTTCCCCATTGACTTTGCTTGGCAGAAGGTCGCAAAAGGGGATCATGTAACCCCCGGGGATGCTGCGACCGTCATAAATATGAGTCAGTTGCCAAGCCTCTGAATTTTGATCTCGCGACCACGGGGATGCTAAAAACAGTTGCAAGTGTGGAAAACGGTCGTAAGTCGCTGTTTTTCAGGGCCGTTGTAGCTCTGAACGGTCGCTAAATGAATCATTGCAAGTCGAGGACTACCTGTAGAAAGAAAATAACGGGATAAAAGGGGAGGAGGAGGAAGGGACGAGGAAAAAGAAAAGCGTGTTGTTACTTGGTCGTAAATCGAGGACTGCCCGTCGAAACTAATCCGGCATGTGTCTGTGTGTTTCCGAAACCAACTAGGTGCACGTCGGAAAGCGGTCTGGAGGTTCGGCTCGGCTCCGTTAGAGTACCTTTACAACTGGGCGCGCGCCTGCCTGTCCTTGATCGAAATGGCCAAGAAGCTTCAGCATCGCGACAGCCTGACCGAATTGACTTCGGCCCTTTTAACGCCCACGCTTTCTCAGTCCATCCGGTCGTCGCAAATTTCGACTCTCCGCTCCACCTCTTTTTGCTACCCGCTCAATCCAAGCTGGGGCCCAAGTTCGTAGCCTTCGTTAAACGTTGCAGCGCCTCATTTCCCAGGCGGGAGTTATAGTTCTCACCTGAAATTCCGAAACCTTTCGATAGGGGGGCGAGAGAGAAAATCAGGGTACAAAGCAGGGAAGTTGGGTTCTTGCAACCCACAAAGTTCAGAGTTAAAAGTGGGGGAGGGGCGCTTCACAAAAGATTTGCAAATAAGCGCCTTGTTTCCCAGGCGGGAGTTATAGTTCTCGCCAGTAATTCCGAAACATTTCGATAGGGGGGGGCGAGAGAGAAAATCGGGGTACAAAGCAGGGAAGTTGGGTTCTTGCAACCCACAAAGTTCAGAGTTAAAAGTGGGGGAGGGGCGCTTCACAAAAGATTTGCAAATAAGCGCCTTGTTTCCCAGGCGGGAGTTATAGTTCTCGCCAGTAATTCCGAAACATTTCGATAGGGGGCGAGAGAGAGAGAGAGAGAAAAAAAATTGGGGTACAAAGTTCAAAACCAGCCAGTTTCTTGCAACCCACGCAATTAAAAGGGCGGGGGGGAGCTTCACAAAAGATTTCCACCCTGTAGCATCTTTTGAGGAATTATTCCAATAGAATAAAGAGGGGAAAAAAAGGGGCGCCTTTCCCTTCCTCCCCAACTCATTCACCGCCCCCCCCCCGCCAAGAAATAACAAGTTTTCCCATTGGCTGTTTGCCGGAGATGACAACGCCGTTCCCCGCTATCTTCGGAAGCATCGTTTTTAATAAAATTTGGGGGAAATTAAAATATTTTTATTTCTCCTCCTCCTGACAAAACACAACGTCTTATCTGGCAAGCGTTTTGCAACTGGAGATTACAAGCTGATTTTCAGGCTGCTGATAAATACTCCGCGGTGTTATTACAACCGGCAATCCTTTTGATAATCGGCCACTGTCGAGAACTGGGGAGGGTTTAATATTGGGAAGACGGAGGGGAGAAAGAGAGAGAAACACGATAATCCTGGAAATAAGTTTTGCAATCTTTTTTATGACGCAGAAAAGTTTTGGGGTGGGAGTGGGGGTTGCGGTCCAACAGCTCTAAACGAACATTTCTTTTTAATGAAATGAAAAGTCTGCTAATCTACCGCTAAGTCCTCGACGTACGACCACAACTGAGCCCAAAATTTAGATTGCTGAGTGAAAAACGTGTTAAGTGAGTTTTGTCCCATTTTACGACCTTTCTTGCCACCGTTGTTAAGTGAAGCACTGTGATTGTTAAGTCTGTAACACGGTTGTTAAGTGAGTCGGCTTCCCCATTGACTTTGCTTGTCGGAAGGTCGCAAAAGTTGATCACATGAATAGGATAGGATAGCATAGAATAGCATGGAATATAGAATACAGAATATAGAATAGCATATAGAGAATATAGAGAATAGAATAGAATAGAATAGAATAGAATAGAATAGAATAGAATAGAATAGAATAGAATAGAATAGAAAATATGGAATGGAATAGAATGGAATAGAATAGAATAGAATAGAATAGAATAGAATAGAATAGAATAGAATAGAATAGAATAGAATAGAATAGAATAGAATAGAATAGAATAGAAAAGAAAAGAAAAAAGAAAAGAAAAGAAAAGAAAAGAAAAGAAAAGAAAAGAAAAAATATGGAATGGAATAGAATAGAATAGTATATTGGAATGAAGAATAGGGTAGGGTAGGGTAGGGTAGAGTAGAATGGAATGGAATGGAATGGAATGGAATGGAATAGAATAGAATAGAATAGAATAGAATAGAATAGAATAGAATAGAATAGAATAGAATAGAATAATGGAGTTGGAAGGGACCTTGGAGGTCTTCTAGTCCAACCCCCTGCCCAGGCAGGAAACCCTACACCACTTCAGACAAATGGGTTATCCAACATCTTCTTAAAAAACTTATTTATTTATTTATTTATTTATTTATTTATTTATTTATTTATTTATTTATTTATTTATTTATTTATTTATTTATTTGCCGCCCTTCTCCGGAGACTCAGGGCGGCTTACAATGCGTTAAGCAATAGCCTTCATACTTTTGTATATATTTTATACAAAGTCATCTTATTGCCCCCACAAACCGGCTCCTCATTTTACCTACCTTAGAAAGGATGGAAGGCTGAGTCGACCTTGAGCCTGGTGAGAATTGAACTTGCGGTAATTGCAGACAGCCGGGAGCTAAATACTACCTTTAACAGTAGCATTAGTCTGCTACGCCACTCAGGCTCTTCAAATGTTCTTCAAATGTTCGCTAAGTTAACTGTTGTAAGTCGAGGACTACTTGTACACTCAACAGTTTATCTTCAAAGTTACTGGGAAGATTAAGAGTGGGGAGAACTTCGGATGGGACCACCACAGTTATGCCTGCACCCCTTAAGTGTTCAGAAAAAGCCACGATGACCTCCAGAGAGTCTGACCTGAGAATTGTCCATGCTGTTGCCAGCCGTGCCCGCTTCACGCTTAGGATGCAGGTTCAGGCTGGCTACTTCAGCTCTGGCGGTCCCGGGTGAGGAATGTTTTAGCGATCAAGAGGCAGACATCTTGGAAATGAACTAAAGATTTAAGGAGAGAGAGAGAGAGAGAGCTTGCCACCAGAAATTGTGGGTGCTCCATCACTGGAGATTTTTAAGAAGAGATTAATTGGACAGCCACTTCTCTGAAATGGTGTAGGGCAGTGATGGTGAACCTTTTTGCCGTTGCGTGCCAAAAGTGGGGGGAGTATGGCGGGGGTCACGTGTGCACGTGTCCACACCCATAGTTCAACGCGAGCCCCCTGCATGCGGTCCCCCCGCTTTTGGTATGCAGCCTCTGGAGCCTGGGGAGGGCGAAAAAGGGGCCTTCCGGTTCCACCGGAAGTTGGGAAATGGGCTGTTTCTGGCCTCCAGAGGGCCTCCAGCGGGGTGGGGAAGGCTGTTTTTGCCCTCCCCAGACTCCTAGAAAGCCTCTGCAGCCTGGGGAGGGCAAAAAACGGGCCTTCCGGTCCCACCGGAAGTCAGGAAATGGGCCATTTCCAGCCTCCGGAGGGCTTCCGGGGTCCGTGGGAAGGCCCTTTTTGCCCTCCCCAGGCTCCAAGAAAGCCTCTGGAGCCTGGGGAGAGTGGAAAATGTGCCTTCCGGGCCCACCGGAAGGCAGGAAATAGGCTGTTTCCCGACTTCCGGTGGGCCCGGAAGGCCCGAAAATCAGCTAGCCGGTGTGCTGGAGCTAAGTTAGAGTAACCCTCACGTGCCCACAGATATGGCTCCACGTGCCACCTGTGGCACGCGTGCCATAGGCTCACATCACGGGCCTTCCATGCCAATGATTGTAGAGGGAAAGAGGGATGAGGGGAGGGAAAGGGAAAGGGAAAGGGAAAGGAAAGGAAAGGAAAGGAAAGGAAAGGGAAAGGAAAGGAAAGGAAAGGAAAGGAAAGGAAAGGAAAGGAAAGGAAAGGAAAGGAAAATATAGGGAAAGGAAAGGAAAGAGGCAGAAGTAAAGGAAAGGAAAGGAAAGAGGCAGAAGGGAAGGGAAGGGAAGAAAGGAAAGGAAAGAGGCAGAAGGGAAGGAAAGGGAAAGGGAAAGGAAAGAGAAGGGAAGGAAAGGAAAGGAAAGAAAAGGAAAGAGGCAGAAGGGAAGGGAAGGAAAGGAAAGGAAAGGAAAGGAAAGGAAAGGAAAGGAAAGGAAAGGAAAGGTGGATGGAAACTCATTAAGGAGAGAAGCAACGTAGAATTAAGGAGAAAGTTCCTGACAGTGAGGACAATTAACCAGTGGAACAGCTTGCCACCAGAAGTTGTGGGTGCTCGATCACTGGAGGTTTTAAGAAGAGACTGGTCTGGAATGTATGGTATGGGGTCTCCTGCTTGAGCAGGGGGTTGGACTAGAAGACCTCCACGGTCCCTTCCAGCTCTATTCTGACTTCTTTAAATTCTGAGACGTGGGAACGCAGGACCAAAATGAGCAGACAGGTTGGGGGGGCAAACAGAACAGATGGGAGGGGCTGCACTGATCATCTGCTGCAATTATGGAGGGCGGCTCGGCTAACTGGGTGAGCATGGAGAGGTTTCCTGGCTAAGCAGGAGCCCTTTGGAGAAGGGCATACAGCTGTGGTTCTCAGCCACTTGAAGGCAGGTGGACTTCAACTCCCAGAATCCCCCAGCCAGCAGAATTTAAGAGGGGTGGGGGGTTCTGGGAGTTGAAGTCCACCCACCTACAAGCAGCCAAGGTTGGTAAACCCTGATGAATGACAAGGACCAGGCAGCCACTCCAGCACCACCTTCCCCGCTCCGGAGAGAAGAAAAGCCGGTGAGTTCTCACCATCAGAACCAGCAGATCTGAGGACAAGCGATGACCAGAGATGATCGGGTGTGTTTGTGTGTCTCTGCGGACAACGCACACCTCCTACCTCCCAAAGCCAAGCATGAAGTCCAAAGAAGCCACAGCTCCAAATGCAACCTTCGCAACGCACAACGTACTAGCCTTAATAGGAATAGTGGGTCATATTACCACGTTCACAGTTATGTTTGGGGGAAATATTAATAGGAAATATTAATGAAAATGGGAAAATAGAAGGAGGAAAGATTTGGTATGATTGAAATTACTCAGAAAAGAATAAAGTCAGGTTAAAAAGAACTAATAAATAAATGTGTTGAAAGGGAAATTTCCGTTTTAGAACTGAAAAAAATTCTTTTTAAAATAGGTGTTTGGAAAGAGACAATTTTTAGAGGCCTAATTTTTTAAGTGTTTTTAATTGTTTTGTTTATCGTTTTTAATTAATGGGGCCAAATTTATATATATCTTTTAACTGTATTTTAATATTTGTATTTGATGTTTTTACTTGGCTGTTCACCGCCCTGAGTCCTCAGGGAGAAGGGCGGTATACAAATTCAAAATAAAATAAAATAAAATAAAATAAATTTCTTTTGGTAGACAGAGATAGGTAGGTAGATAGATAGGTAGATAGATGATAGATAGATCTAGAAAGATAGATAGATGATAATTGATAGATACATAGATTGATATTGATTGATAACTAGAGATAGATGATAGACACAGATAGCTAAATCATAGATAAAGATAGATAGATAGATAAAATGCCGTTTCTTTGCCTCAAATTTAACCTTTTCAAAGGGACATTCTGAAATTAAATAAAAGTTTCCTCGTTTGACAAACTGTTGGTCCCCAAAAATGAAAATTAATTTTAAATTAATTAAAATTAAAAAAAAATAATTTAATTCATTAAAATTAAAAAAATAAAAATTAATTTAATTCATTAAAATTAAAAAAAGAAAATTAATTCATTAAAATTTAAAAAAAATAAAAATTTAATTCATTACAATTTTAAAAAATGAAAATTATTTTGATTCATTAAAATTAAAAAGAATGAAAATAATTTGATTCATTAAAATTAAAAAAAAGAAAATTAATTCATTAAAATTTTAAAAAAATGAAAATTAATTTTTGTTAAATTAAAATCAAAACCTCAGAATTGGACCCCTTTTTTGGGGGGGGAGGGGTTTTTTCTCCCCTTCCTCTCTCTATTTTTCCCCATCTTCGGACAAGAGGGATGCGCTTCCTGGGCATGCGCAGAACGCCTCCCTTTTCCCTCCGCCCACCCCGAGATGACGCGTGCAGAGCAAGAAGGAAGGCGGGGCGGGGCCTGGAAGATACGGGGCGGGGCATCGCGCAGGCCCGGCCTCTAAGATGGCGGCGCCCGGAAAACAGTGAGTCTGGCCTTGTTGTCGGCGGACGGCCGGGGGGGCCTCTGAGCATGGGCAGACGGCGCCCGCGGCGGGAGGGGGGCAGAGGGAGGGGGCTGCTGAGGTCTGGAGGGGGGGGGATCGCGGCCTACTCCAGCGCGAGGCCCGAGGAGGGGGGGTCAATGACGTCATTCGAGGGGGGGCTGGAGGGAGGGGGCGAGCTTGACCTGGATGGCCCCCTCCCCAATCCTGGGACCCCCCCCACCCCACCCCCTCAGTTGGGGGAGGGGTCTCTTTCCATACTGGGGATTTCCCCCCCCCCAAAAAAATTGGGTGGTTTGTTCCTCTGTGGATACGAAATTGTATTGTTGTTATTGTCATTGTGTTGTTTTTGTTGTTATTGTTGTTATTCTACACAAGGAGATGAAGTCCAGAGATGGGCTTGTCTGTCATCCGCATCTTGGCAGGACGGTTTTAAAAAATACAATAAAAAGTTATATATATATATATATGTTTCCTTTATATATATATAATCTATATTTAATCTATTTAAAATTTTGTATCTCTGTGTTTTATCTTTTGGCTGTTCACCGCGCTGAGTCCTTCGGGAGAAGGGCGGTATAGAAATTTAATAAAATAAAATAAAAATAAAATAAATATATGTATAAAGGAATATGTATCTATCTATCTATCTATCTATCTATATATAAAAACCTGAGAAAACATATATATATAAATATATATATATATATATAAATATAACGCATTGTAAGCCGCCCTGAGTCTCCGGAGAAGGGCGGCATATAAATCAAATAAAAATAAAAATAAATAAATAAATAAATAAATATTATATATATATAAAGTTATATATGTTTTCTGAGGTTTTCGCGGGTGTTTGCATGTAGGTCTTTGGTTATTCGGGTTTTCTCCCGAATTAAAAGGAAGAAACAGCTGCAATCACACACATTGCTCCTAGACGCACGAAGCCGAAAACACCAGCCTGAAGATGACAAATGAGACTTCGTCGAAACGTTGCCAAGACACCTCCAACTTTACGCGGGAGAAAACCTGAATAACCAAAGATCTACAAAGATATATATATATATATATATATATATATATATATATATATATATATATATATATATATATATATATATACATACATACATATATACATACATACATACATACATACATACAAAGTGGTTTTCTAACATCACCCCCCCAATGATAAGCAAGCTAGGAGGGAGGAAACAGTAGGAATCAAGCCTCCATCATCCGGCAGGAGGACAGCAAAAACAACACAGCTGATTACAAGTGGGAGACGGCTTAAAGCATTAATACAAGTAGTCCTCAACTTACAACAGTTCGTTTAGCGACCGAAGTTAGAACGGCACTGGAAAAAGTGACTTAACGGCAATTTTTGACACATGCAACCATTGCAACATCCCTATGATCACGTGATCAAAATTCAGACAACTGACTCCCATTTATGACGGTTGCAGAGTCCCCGGGGTCACGTGATCCCGTTTTGCGACCTTCTGACAAGCCAAGTCAACGGGGAAGCCAGATTTGCTTCACGACCGTGTTACTAACTCAACAGTGGTTCATTTAACAACATAAATGTTGGGCTCAAGTGTGGTAAATCGAGGGCCACCTGTAATACAGGGAGTCCTCAACTTACGACCACAGTTGAGCTGCAGCCGTCGTAGATTTGAACCAGTAGCTAGGCACCTGAATCTCGATCACGTGGCCATGGGGATGTTGCTAAGGGTGAAAAATGGACATAAATCACTTTTTTTTTATTGCTGTTGTAACTGAATGGTTACTAAATGAATCGTAAGTTGTGGACTCTGTAATAGGCAGCTGGGACAATGGCCTGCTGGGGAATTCTGGGAGTTGAAATCCACACTTCCTGATGTTGTCAGCTTTGGCAAATACTGCCATACTATTCAGCCAACAAAGGTGCTTCTTCATTGTGAATTAACTAATCGTAGTAAGGTTATATGTACGTATTTTATCACAGGCATTTGCACACCCGTCGCAAGATACTCTGTTTTAAAATCGAACAAAACAGGCAATTGATCAAATAAAGTCAAACTTCTTGTGAAGTGAAAAGTGGGTGAACAAAACTGCATATACAGGTAGTCCTTGACTTACAACAGTTCATTTTGTGACTGTTTAAAGCAGAAGTCTTCAAACTTGGCAGCTTGAAGACTTGTGGACTTCAACTCCTGGCTGGAGAATTCTGGGAGTTGAAGTCCACAAGTCTTCAAGCTGCCAAGTTTGAAGATCTGCTTTAAAGTTACAACAGCACTGAAGCAAAGTGATTTATGATCATTTTTTTGACACTTGCAGCATCCTCCTTGGTCACATGATCAAAATCCAAACACTTGGCAACTGACTCATATTTATGACGGTCGCAGTGTCCCGGGGTCATGTGATCCCCTCTTGCAAGCTTCCGACAAGCAAAGTCAATGGGGCAAGACAGATTCACTTAACAACCGTGTGACTAACTTAACAACCGCAGTGAGTCACTTAACTGTGCGAAGAAAGCTGCAAAATTCACTTAACAACCGTCGCGCTTAGCAACGGAAATGTTGGGCTCAATTGTGGTCGTAACTCGAGGACTGCCTGTACCTTGTTTTGCTCCTAGACAAATCGACGGGATGTAAGTCTAAAATTAATGAAACCATGGTGAATCCCGTAGACATAAAACTTTTGATTTTCTCTGGACAGGTATGGACTTATCTTTCCTAAGAAAGTTCAGCAGAAAGGACTGGTTAAGCATGCTGCGTTTATGGACGACTCCGACGAAGAGGTCAGTGTCTGGAGCGGCTTTTGATTGGTCGGTGTGAGTGTGGTCTTGTGCGTTGCCTGCCAAAGCGTGACTTTCATCGGCACGTAACCCTGGCGAAGTTAGTCCGAGGCCCATCCTGTGTTTTATGTCTCACATCTCAGTCCCAAAGGTTTTAGGTCAGGGGTGGGGAACGATGGCCCTTTTATGTCTGGTGGACTTCAACTCCCAGAATTCCTGAGCCAACCATGGCTCAGGCTGGCTCAGGAATTCTGGGAGTTGAAGTCCACAAGTCTTAAAAGGGCCATCGTTCCCCATGCTGGCTCAGGAATTCTGGGAGTTGAAGTCAACAAATGACAAAAGGGCCATCGTTCCCCATGCTGGTGCAGGAATTCTGGGAGTTGAAGTCCACAAATCACAAAAGGGCCATTGTTCCTCATGCTGGCACAGGAATTCTGGGAGTTGAAGTCCACAAGTCTCAAAAGGGCCATCGTTCCCCATGCTGGTGCAGGAATTCTGGGAGTTGAAGTCCACCCATCTTCAAGCTTCCAAGGTTGAGAAACACTGTTTTAGAGGGTCGTTGAGGCCGCTTGGAGGCTTATCTGTGTCCTCAGGGTCACCTGAGTGGTGGAAATGGGCGTGGAGCCTCCTTGGAACTGCTGAAAGGACTGCGTTGAAGACCAGAGGTAGATGAAGTTGTATCCCTCCCCTTCTCAGAGAAGGTTCCACACCCATTTGCACCTCTCAGGTGATCCCGAGGACACAGACAAAACTCCCAGGATTCCTCAACGTCTCTCTAAAAGGATGCAAATGACCAGCTGTCTGCAAGGCGTATAAATCCTTCCTTTCCCCACCATCCAGTCAGAAGCTGAAGAAGCTTCTGGGATGAGAAGCGAAACGTCTTCAAAGAAAAACCAGGAACTCCTTTTTGCCTCTTGAAAAAAAGCACCACAAAGCGATTTCAAATTACGATTTGTGATTGTCTGGGTCTTTGTGGAGATGCAACCGCTGAGCCTCTCTTTGCCAAACAAAATACAGGTAATCCTTGATTTACGATCAGAATTGAGCCCCAGATTTCTGTTGCTATGCGAGACAGTTGTTAAGTGAGTTTCTGCCCCATTGTTCGCCCTTTCTTGCCACCGTTGTTAAGTGAATCATTGCAGTTTTTAAGTTTATTTTATTTATATTTGAATTCATATACCGCCCTTCTCCCCCTAGGGACTCAGGGCGGTGAACAGCCGAAATTAAAACACATACAATATAAAAGTTAAGATAGCTAAAATAAATGAAATCAAGTTAGGAAAGATGGTCGTTAAGTGAAACCTGGCTTCCCCACCGACTTCGCTTGTCGGAAGGTCGCAAAAGGGGATCACGTGAGCCCCCCCCTCGGGACGCTGTGACCGTCATAAATACGAATCAATTGCCACACGCCCGAATACGGATGACGTGACCAAATGGAGATTCAGTGAGGGTCGTAAGTGCGAAAAAACGGTCGTAAGTCGCTTCTTTCTGTGCTGTGGTAACTTCGAACGGTCGCTAAATGAAGTGCTGTAAGTCGAGGAGGATGTGTATTGCTGCTGGATGACATGGGCTGAGCCATTTTTGCAATTTTGTAAAAAAAAAAATTTATGATTAAGTCAAAAGGCGTTTTTCCAGTAGAGGGTGCTACACACCAAGACACACAAATTTGTGTCGCTTTTTGTGAGGGAGAAAGCAGCGTCAAGCTCCGTGGAAGGACCGTAGAAATACAGGCGGTTTCCTCGACGTACGACCACAATTGAGCCCGAAAATTTCTGTTTGTTAAGTGAGACAGGTCGCTAAGTGAGTTTTTGCCCCCTTTTACCTCACCTTTCTTGCCTCAGTCGTTAAGCGAATCACGGCCGTTGATATGTTAGTCACACAATTGTTAAGCGAATCCGGCTTCCTCGTTGACTTGGTCGCAAAATGGGATCGTCTGAGCCTGGGGACCGTCATAAATATGAGACGCTTCTCAAGCGCTCCGAACTTCGATCACGCGACCGTGGGGACACTGGAAAGGTCATAACTGTGAAAAAAACGGTCGTAAGTCGCTTTTTTTCCCGTGCCATTGTAACTTTGGTCACTAAACGAACCGTTGTAAATCGAGGACTAGCTGTACTTGCTTGACGGAAGCAAAGACTCAGTGTAAACATTTGGCCATCAGGTAGTCCTCAACGTACGACCCCAATTTCCACCAGAAATTCCATTGGTTGTTAAAACGATGCGCACCTGATTTTTACAGGTAGTCCTCAACTTACAACAATCTACAGCATAGGTCCTTTCAGCAGTTCCAAGGAGGCTCCACACCCATTTGCACCACTCAGGTGACCCTGAGGACACAGATAAGCCTCCAAGCGGCCTCAACGACCCTCTAAAACAGTGTTTCTCAACCTTGGAAGCTTGAAGATGGGTGGACTTCAACTCCCAGAATCTGGGACTTGAAGTCCACCCATCTTTAAGCTTCCAAGGTTGAGAAACACTGCTCTAAAAAGGATGCAAATGACCAGCTGTCTGCAAGGAGTGTAAATCCTTCCATTCCCCACCATCCAGTCAGAGCTGAAGAAGCTTCTTGGATGAGAAGCGAAACGTCTTCAAAGAAAATCCAAAAAGTCCAGTTGCCTTTTGAAAAAACACTTTTAGGACAATCCTCCGCCCGGAGGATGGAGTAGCTCTATAGACATATACATTTAGGCAAGAAAACCAAAATGCACAGGTACCGTATAGGTGGTACCTTGCTCAATTGTAGTAACTGCGAGATGGACCTTGGAGTCCTAGTGGACAATCACTTTTTTTTTTTTTTTTTAATTTGATTTATATGCCGCCCTTCTCCGGAGACTCAGGGCGACTTACAATGCGCTAAGCAATAGCCTTCATACTTTTGTATATTTATACAAAGTCAGCTTATTGCCCCCACAAACTGTGTCCTCATTTTACCTGCCTTAGAAAGGATGGAAGGCTGAGTCAACCTTGAGCCTGGTAAGATTCGAACCAGCAGTAATTGCAGGCAGCTGTGTTAATAACAGGGTGCTTTAGACCACTGTACTACCAAGGCCCTTAAATAGGACCTTAAATAGGAGCCAGCCGTGTGCAGCAGCTGCCAAAAAAGCCAACACAGTTCTAGGCTGCATCAACAGAGGGAGAGAATCCAGATCATGTGAAGCCCTACTAAGCAGGTATATACAAAAAGTATGAAGGCTATTGCTTAACGCATTGTAAGCCGCCCTGAGTCTCCGGAGAAAGGGCGGCATATCTTAATCTTTATCTTTTATTAGATTTGTATACCGCCCTTCTCCTTTCGGACTCAGGGCGGTGAACAGCCAAAATAAAAACATTGGTACACAAAAGTTAAAATAATTTTTTAAAAATAATTAAATGAAATGTGGCCCATAATTGAAAACATTTCAATTAAAAATCAGTATCAAACATTAAAACCAACATGGAATCAGGCCAGCTGATCGAACCAGTAAATAAATAAATAAATAAATAAGTGTTAATACCACTTGATAAGGCCACACTTGGAATACGGCATCGAGTTCTGGTCACCACAATATCAAAAAAGATGTTGAGACTCCAGAAAGAGTGCAGAGAAGAGCAACAATGATAATTAGGGGACTGGAGGATGAAACATATGAAGAACGGTTGCTGGAACTGGGAATGTCTAGTTTGAAGAAGAGAAGGACTAGGAGAGACATGATAGCAGAGTTCCAATATCTCAGAGGCTGCCCCAAAGAAGAGGGAGTCAAGCTATTCTCCAAAGCACCTGAAGGCAGGACAAGAAGCAACAGGTGGAAACTCATCAAGGAGAGAAGCAACCTAGAACTAAGGAGAAATTTCCTGACAGTGAGGACAATTAATCAGTGGAACTACTTGCCACCAGAAGTTGTGAATGCTCCAACACTGGGAGTTTTTAAGAAGAGATTGGACAACCATTTGTCTGAAATGGTATAGGGCCGTGATGGCGAACCTATGGCCAGAGGTGTTACGCAGCGCCCTCTCTTGATGGCACGCGAGCCGTCACCCCAGTTCAGCCCCACTGCATATGCGCGTGTGCCTCCCGCCGGCCAGCTGGTCTCCAGGTCTCTGCCGCGCATGCCTGGGGGGGCATCTTGGGGTCCGGAAAAGGTTACCTATCACTGGTATTTATTTTATTTATTTTATTATTCATATTTCTATGCCACCCACTCTCCGAGGACTCTGGGCGGCTTATACCAATAGACAGTATACTAAATAGCATATTGCCCCCAACAATCTGGGTCCTCATTTTACCCACCTCGGAAGGATGGAAGGCTGAGTCAACCTTGAGCCCGTGAGATTTCATCCGCTGATCTGCTGAACTAGCAGTCAGCTGAAATAGCTGCAGTACTGCGCTCTAACCACTGCGCCACCTCGGCTCTTTTAACCCTGGTATAGGGTTTCACCTGCCTGGGCAGGGGGTTGGACTAGAAGACCTCCAAGGTCCCTTCCAACTATTCTAAGACAAGAAACGAAAGAAAACCCAGAAAGTCCAGTTGCCTCTTGAAAATAGCACCTTTGGGACAATCGTGACCTGGATGAGAGTCTCCCCATATGACAATCTCTTAAACTGCATCAAAAAAACCAGTCTGGCAACCAATGTCAGGTTTGAAAAACTGGTCTTTTGAGGTCTAACATCTGGAGCCCCAAAGGATGTGGTCTCAATGGGTCAGAAGAATACTGTTGAAGGGTAGCCCCTTTCTAGGCACTAGTCATTAAAATACACGAGTAGTCCCAAAAACCTCTTTTATGGCAACAGCTGTGAATTACGTTCATTCACAGCTGAGTCCCAGTTAGTTGCAAAAAGTCCTTCGGGATAATCACCCACCTTTGTCTCTCTTGACACGCTGCCAAAGACCTACTTGGCAAAGACCCACTGAGTCCAGAATCAAACAGAGATGCCGACTGGGAACAGAATTAACAACGTTGCTTTCCTACAAAGATCCCAAGAGCCTTTCCTGCTCTTTTAAGCCTTATGAGTGGGGCCAATCATCTCCAGGCCTTACTCCTGAGTCGTCCCTTTAGTTTTAACTGTTCATGCCTTCTGGCAGCTCTGCGCATGCATGCACTAGGAACAGGCTCCCCCTGCCTCTCTGCTGTCTGACTCTGGAAGCTCCGGAGTCAGCAAATCACTCCCAGATGGCCCTGGCCTCCTCTCTGCCTCCGACGCAGAGCCCTCGTCTGAGTTTTCCCCAGACTCCAGGACTGGCCCATGTTCCTCCCCAGCCTCCTCACTGTCCAACTCCGCTGCCAGCTCTGCAGGCTGCTGGCGGACCACGACAGCGGGTGAGGATGAAAGTGTGTGAGTGATGGGCGCCAAGTCCTCCTGTTCCAGGTGAGCTCACCTGGATGGCGGGCGCTGCAGTCCAGTAATATTGTATAAGGCTGTAAGGCCCCATCTCGGCCCCGAAAACATTTTTTTCGAATACAAATTTGAAATCTACTAAGGCTGTTTTCGACAAGGTTACCTGTTGGCTAATGATGGAGCAGTGCTGGAGAGTTCAAAAAATACCACCATGCTGGTGGGGCGAGATTAATGGGTGTGGGGTCTTCAGTTTTGGTTACGAGACTGTGCTGCCGGGGAAGATTGTAAAAGTTTAAAACCCCTCCATTATTTCACAGCTCACCAAGTCGTAATAAATCTAGCGCCTGCCTTTATCATTAAAAAAAAGAAAAGAAAAGAAAGAGAGATCATTTCTTTTAAAAAAGCAAAATTACTTTATTAGTTCAAGTAATAATTTTAGGCCTTTTCTAGATAAGGAGGTGCTTCGGGGAGAGTTTTCATTTCCTGGCTGCTCTCTTATCAGGGAAAAGTTACGCCTGGTATGTCTGAAGTTGGGGTATTTATAACCGAACTCTAATATTAAAGTCCGGCACACCTGCCTCGGCCGAGCTGATGGTATATCAGATAGAAAACTTTCCTTCCCTTTTAAAAAATATCAATCTGCGTATTTCATTAAGGTGTTCCTAACTGCTTAGTTGTGTGAAGAGGCAGTTGTTCCCTTTCTGTTTCTCAAGTGCAGGCAGTCCTCGACTTAGGACCATCATACAGTCTTATGTTTCTGCTGCTAACCGAGACAATTTTTAAGTGAGTTTGCAGCCTTTCCTACCATGGTTGTTAAGTGAATCACTGCCATTGTTATGTTAGTAACTCCCAGAATTCCCCAGCCAGCCTGCTTTAAGAGGGGTGGGCTTCCACTCCCAGAATTCCCCAGCCAGCATACTTTAAGAGGGGTGGGCTTCCACTCCCAGAATCCCCCAGCCAGAATGCTTTAGATGGATGGACTTCAACTCCCAGAATTCCTCAGCTAGCTTGCTTTAAGACAAGTGGACTTCATCTCCCAGAATTCCCCAGCCAGTGTGATTTAAGCGGTGAGGACCTCAACTCCCAGAATTCCCCAGCCAGCGTGCTTTAAGACAAGTGGACTTCAATTCCCAGAATTCCCCCAGCCAGCATGATTTAGATGGATGGACCTCAACTCCCAGAATTCCCCAGCTCACATGATTTAAGAGGGGTGGGCTTCCACTCCCAGAATTCCCCTGCCAGCATGCTTTAGATGGATGGACTTCATCTCCCAGAATTCCCCAGCCAGTGTGATTTAAGCGGTGAGGATCTCAACTCCCAGAATTCTCCAGCCAGCATGCTTTAAGACAAGTGGACTTCAATTCCCAGAATTCCCCCAGCCAGCATGATTTAGATGGATGGACCTCAACTCCCAGAATTCCCCAGCTCACATGATTTAAGAGGGGTGGACTTCAACTCCCAGCCTGCTGCTTGGGGAATCCTGGGAAATCATTAAGAGTTGAAGTTCACCCACCACTGATCTTCAAGCTGCCATGGTTTAGAAAACAAGGTGAGAAGCTTTTTAAATCTAGCCTCTGCTTAAAGCTAGCATCTTTTCTCTTTTTTTTCTCGTGTAATGGGATTGCTTGAGATCCCTTTATCCTTTCGGTACTTTTTACCAGAATTTACGCCATGATTTTTTTCAAGAAGAGTTTCAGGATTTTCAGAAAATCTGAGACAGACGCGGCTGAATTTGGGAAAGTTTTTTTTTAAAATCTCAGCCTCAAATATTTCCATCTGGGGAATAGCCCCAAGAATATCATCCTGAGAAATATTAAGACGGTTGCTCCACCGTTCATTCACCAAATCCTGCTGCAAAACGGGACCCCAGAAACAGCCAAGGTTGCATTCCTTCGTTCTTTTTTTTTTGCTTTAATTTATATGCCGCCTTTCTCCAGAGACTCAGGGCGGCTTACACTGCGTTAAGCATTAGCCTTCATACTTTTGTATATTTTTTATACAAAGTCAGCTTATTGCCCCCACAAACTGGGTCCTCATTTTACCTACCTTAGAAAGGATGGAAGGCTGAGTCAACCTTGAGCCTGGTGAGATTCGAACTTGCAGTAATTGCAGGCAGCTGATGTTAATAACAGTGCTTTAGTCCACTGTACTACCAAGGCTCTTCTATTTTCTGTGTGTGCGTTTTTTTTAATTTGCTCTAGGGAAAAGGCAGCTCATCAGAATGGTAGAAGGCAGCTCAGGTAGAACCCCAGAAGCCTTCAAATCCAACTGCAGAGCACGAAGTCCTAATTTAAGAGGACAATATAACGGGAGGTCCTTGGTGATCTCTGGAGCTGGGTGATTTTCTTGCAGACATTTCACGACCAAACTAGGTAACCTCATCAGTCCTAGAAGGGAGGAAGCGCTGGAGTACTGTGAGGTCCTTGGTGCTCTCTGAGCTTGGTGGTTTTCTTGCAGACGTTTCTTTACCCAGCTAGGTAACAGCATCAGTGCTGGAAGGGAGTGGGTTTTGCAGAGAGGAGGAGAAGGAAAAGGGAGGAGAAGGGTGCTAGAAGAGAGAGGGGTTGGAGAAGGAAGAGGACTGCAGGGTCCCTGGGTGCTCTCTGGGCTTAGTGGTTTTCTTGCAGATGTTTCATGACCCAACTAGGGAACATCATCAGTGCTAGAAAGGAGGGAGGTTGCGAGGAAGAGCTGGAGTCCTGTGAGGTCCTTGGTGCTCTCTGAGCTTGTTTTCTTGCAGAAAACATTTTATTACCCAGCTAGGTAATATCATCAGTTCTAGAAGGGAGAGATGCTCGTTCCCTTCTTTCTCTACGGCGGTTTGTCCGATCAATGAGAAAACAAGCAAGGAACTACCAAGGAGAAATCCAAACGCACACAAATACCTGTCAGGGCAAGCTACTGCGTATAAAATAAGAGCAAACCCCATTCCCTTCTAGCACGGATGCTATAACCTAGTTAGGGAATGAAATGTCCTGCAAGAAAACAGCCAAGCTCAGTCATCGCCCAGGAACCCACGGTTCAACCCTCAGCTACGAATAATCTCTTCTATTGGAACTTCTTCTTCAGTAAAAGTTCCTCCTCCTTCTTTTTTTCAAATTTCATTGAAATTTATTATAACATAAAATACTTAAAGGAACAAGGATAATCGGGGAATAAGAGAAGGAAAGGGGGGTGCAGAGAAAGTGGGGGGAAATAGCAGTGACTTCCAACTTTTTCCAGTGCAGTAGAATACAAAATATACTAGCACTGATGAAGTTACCTGGCTTGGTAATGAAACGTCTGCAAGAAAAGAGCCAAGCTCAGGGAGCACCAAGAACCCCACAGTCCTCCTCTTCCTCCTCCTCTTCCCCCCTCCTCTTTTTCTTTGCAAACTCCCTCCTTCTAGCACTGATGATGTTACCTATTTGGGTCAGGAAACGTCTGCAAGAAAACCACCAGGCTCAGAGAGCACCAAGGACCCCCACGGTTTCCCTCTTCCCCCCCCACCACCACTCCTCCTCCTCCTCTTCCTCCTCCTCCTCCTCCTCTTCCTCTTCTCCACAAACCCAACTGCCTCCTAACACTCACGAGGTTACTTGGGTAATGAAACACCTGCAAGACTATTTTGATTATATCTTTACTTTTTTACATTTCTATATTCATATTATATACCTATAAAAATTATTTATATACATATTTACATTTTTATTTATAATCGAAATATATAGATCTCTATGGGGGGAAAGATAAGGAGGGGAAAAGAAAAAAGAAAAGAAGAATAGGAGGAAGGGGGGAAGAAGTATTAGATTAAGAAAAAGGGGAAGAAATATAAAGTATTAGATGGAAAGCCACTATGAAACAATGCTTAAAAAGGATAAGTTATTTATTTATATGTTGTATGTTGTGTAAATGTCTAATTTGTGGTTTAATAAAATTTGTAAATTTTTAATTAAAAAAAAGAAACACCTGCAAGAAAAACAACCAAGCTCAGAAAGCACCAAGGACTCTATAGTCCTCCTCCTCTTACCCCCTCCTCTTTCTCTTTGCAAACTCCCTCCCTTCTAGCACTGATGATGTCCCTAGTTGGGTCAGGAAACGTCTACAAGAAAACCACCCAGCTCAGAGAGCACCAAGGACCTTTCAGTTCACCCCTGAACTACAAAGATTCTCTCCTAATCAATCTAGCTGTATATAAACAGAGAGCAAATCCCATACTCCCTCCTGGCACTGATGCTGTTCCCTAGTTGGGTCATGAGACGTCTGCAAAAAACCAACCAAGCTCAGAGAGCCCCAAGCACCCCCACAGTCCTCCTTCCCAATAATAATAATAATAATAATAATAATAATAATAATAATAATAATAATAATAATAATAATAATAATAATAATAATAAAAAAATTATTTCTATACCACCCTTCTGAAGGACTCAGGGCAGTGTACAGCCTATTAAAAACACAAAAATATACAGACATCAATTAAAAAATTGAGCCTTGGTTGTACAGTGGTCTAAAGCACCCTGTTATTAAGACCAGCTGCCTGCAATTACTGCAGGTTCGAATCTCGCCAGGCTCAAGGTTGACTCAGCCTTCCATCCTTTCTAAGGTAGGTAAATTGAGGACCCAGTTTGTGGGGGCAATAAGCTGACTTTGTATAAATATACAAAAGGATGAAGTCTATTGCTTAATGCATTGTAAGCCGCCCTGAGTCTCCGGAGAAGGGCGGCATATAAATCAAATTTAAAAAATCAAATAAAAAAAATAATTAAAATTATTAAATAATTTCGGCCCAAATTAAAACCCCAAAATTTAAAATTCTAGCACGGATGAATGTTCCCTAGCCTGCAAGAAAAGAGCCAAGCTCAGACATCCCCCCCCCCCCCCAGAAACCCTCAGCTACCAATAATCTCATCCATCGGTCCTACGCTGCAGTTTTTGTAACCTGCTTCTTGTCACATTTCTAAGAGTGAGCCTCTGGCAAGCCAGCCCTCCTTTCCAGAGCAAAGTTTCCAGGGCTTTATATTCCCTTTTCCCGCGCCTGAATTTTGGTATTTGCGTAGGGTTAAGAGACAGCTCCCTCCCAGCAAAATATAGTTAGGGGGAGAAAAAAAAATTGTTCTAACTCCCAGCTTTGTGCCGCCAAGGAATAAAAAAAAAAGAGAGGGGGGGGGGCTGTTTGCAGAGAAAGAAATCTGGGGCCAGATTGCTGACTCCATCAGGTTGCTTAATAAACGCCCTGCCGATAAGTCGGAATAACACAAAAGGACAGGAAGTTTCTATCTCTCGGCCCTGGCAGCACAACAGGAAATTGTCACCCCTCAAACCCTGGAAAGGAGGCTTTGTGTGCTGGCGCTGTTTTCTTCCCGGTTCCCTTGGCCAAACAAATGGCAGGTGGGCCTCTTTACAAGCGTTATGTACCCAAAATGAGGCTCTCGTAGGGTTTGCATTGTCTGCTTAATCTCCCAACACTTACACCGTCAGCGCTCTCAGGCCAAGCTATTGTCTGCAGGAGTGGGGAGTTCTCTCTCGGCCTCACTTGCGTCCTCCTGGGCAACGTTTGGTACCTCTCGGCAAGTTGAAGACTCCCAGAATTCCCCAGCCAGCCATGCTTTAAGACGGGTGGACTTCCACTCCCAGAATCCCCCAGCCAGCCATGCTTTAAGAGGGGAGGACTTCCCCTCCCAGAATTCCCCAGCCAGCCATGCTTTAAGAGGGGTGGGCTTCCACTCCCAGAATTCCCCAGCCAGCCATGCTTTAAGAGGGGAGGACTTCCACTCCCAGAATTCCCCAGCCAGCCATGCTTTAAGAGGGGTGGACTTCCACTCCCAGAATCCCCCAGCCAGCCATGCTTTAAGAGGGGTGGACTTCCAGTCCCAGAATCCCCCAGCCAGCTTGCTTTAAAAGGGGAGGACTTCCACTCCCAGAATTCCCCAGCCAGCAATGCTTTAAGAGGGGAGGATTTCCACTCCCAGAATTCCCCAGTCAGCATGCTTTAAGAGGGGTGGACTTCCACTCCCAGAATTCCCCAGCCAGCAATGCTTTAAGAGGGGAGGACTTCCACTCCCAGAATCCCCCAGCCAGCCATGCTTTAAGAGGGGTGGACTTCCAGTCCCAGAATCCCCCAGCCAGCTTGCTTTAAAAGGGGAGGACTTCCACTCCCAGAATTCCCCAGCCAGCAATGCTTTAAGAGGGGAGGATTTCCACTCCCAGAATTCCCCAGTCAGCATGCTTTAAGAGGGGTGGACTTCCACTCCCAGAATTCCCCAGCCAGCAATGCTTTAAGAGGGGTGGACTTCCACTCCCAGAATCCCCCAGCCAGCCATGCTTTAAGAGGGGTGGGCTTCCACTCCCAGAATTCCCCAGCCAGCCATGCTTTAAGAGGGGAGGACTTCCACTCCCAGAATTCCCCAGCCAGCCATGCTTTAAGAGGGGTGGACTTCCACTCCCAGAATCCCCCAGCCAGCCATGCTTTAAGAGGGGTGGACTTCCAGTCCCAGAATCCCCCAGCCAGCTTGCTTTAAAAGGGGAGGACTTCCACTCCCAGAATTCCCCAGCCAGCAATGCTTTAAGAGGGGTGGACTTCCACTCCCAGAATTCCCCAGCCAGCTTGCTTTAAGAGGGATGGACTTCCACTCCCAGAATCCCCCAGCCAGCAATGCTTTAAGAGGGGAGGATTTCCACTCCCAGAATCCCCCATCCAGCATGCTTTAAGAGGGGTGGGCTTCCACTCCCAGAATCCCCCAGCCAGCAGGCTTTAAGAGGGGAGGACTTCCACTCCCAGAATTCCCCAGCCAGCCATGCTTTAAGAGGGGAGGACTTCCACTCCCAGAATTCCCCAGCCAGCGTGCTTTAAGAGGGGAGGACTTCCACTCCCAGAATTCCCCAGCCAGCTTGCTTTAAGAGGGATGGACTTCCACTCCCAGAATCCCCCAGGCAGCAATGCTTTAAGAGGGGTGGGCTTCCACTCCCAGAATTCCCCAGCCAGCCATGCTTTAAGAGGGGAGGACTTCCACTCCCAGAATCCCCCAGCCAGCAGGCTTTAAGAGGGGAGGACTTCCACTCCCAGAATCCCCCAGCCAGCCATGCTTTAAGAGGGGTGGACTTCCAGTCCCAGAATCCCCCAGCCAGCAATGCTTTAAGAGGGGTGGACTTCCACTCCCAGAATTCCCCAGCCAGCAATGCTTTAAGAGGGGAGGATTTCCACTCCCAGAATTCCCCAGTCAGCATGCTTTAAGAGGGGTGGACTTCCACTCCCAGAATTCCCCAGCCAGCTTGCTTTAAGAGGGGTGGGCTTCCACTCCCAGAATTCCCCATCCAGCATGCTTTAAAAGGGGTGGGCTTCCACTCCCAGAATCCCCCAGAATTGGCTTTCTTGTATGCTATACACAGATTGCACTCCTTCGACCCCACGGTCTGTGATTCCTGCTGAGGAAGCTCTTTTGAACTTACTAGGAAGAACCAGAAGACCGGAATAACAGAAGAGACCTTGGAGGTCTTCTAGTCCAACCCCTTCATCAAGCAGGAGACCCTATGCCATTTCAGACAAATGGCTATCCTGTCTCTCCTTGAGCAGGGGGCTGGACTAGAAGGCCTCCAAGGTCCCTTCCACCTCTATTCTCATTCTGATTCTTCCCAAAAGCCTCCAGTTGATGGAGCACCCACAACTTCTGGTGGCCAGCCGTTCCACTGGTTAATTGTCCTCACTGTTAGGAAGATTCTCCTTATTTCCAGGTTGAATCTCTCCTTGATCAGTTTCCATCCATTATTCCTTGTCTGGCCTTCGGGTGCTTTTGAAAAACAGCTTGACCCCCTTCCTCCTCTCTGTGGCAGCCCCTCAACTATTGGAAGACGGCTATCCTGCCTCCCCTGGTCCTTCTCTTCACTAGACCAGCCAGGCCCAGTTCCTGCAACCGTTCATCGTATGTTTTAGCCTCCAGTACCCTCATCATCCTGGTTGCTCTTCTCTGCACTCTTTCCAGAGTCTCAACATCCTCTTTTTACATCGTGGTAACCAAAACTGGATGCAGGATTCTAAGTGTGGCCTTGCCAAGGTCTTATAAAGAGGTGATTCTCCTTTCTTGACCCCAACATCTTAAGTCACCCAAATTGCGAACACGTCCTGGGTCCAGCATCCCAGCCCCGTCTTCTCAGAAGTGTTGACTTGAGCCTGGAAGGACACCAAGGCGTCCGAATGAGGTCAGGGAACACCGTCCAGATCTCGGTGTCTCCTCGCTGAAGGTCAGCGTGTTTCGTGAGGCACGATGTGGCGTGTGGATATGTCATTTATTTATTTTTTATTTATTTTATCGGACTTACATATAATTCCCGGCCCTTCGGCTTATGAGAGTTGCGATGTCACCGGTGGTGAGTCACCGTGCTTAACTTGGACACCCGAGCACAAAACAGAAAAAAAAAAACCTCCGAGCAGCTGCTAACGTTACGAAGTAGTAGTGACACCATCCTTCTCCTTGGGGCTCCTATGAAGTCCTGGCCTTCAGCCTGAGTCACAGCAGGACTGGAAAACTCCTCCGGCTGCCAAAATTAGGTGTTTTGTTTTGTTTTGTTTTGTTTTTTTAAAAAAAATCCATTTTTCACATGGCCTTATCCTCAAGAGGTGTTGAAAAAGAGGGATTTTGCTCCCTCGGGCTCTCCGAGCACTGTTGAGCGATGGGCTTATGCAGCTGTGTCTGCTCAACCCCTGAGGACCTTTGGAGACTCATCTACATGCAGGTGGAACGTGCAGAAAAGATCTGATGGGGTGGGGTGGGGGAAATCGATGCTCTTCAGAAGGCAATTGCCATTGTTCGGCCTTAACGGTCAGTGGAACGACTTGCCACCAGAAGTTGTGGGTTCTCCGTCACTGGAGATTATTAAGAAGAGATGGGCAGTCACTTTTCTGAAATGATATAGGACAGTGATGGTTAACCTTTTTGCCATCGCGTGCCAGGAGTGGGGGGCTGGGGGGGTTGTGCGCCTACGTGCCCACACCCATAATTCTATGCCCCCTGTGCATGCGCGTGCAACCCCCCTGCTCCCTCCCCGCTCCTGGCACATGATGGCCCGGTAGGTCCTTTTTCCTCTCTCACTTGGCTCCAGAGCCTTCCTAGGAGTCTGGGGAGGGCCTTCCCCACCCACCCGGAGGTCCTCCAGAGGCCAGAAATGGCCTGTTTGCCAACTTCCGGTGGGACCAGAAAGCCCATTTTTTTGCTGTCCCCAGCCTCCAGAGCCTCTCTAAGAGTCTGGGGAGGGTGAAAACAGCTTTCCCCACCCCTCCGGAGGCTGGAAACGGCCCATTTGCCAACTTCCTAGAGAGGCTCTGGAGGCTGGGGACAGCAAAAAACGGGCCTTCCCCACCCCCCCTCCGAGGCCCTCCAGAGACGGGAAACAGCCTGTTTCGTGCCAGAGCTGAATTGATAGGGCTACGCGTGCCACCTGTGGCTCTCTACATGGGGCTCCCCTTGAGGAGTACCCGGAGGCTCCAACTGGCGCAGAGTGCGGCCGCGCAGGTGGTAATGGGAGCAACATGGCGCTCCCGTGTGACCCCCCTCCTGCGCGAGCTGCACTGGCTCCCGGTGGTCTTCCGGGTGCGCTTCAAGGTTTTGGTCACCACCTTTAGAGCGCTCCATGGCTTAGGACCTGGTTATTTACGGGACCGCCTACTACCACAAGCAGCCTCCCACCGGCCGGTACGCTCTCATAGAGAGGGGCTCCTCTGGGTGCCGTCAGCCAAGCAGTGTCGACTGGCGGCCCCCAGGGGGAGGGCCTTCTCTGTGGGGGCACCCACTATCTGGAACGAGCTCCCCCCGGAGATACGGAGGATCCCAGATCTGCGCACTTTTCACCGTGCTCTTAAGACCCTCCTATTCCAGCAAGCCGGCCTGGCCTAATTTTTCTCCCTTGTTTTAAAATTCTTTTAAATCGAAATTTTAATCTGTTTTAAATTATTGGGATTTTTAATTGTCTCGGGCTAAATTATTTAATCTGGTTTTAATTATGTTTTTTAACTTTTGTATCTATGTATTTTGTTTTGTGCCTGTTCACCGCCCTGAGTCCTTCGGGAGTAGGGCGGTATATAAATTTAATAAAAACAAAAACAAAAAACAATAGGTTCGCCATCACAGGTCACCTGCTTGAGCAGAGGGCTGGACTAGAAGACCTCCAAGGTCCCTTCCAGCTCTATTCTGCATTGAAACCTATTCTCCAAGTCACCTGAAGGGAGAACAAGAAGCAATGGATGGAAATTAATGAAGGAGAGAAGCAACTTAGAACTAAGGAGAAATCCTAGGGAACAGCGTGCCACCAGAGGCCGTACGGGTGCTCCATTATTGGAGGCTTTTTAAGAAGAGACTCGACAGTCACTTATCTGGAATGGTGTGGGGCCTCCTGCTTGAGCAGGGGGTTGGACTAGAAGACCTCCGAGGTCCCTTCCAATTCTGTTTTTCTGTTATTTGTGTCCTAATGTGGTACTTTTTCACACTAAATCTCAGTCCTTCATGCCGTGCGCTCACCATTACAGGTAGTCAAGGACCGCAATTGTGCCCCAAATTCCTGTTGCTAAGTGAGGCATTTGTTAAGTGAGGTTCGCCCCATTTTACGGCCTTTCTTGCCACGGTTGTTAAGTGAATCACGGCAGTGGTTAAGTTAGTAACCCGGTTGTTAAGTGAATCCGCCTTCCCCCATTGACTTGGCTGCTCAGAAGGTCGCAAAAAGGGATCACTTGACCCCGGGACATTGCAAGCGTCATAAGTATGAGTCCATCGCCAAGCGTCTGAATTTTAATCGCGCTACCATGGGGATGCTGCAACGGTCGTAAGTGAGAAAAACGGTCCTAAGTCTTACCTTTTTTCAGCGCCGTCGCAATTTCAAATGGTCACTAAATGAGCTATGGTTAAGTTGAGGACTATTGTAGTCCTCGACTTAAGACCATAGCCAGGACCGGTGTCATTTTCAAGTGCCATTGTAACTTGTTTCAACGAATGGTTGTAAGTTGAGGACTCCCTGCAGCAGGTTTCCTAGGATTGGGGTGCCCTATTTTGGATATTATAAGTAGAGCGTTGCATCCAGATTTCCACTGCTTCTGCAGCCATAACCCTTAATGAATTTATTGATTGATTGATTGATTGATTGATTGATTGATTGATTGATTGATTGATTGGTTCAATTTATATGCCGCCCTTTTCCGGAGACTCGGGGCAGCTTACAATGCGTTAAGCAATAGCCTTCATACTTTTTATATATACTGTACCTGCTTAGTAGGGCTTTCAGCCCCCCAAGCGGTGTTCTTTTTTATACAAAGTCAGCTTATTGTCCCCACAATCCGGGTCCTCATTTTACCTACCTCGGAAGGATGGAAGGCTGAGTCAACCATGAGCCTGGTGAGATTCGAACTTGCAGTAATTGCAGGCAGCTGGTGCTATTTAACAGCACTTTAGTCTGCTGCGCCACCAAGGCTCTAAGTTGTCCCAAAAGGTGCTTATTATTTTATTTTATTTTATTTTATTTTATTTTATTTTATTTTATTTTATTTTATTTTATTTTTTATTTTATTATTATTTTATTTTATTTTATTATTTTATTGTATTGTATTGTATTTTATTTTATTATTTTATTTTATTTTATTTTATTATTTATTTATTTTATTATTTTATTTTATTTTATTTTATTTTATTTTATTTTATTATTTTATTTTATTTTATTTTATTTTATTTTATTTTATTATTTTATTTTATTTTATTTTATTTTATTTTATTTTATTATTATTTTATTATTAAATTTCTATACCGCCCTTCTCCCAAAGGACTCAGGGCGGTGAACAGCCACAAGATAAAACACACAAATACAAAAATTTAAAATAAATTTTCAGGAGGCAACTGGACTTTCTGTTGTTTTTTTTTCTTTTTCTTTTGAAGATGTTTCACTTCTCATCCAAGAAGCTTCTTCGGCTCTGACCGGATGGTGGGGAAGGAGAAGGATTTAAATTCCTTGCAGACAGCGGGTTGTTTGCATCCTTTTAGAGGGTCGTTGAGGCTACTTGGAGGTTTGTCTGTGTCCTCAGGGTCACCTGAGTTGTGTACCTGTAAGTCTGCTATTTTTTCCTCTGGAAATCTATTCCTACGGATTGGATTTCCAGAGGATTCAGGTGTGGGAGTAGGAATGGATTTCCAGAGGATTTCCAGAGACTACAGGAAGCATTTGCACCACTCAGGTGACCCTGAGGACACAGAGAAACCCCCAAGTGGCCTCAAAGACCCTCTAAAACAGTGTTTCTCAACCTTGGAAGCTTGAAGATGGGTGGACTTCAACTCCCAGAATCCCCCAGCCAGCAGCGCTGGCTGGGGGATTCTGGGAGTTGAAGTCCACCCATCTTCAAGCTTCCAAGGTTGAGAACCACTGCTCTAAAAGGATGCCAATGACCAGCTATCTGCAAGGAGTATCAATCCTTCCCTTCCCCACCATTCGGTCAGAGCCGAAGAAGCTTCTTGGATGAGAAGAGAAACGTCTTCAAAGAAAAAAAACCAGAAAACACAGTTGCCCCTTGGGAAAAAAGCATCTCCGTGACCTGGACGACGGAGAATCTCTACCGACCTTCCTGAGTTATTAACCCACCTTAATTTTCTTTCCTGACAGTCTTCGATCAGCGAGAGCCTCCAGAAGGAATCCCTAAAAAAGCAAGCCATGAAACAAGTAAGTGGACGTGGTTATTTTGCGCCTCTGGTGCCCCTGTGCCTGGATAACGATGGTCCTCGACTTTACGACCGCAGTCGGGGTCTGTATTGTCCGTTGCTAAGTGAAGAAGGATGTTAAGGGAGTTGCGCCCGACTGTTAAGATGATTTTTTTTGTTGCTGCGACTTTTAAATCGCAGTGGTCGTTAAATGAATCACCTGGTCATTAAGTGAATCCCACATGAATCTGCTTGTGGGAAGGTCGCAAATGGTGAGGACGTTGCTGCCACCATTATAAATTCATGCCGGCTGCCAAGCAGTTTAATTTTAATCACACTTTATTCATCACGGTCTTAACTTCCAGCAGTCACTTAACGGATAGTTGTAAGTCGAGGACTAGCCGTATCCCGTCTGTTTTACTGTACAGTCGGGGTACACATCAGGGGACCCCCGTAAGGCAAGAGGCATTCTGGGTGAGACCCAAAACCGGCTTGGTTCAGCATTCCCTTCTCGCAGGCAGGGTCAAAAAAGTCAAGATGGCCACCTTCGGCTTTTGGGGAATCTTCCTTCCTCTGTGGATACTCCTTGGAATAACTGAGCTGGTTCTCTTTCCAGCAGGAGACGTCTGCCTTGAATCCTGAAGACTAGTAACCCTTCTGGAGGTAGTCCTCAACTCACGGCCATAATTCGAGCCCAAAATTTATGTCGCTAAGTGAAACCGTTGTGAAGTGATGGGGGAGGTGTCCCGTTTTACAACCAATCTTGCCACTGCTGTTAAGTGAATCCCTGAAGTTGTTAAGTTAGTAACCTGGTCGTTAAAGTGAATCTGGCCTCCGCATCGACTTTGCTTGTCAGAGGGTCACCAGAGGGGATTTCCTGACACCCCCCCCCCCAGGACATTCACTGCGACCGTCATAAAAACGAGTCCGTTGCCAAGACTCTGAATTTTGGTCACGTGACCGTGGGGATGCTGCAGCGGTCGTAAGTGTGAAAAGGGGGTCCTACGTCGCTTTTTTTTCAGTGCCGCTGTAACTTCAAACGGTCACTAAACGAACGGTCGTAAGTCGAGGACCACCTGTGCTCTGATCTGGGTGAACTGGGTGATAAACGAAATTGTTTCAACTAATTTTTGAAAGCATGGTTTCAACATGGCTTCATGCACGGCTGGCTGGGGAATAACGGAATAAGAGAGTTGGAAGGAACCCTGGAGGTCATCTAGCCCAACCCTCACCTCCCACCCAAGCAGGAGACCCTACACCATTCCTGACAGAGGGCAGCCCAGTCTCTTCTTGAAAGCCTCCAGGGATGAAGCTCCCACAACTTCCGAAGGCAACTTCTCTTCCATGGGTCGATTGTTCTCACTGTCAGAAAATTTCTCCTTATTTCCAGGTTGAATCTCTCCTTGATCAGTTTCCATCCATTATTCCTTGTCTGGCCTTCGGGTGCCTTGAAAAATAGCTTGACCCCCTTCCTCCTCTCTGGGGCAGCCCCTCAAATACTGGAAGATGCTCTCCTGTCTCCCCTGGTCCTTCTCTTCACTAGACTAGCCATGTCTTCTGTCCATCTATGGTTCATTCAGATGTCTTTCTTTCTTTTTTTTCTTTTCTTTCTTTCTTTTCTTTCTTTCTTTCTTTCTCTCTCTCTCTTTCTTTCCCTCCCTTCCACCTTCCTTCCCTCCCTCCCTCCCTCCCTCCCTCCCTCCTTCCTTCCTTCCTTCCTTTTGCTTTGGAAAAGAGCCTGACCCCCTTCCTCCTCTCTGGGGCAGCCCCTCAAATATTGGAAGATGCTCTCCTGTCTCCCCTGGTCCTTCTCTTCACTAGACCAGCCAGGCCCAGTTCCTGCAACTGTTCATCGTATATTTTAGAGCCTCCAGTTCCCTAATCATCCTGGTTGCTCTTCTCTGCACTCTTTCCAGAGTCTCCACATCCTTTTTTATAGTGTGGTGACCAAAACTGGATGCAGTACTCTTAGGTGTGGTCTTACTAAGGCTTTGTAGAGTGGTATTAGTACCTCCCTTGATCTTGATTGTATTCCTCTGTTCATGCAATTTAGGATTGCATTGGCTTTTTTGGCTGCCGCCACACGCTGCTGGCTCATATTTAATTGGTTTTCCACTAAGACTCCAAAATCCCTCTCACACTTACTGCTATTAAGCCTGGTTTCACCCAGTTTATACGTGTACTTTTGGTTTTTCTTGCTTAAGTTTAAGACTTTACTTTTCTCTAAACTGAATTTCATTTTGTTACAGTCATGGCCAAAATTGTGGAAACCTTTTGGGAAAAGTGTATTTTTGAGGTTTGATGGCTAATAACACCACTTTTTTTTTTTTTTTTTGGAGTTTCAAGATAATCCTATTCCACTGCTGGAATGGCCTGGGAAGAGCCCAGACCTTCTTAACCCAATTGGAAATCTAGGGAGCCGGCTAAAGAAACTTCCTAGTCAGAAGCAACCTAGCAATAAAACCCAGTTACTAGAAGCCATCATTCAATCTCGGTTTCACATGATAACAGCTGCAGAACTGAAAGACTTGGTTCATTCCATGGGAAGACGTTGTAAGGCCGTCATTCAGGCTAAAAGGTTACCCAACTAAGGATTAACTGACATGGGGATCATTTTTGTATATCTCGGTTTTTCTACGTGTTTCACTTTTCTTCTTTATACTGTAACTGCTATTCTCATAGCAAATCCTTCCTAAAAGTGATTGCATTACATTCTTGATTAAATTACCTTTCCACGGATATATAATTTTATGGTACTACTCCCAAAGCAAAGGGGTGTTATTACCTTGTTTTAGAAAATACACTTTTCCCAAAAGGTTTCCACAATTTTGGCTACTGCTGTAGATCGGGCCCAGGATTCAAGTCTCTCAAGATCCATCTGGGAATTCTGGGAGTTGAAGTCCCCCAAGGTTGGACCCCATTAGTTTAAAGTAAACCAATGTTTCAAGATTAATGGGAGCGTTTACTCCTATTTCTCCTTTCATCACAGCCCTTTTTTATGACTTAAGAACTTATCAGTCAGCCAAATGTGTAAATAGGCAGAATGTGAATTCATTATCGGACTATTTCACATGATTTATGGCCCAAGGTTTTACACAATCGTCCTTCTTGGCACCGGATCTGGAACTGGCTGTCTTAACTCCGTAAAATATATATATATATATATATATATATATATAATAATACATTTTTAGTTTCCATGACTTTCTTTGTTTGACGGATGGTTCTACTTTTATACACGTCTGTTTTTCCCCTTGGCTTCTTTTGGCAGTGCCCGAGTTGTTACGGGAGAAATAAGCTTTGGGAAGTTACGGATTGCCATGGATCCTCCTCGCAGTTTACACCACATTGCAAAAGGCAGAGACTTAATTTAGCAGCCGGCTGAAGAGAGGAAAATACTTTCTAGGGTAGCCAGCGAAGCCAGTCTCTTCCCCTGCCTGAATTTCGTGGTGCAAAATACAATATGAAAAAAAAGACAGGGGTACTAAAAACACAGGAAGTCCTCCACTTACAACCACAGCTGAGCCCCAAACATTTCCGTCACTAAGCGAGACATGTATTAAGTGAGTTTTGCCCCTTTTTAGAACCTTTCTTGCCCCGGTTGCTAAGTGAATCATTCCAGTGGTTAAGTCAATCACACAGTTGTTAAGTGAATCCAGCTTCCCCCATGGACTTGGTGTGTCAGAAGGTCGCAAAAGAGGATCATGTGACCCCAGGGACACTGCGCCCGTCATAAATAGGAGTCATCCAAATTTTGATCGCCATGGGGATGCTGCAACGGTCATAAGTGTGAAAAACGGTCCTAAGTCCCTTTTTTCACTGCTGTCGTAACTTTGAATGGTCACTAAATGAACTGTTGTAAGTCGAGGACTACCTGTATTGGAAGGCTAAAAATATAGGAAAGCGCTTTAAAAAGTGGCGTTTGCTTGCAGGCTAAGTTACTCAATACAGTTCAGTCCTCGCCTTACAACCAGAATCGAGACCAGAATTTTCGGTTGTTAAGTGAGTCATGTCTGATGTTACGATCTTTTTCCCATGGTTGTTAAGCAAATCACTGCACTTATTAAGTGAAGCACTCGGTCGTTAAGTGAATCCGGGTATATAGTGCCATGTAGAAGTACTACCAGTCTATATCTACAGGCAAAACATGGGGAGAAAAAGCAGCTAATTCAGGCAGGAGTTCTGTTTGCAATTTGAGGAGCAGAAGGTGGGCTTTGCAAGATTGCTCGGGGTCTTACGAAAGACCTCTGCGATTTCAATGTCTGAGATCATGTTTTATTTACTTATTCCATGGATTACATTATATGCCACCCACCTCACCTTATGAAACGCGGCATTTTCACTGCCTTGAGATCATACTTTATTCATTTTATTTATTTCGTTAAATTTATACGGCGCCCATCTCACCCCTTGTAAAATGCTGTGTTTTCGTTGTCTTGAGATATTGATTACATTATCTGCCACATATCTCACCTTATAAAATGCTGTTTTTAATGTCTGAGATTATATTTGTCTGTCTCTCTGTATCTATCTATGTCTCTGTCTGCCTGTCCGTCCGTCCGTCTATCTATCTATCTATCTATCTATCTATCTATCTATCTATCTATCTATCTATCTATCTATCTATCTATCTCTTATCTATACCTATCTCTTTATATCTCTGTCTATCATCATCTCTCTCTCTCTATCATCTATCATCTCTAGCTCTATCTATCTTTCTCTATAGCTCTATCTATCTATCATCTATCTATCTATCTATCTATCTATCTATCTATCTATCTATCCATCCATCCATCCATCTCTCTATCTACCAGTATCTATCTATCTATCATCTATCTATCTATCTATCTATCTATCTATCTATCTATCTATCTATCTATCTATCTATCTATCTCTTATCTATATCTCTTTATCTCTTTCTCTATCATCCTCTCTATCTATCATCTATCATCTCTAGCTCTATCTATCTTTCTCTATAGCTCTATCTATCTATCTATCTATCTATCTATCTATCTATCTATCTATCTATCTATCTATCTATCTATCTATCTATCAGTAACAGAGTTGGAAGGGACCTTGAGGTCATCTAGTCTAACCTCCTGCTCACGCAGGAGACCTGTACTAGGGATTCGAACCGCCAAACTGCCAACCTCTCTGATCGACAAGCTCAGTGTCTTAGCCACTGAGCCACCTAGTCAGGCTCTATCTATCGACCAATCGTCTATTTATCTATCTATCTATCTATCTATCTATCTATCTATCTATCTATCTATCTATCACCTATCTGTCTGTCTGCCTGTCTACCATCTGTCTGTCTATGCCATCCATGCCCTCTTATAAAATGCTGCTTTTTCAATGTCTTGAGCTCATATTTATTTATTTTCTTCTCCATTAAATTTATCAAATTGACATGCCCCAGCCCCCCCGCCACCTCCCTATCGAGAGACCCCGGCCGGCTGTATTTTAGACCTGCCTACTAGAAGACACTAATGAGCCCACCCCACCCCCTGTTCTCCTCCCCTGCTTTGCTCCGAAGACCAAGCTGGAGATCCAGAGGGCCCTGGCCGAAGACTCCACCGTCTACGAATACGACACCATTTACGAGGACATCCAGCAGAAGAAGGCGGAGACCCAGGCCAGCTCGCTTGCGGGAAAAGCCGAGAAAAAGGTCCGTACGTGGCCAGAGTGGGGGGGGAACCCTGCCTGGCCTTGGTCCCTCTTGGCCAGCAGCGCTTGGGGAGCAGGGAGCCACATCTGGGGCTGGAGGGGGGGGGTGAGAAAGCAGAGGGGGGCAGAAAAGGGTGGTACGGGTATCCTCGATCATCATGGAGGCCAGAATTTCTGCTGCCAATTTTTCTTAAGTGAACTGTCCCCCCATTTTACGACATTTCTTTCCATATTCGTTAAGCGAATCACTGCGGTGGGCAGAAATTAGCCTGCATTACAGGCAGACCCTTGACTTAATGACGACAGCGGAGTCCAAAATTTCTGTTGCTAAGTGAAACGTCCGTTCAGTAAAATTTTGCCCCATCTTAGGTTTCTTGCTACAGTCATTAAATGAATCGCTGCGGTTGTTAAATTAGTCACAATAGTTGTTCAGTGAATCCAGCTCTCTCCCCCCCCCCATTGACTTAGCTGGTCGCAAAAGGGGGTCATGTCACCCTGGAAATGCTGCAATGGTCATAAGTGTGAAAAACGGACATAAGTCACTTTTTTGGAGTGCCGTTGTAACTTTGAACAGTCCCTCGTAAATCGAGGACTACCAGTAATAAGGGCCTTGAGCCACCTGTAAAGCAGTGTTTCTCAACCTTGGTAGCTTGAAGATGGGTGGACTTCAACTCCCAGAATCCCCCAGCCAGCGCTGCTGGCTGGGGGATTCTGGGAGTTGAAGTCCACCCATCTTCAAGCTACCAAGGTTGAGAAACACTGCTGTAAAGCTACCTGAGACAGGAGTTTCCTCCAGGGAATATCTCTTGGCCCACCCAGGAAGGATGTTGCTGCTGCTGCTACTGCAGGTAGTCCTCAACATACGACCACCACAGAGTACAAAACTTCCGTTGCTAAGCGAGACGGTTGTTAAGTGAGTTTTGCCCATGTTACGACCTTTTTTGCCACGGTTGTTAAGTGAATCACTGCAGTTAAGTCAGTAACAATGGTTGTTAAGTGAATCTGGCGTCCCTATTGACGGCTTGTCAGAAGGTCGCAAAAAGGGATCATGTGAACCCGGGACACTGGAGAGGGTGAGTTCTAGTCCCGCCTTAGGCATGAAAACCAGCTGGGTGACTTTGGACCAATCACCAGGAGGCGGTGAGTTCTAGTCCCGCCTTAGGCAGGAAAGCCAGCTGGGTGACTTTGGGCCAATCACCAGGAGATTGGGAGCTCTAGTCCCGCCTTAGGCATGAAAACCAGTTGGGTGACTTTGGGCCAATCACCAGGAGAGGGTGAATTCTAGTCCCGCCTTAGCCATGAAAACCAGTTGGGTGACTTTGGGCCAATCACCAGGAGAGGGTGAATTCTAGTCCCGCCTTAGCCATGAAAACCAGTTGGGTGACTTTGGGCCAATCACCAGGAGACGGGGAGTTCTAGTCCCGCCTTAGGCAGGAAAGCCAGCTGGGTGACTTTGGGCCAATCACCAGGAGAGGGTGAGTTCTAGTCCCGCCTTAGGCATGAAAACCAGTTGGGTGACTTTGGGCCAATCACCAGGAGAGGGTGAATTCTAGTCCCGCCTTAGCCATGAAAACCAGTTGGGTGACTTTGGACCAATCACCAGGAGGCGGTGAGTTCTAGTCCCGCCTTAGCCATGAAAACCAGTTGGGTGACTTTGGGCCAATCACCAGGAGACGGGGAGTTCTAGTCCCGCCTTAGGCAGGAAAGCCAGCTGGGTGACTTTGGGCCAATCACCAGGAGAGGGTGAGTTCTAGTCCCGCCTTAGGCATGAAAACCAGTTGGGTGACTTTGGGCCAATCACCAGGAGAGGGTGAATTCTAGTCCCGCCTTAGCCATGAAAACCAGTTGGGTGACTTTGGACCAATCACCAGGAGACGGGGAGTTCTAGTCCCGCCTTAGGCAGGAAAGCCAGCTGGGTGACTTTGGGCCAATCACCAGGAGAGGGTGAGTTCTAGTCCCGCCTTAGGCATGAAAACCAGTTGGGTGACTTTGGGCCAATCACCAGGAGAGGGTGAATTCTAGTCCCGCCTTAGCCATGAAAACCAGTTGGGTGACTTTGGACCAATCACCAGGAGGCGGTGAGTTCTAGTCCCGCCTTAGGCAGGAAAGCCAGCTGGGTGACTTTGGGCCAATCACCAGGAGATTGGGAGCTCTAGTCCCGCCTTAGGCATGAAAACCAGTTGGGTGACTTTGGGCCAATCACCAGGAGAGGGTGAATTCTAGTCCCGCCTTAGCCATGAAAACCAGTTGGGTGACTTTGGGCCAATCACCAGGAGAGGGTGAATTCTAGTCCCGCCTTAGCCATGAAAACCAGTTGGGTGACTTTGGACCAATCACCAGGAGGCGGTGAGTTCTAGTCCCGCCTTAGGCAGGAAAGCCAGCTGGGTGACTTTGGGCCAATCACCAGGAGATTGGGAGCTCTAGTCCCGCCTTAGGCATGAAAACCAGTTGGGTGACTTTGGGCCAATCACCAGGAGAGGGTGAATTCTAGTCCCGCCTTAGCCATGAAAACCAGCTGGGTGACTTTGGACCAATCACCAGGAGAGGGTGAATTCTAGTCCCGCCTTAGCCATGAAAACCAGTTGGGTGACTTTGGGCCAATCACCAGGAGGCGGTGAGTTCTAGTCCCGCCTTAGGCAGGAAAGCCAGCTGGGTGACTTTGGGCCAATCACCAGGAGATTGGGAGCTCTAGTCCCGCCTTAGGCATGAAAACCAGTTGGGTGACTTTGGGCCAATCACTAGGAGAGGGTGAGTTCTAGTCCCGCCTTAGGCATGAAAGCCAGCTGGGTGACTTTGGACCAATCACCAGGAGAGGGTGAATTCTAGTCCCGCCTTAGCCATGAAAACCAGTTGGGTGACTTTGGGCCAATCACCAGGAGATGGTGAGTTCTAGTCCCGCCTTAGGCATGAAAGCCAGCTGGGTGATTGGAGCCAATCCCTCTCTCCCTCATCCCATCCCACCTCACAGGGTTGTTGTGGGGGAAAAGAGGAAGGTGGGCTGGATACGTTCACCTCTTTTAGTTACTCGTCCAAATGATCCATCCTAAAAAAAAGCAACCAATCCCGCTTTGGCCTCTTCCTCCCTTCCAGCCCAAATACATCCAGAACATCCTGCAGGCGGCTGAGCTGCGGAAGAAGGAGCAGGAGCGCCGGATGGAGAAGAAGATCCAGAAGGAGCGCGAGGCCGAAGGGGACGCCTTCCAGGACAAGGAGGCCTTCGTGACCTCCGCCTACAAGAAGAAGCTGCAGGAGAGGGCCGAAGAGGAGGAGAGGGAGAAGAAGGAGGCCGCCATTGAAGGTGAGCGGGGAGGGGGGGCTCTCCCATTGGGGGGGTCTAGGGGGGGTCCAGCTGCAGACCCTCCGGGGGCCAAAGCAAGAATCATCTTGCAGGACATGGCAGCCGCTCAAATGCCAGGCAGTCCTCGAGTTACGACCATAAGCAAACCTGGCAGTTAGTCCTCAACTTACAACCATTGCTGAGCCTGGCAATTTGTCCTCGAGTTACGACCATAATGGACTCGATTGCTGCAAGTCCTCTACCTACGACCATAAGCCTGTCAGTTGCTGGTAGTCCTTGACATAACGACTATAATCGAGCCTGACAAATACTGCTAGTGCTCAAGTTATGACCATCAACGAGCCTTGCAGTGACTGGTAGTCCTTGTCTTACGACCATAACAGAGTTCAAACTTTCCGCTTGCGACGCAAGGCAGCTAAGTGAGTTTTGCTGCGTTTTACGGCCTTTCTTGCCACCGTCGTTAAGTGAGTCACTACAGTTAAGTTAGACGCATGGTTGTTAAGTGAATCCAGCTTCCCCCCCCCCCCCATTGACTTGGCTTGTCGGAAGGGACTCTGGGACACCGCAACCGTCATAAATAGGAGTCAGTAGCCAAGCGTTTGAAATTTGATCCTGTGACAGTGGGGATGCCGCAATTGTCATTAAATGTGAAAAACGGGCGTAAGTCACTTTTTTTCCATGACGTAACTTCCAATGGCCACTAAAGGGATGCTTGTAAGTCGAGAACTAGCTGTATTTTTATACAGCTTGTAATATTTTTTAAATTCGATTGTATGGGCAAGTAGAGACGATCAAGACTTCGTAATACATTAATACATTACTTTACATTTCATTATTATTCAAATTTATTTGCCGCCCGTCTTGCTTTAATTCACCATTAGGTAGCATTGCTTAATGGGTCCAACAGATTAACAGAGTTGGAAGGGGCCTTGGAGGTCATCTAGTCCAACCCCCCACCCAAACAGGAGACCCTACACCATTTTTGACAGAGGGCAGTCCAGTCTCTTCTTGAAAGCCTCCAGGGATGAAGCTCCCACAACTTCTAAATTTTTTGTTTCTCATAAACATATTTACGTGTACAGTCATTTCCATCATTTTTCATTCATCTTTTCTTTTAACTTTCATTTTTCATTTTTACTTTTTCGGGACTGCTCTTTTACCCTTTACCTTTACTTCAACCTTTCTTCTTTTCCTTCCCTTCTCTTCCTTCCTCTCTCTTCTCCTACTTCCTTCGTTCTTCCTCTCCTCTTTCCTACTTCCCCTTCTCTTCCCCCACTCCTCCCTTCTTCCCCCCTTCTAACCTTCTCCTCTGCTCCTCTTTCCCCTCCCTTTTCTTCCTCTCCTTTTCCCTTTCTTTTTCTCCTCCCCTTCTCTTCCTTCCTCTCTCTTCTCCTACTTCCTTTGTTCTTTCTCTCCTTCTCTTCCCTACTTCCCCTTCTCTTCCCCCACTCCTCTCTTCTTCCCCCCTTCTAACCTTCTCCTCTGCTCCTCTTTCCCCTCCCTTCCTCTCCTTTTCCCTTTCTTTTTCTCCTCCCCTTCTCTTCCTTCCTCTTTCTCCTTCTACTTTCTTCGTTCTTCCTCTCCTTCTCTTTCCTACTTCCCCTTCTCTTCCCCCACTCCTCTCTTTTCCCCCCTTCTAACCTTCTCCTCTGCTCCTCTTTCCCCTCCCTTTTCTTCCTCTCCTTTTCCCTTTCTTCTTCTCCTCCCCTTCTCTTCCTTCCTCTTTCTCCTTCTACTTTCTTCGTTCTTCCTCTCCTTCTCTTTCCTACTTCCCCTTCTCTTCCCCCACTCCTCCCTTCTTCCCCCCTTCTAACCTTCTCCTCTGCTCCTCTTTCCCCTCCCTTTTCTTCCTCTCCTTTTCCCTTTCTCCTCTTCTCTCCTCTCCTCTCTTCTCCCTTCCTCTCTCTCAAGCTCCAACAACTTCTGAAGGCAACTTCTGTTCCATGGGTTGATTGTTCTCACTGTCAGAAAATTCCTCCTCATTTCCAGGTTGAATCTCTCCTTGGTCAGTTTCCATCCATGATTCCTTGCCTGGCCTTCGGGTGCCTTGGAAAATAGCTTTTTAAAAAATTTATTTATTTTAAAATTTGATTTATATGCCGCCCTTCTCCAGAGACTCAGGGCGGCTTACAATGCGTTAAGCAGTATCCTTCATCCTTTTGTATATTTATACAAAGTCGGCTTATTGCCCCCACAAACTGGGTCCTCATTTCACCTACCTTAGAAAGGATGGAAGGCTGAGTCAACCTTGAGCCTTGGAGAGATTCGAACTTACAGTAATTGCAGATAGCTGTGTTAATCACAATGCTTTTAGTCTGCTGAGCTTGACCCCCTTCCTCCTCTCTGGGGCAGCCCCTCCAATATTGGAAGATGCTCTCCTGTCTCCCCTGGTCCTTCTCTTCACTAGACTAGCCATGTCTTCTGTCCATCTATGGTTCATTCAGATGTCTTTCTTTCTTTCTTTCTTTCTTTCTTTCTTTCTTTCTTTCTTTCTTTCTTTCTTTCTTTCTTTCTTTCTTTCTTTCTTTCTTTCTTTCTTTCTTTCTTTCTCTCTCTCTCTCTCTCTCTCTCTCTCTCTCTCTCTCTCTCTCTCTCTCTCTCTCCCTCCCTCCGTTCCACCTTCCTTCCCTCCCTCCCTCCCTCTCTCCTTCCTTCCTTCCTTCCTTTTGCTTTGGAAAATAGCTTGACCCCCTTCCTCCTCTCTGGGGCAGCCCTTCAAATATTGGAAGATGCTCTCCTGTCTCCCCTGGTCCTTCTCTTCACTAGACCAGCCATGCCCAGTTCCTGCAACCGTTCATCGCATGTTTTAGCCTCCATCCCTGTGATTTTCCTTCTTTAAGGCGCCCGAGTAAAACCTAACATAAAAATGCATCTCTTTCACTCAGCCTCCCTGGATGTCACCAAACAGAAGGACCTGAGTGGTTTCTACCGGCATCTTCTGAACCAAACCGTCGGGGAGGAAAAGATGCCCCACTGCAGCCTTCGGGGAGCCGGGTAAGCTTGGGCTGGGTGATGTTGGGAATTCTAGCGTCCCCTCGGCCAAGAGGGACTTTAGGGATCCAGAGGGTGGTCTCCATTGGAAATGCAATCAAAATGAACTTTGGGGAAGATGGACAATTAATTTACAGCAGCATTTTTTGGGTGGGGTCCTTGGTTCCCTCTGGGTAGGTGGTTTTCTTGCAGACGTTTCCTGACCCAACTAGGTAACGTCATCAATGCTAGAAGCGAGTGGATGAAGAGGAGGAGGAGGAGGGGCATGAGGAGGAGAAGGAAGGAGGAGGAGGAAGAGGAGAAGGAAGGAAGTAGTGAAGGGGTCCTTGATGCTTTCTGAGCTGGGTGATTTTCTTACAGACGTTTCATGACCCAATTTGGTAACATCATCAGTGCTAGGAGGAGGACTGTGGGGGCCTTGGTAGTTTCCGAACTTGTTTTTTTTTTTTTCTTCCAAACATTTTATGACCCAACTAGATAACATCATCAGTGCTAGAAGTAGGGAGGAGAAGGAAGACTGTGGGGTCCTTTGGACTCTCTCAGCTTGGTCGTTTTCTTGTAGACATTTCATGACCCAACTAGGTAACCTCATCAGTGTTAGAAGGTGGTGGAGTTTGCTCACTTTTTTTTTTTTTTTTTCTCCTCTGCGTGGAACAAGAAAGAGTTTTTCTTCCACGGAAGGTTGTCTTGGTTACAAGGTATATTTTGGGGGGAACTGAATGGCGTAAGCATCTCAGCCAAAAATTCGGGTTCAGTCATTTCCTTTTCTCTGCAGTGGCATCGAATTTTGGAACGTCCCCCAAGGAACCTCCCAGGTTCATCCTTGGAGAAAACTGGTCCTATATCAGTGACGTTATCATTATCAATTATAATTTATTTATTTATTTATTTTATTAAATTTGTATACCGCCCTACTCCCGAAGGACTCAGGGCGGTGAACAGCCATAAAATAAAACTTATAGATACAAAATCTAAAATAGAAATAAAAACCAATTAAATAAATTTGGCTGAACCATTTTAAAACCCCAATAATTTAAAACCAAATTAAAATTCCCATTTAAAAGAGGAAAATTTAGGTCAGGACTGTCATAATGACATCAGGACTTCTCAAATTACAGTCATAATGGGAACCTGTCCATCATAGTTTCCACGACTTGTTCCGTAACTCAAATCACAGCTCGTCAGCCTTTTTGGTTCCCCTCTCCTGTCGTTTTTTTTTTTTTTTCTTGCTAGTCAACAACTCGTCCGGCTGGCTGCTGGATGTTGGCTTTTGATCGGGCTTTAAAGAGAAAAGGAAGAACGAAACGGGCTCCCTGCGGATGGAAGTTGGCTCTGCTTTCCCGTGGCAGGCGCCACTCGCTCCGCTGAAGCGTGACCCGAAGTGGAAAGGGTTCAAAAGACGTGGCATCTGCCCTGGGATTCAGAGAAGAGCGACCCAGATGATTAGGGGAACGGAGGCTAAAACATACAAAGAACGGTTGCGGGAATTGGAGATAATACACATTAACAGAGTTGGAAGGGACCTCGGAGGTCATCTAGTCCAACCCCTTCCCCAGACAGGAAGCCCTACACCATTTCTGAAATATGGCAGTCCAGTCTCTTCTTGGAAGCCTCCAGGGATGAAGCTCCCACAACTTCTGAAGGCAGCTTCTCTGTTCCATGGGTTGATTGTTCTCACTGTCAGGAAATTCCTTCTTATTTCCAGGTTGAATCTCTCCTTGGTCAGTTTCCATTCATTATTCCTTTTTTGGCCTTCAGGGGCCTTGGAGAATAGCTTGACCCCCTTCCTCCTCTCTGTGGCAGCCCCTCAAATATTGGAAGATGCTCTCCTGTCTCCCCTGGTCCTTCTCTTCACTAGACTAGCCAGGCCCAATTCCTGCAACCGTTCATCATATAATGAACTATTATGAAATAATAATAATAATAATAATAATAATAATAATAATAATAATAATAATAATAATTTTAGAGCCTCCAGTCCCCTCATCATCCTGGTTGCTCTTCTCTGCACTCTTTCTAGAGTCTCAACATCTTTTTATAGTGTGGGGACCAAAACTGGATGCAGGACTCTAGGTGTGGCCTTACTAAGGCTTTACAGAGTGGTATTAGTACCCCCCTTGATCTTGATTGTATCCTTCTGTTAGTGCAGTTTAGGATTGCGTTGGCTTTTTTGGCTGCCACCGCACATGGCTAGCTCATATTTAATTGGTTGTCCATTAAGACTCTACTTTAAAGTAGATGTCTACTTTAATGAAAAGAAGGATTTTTTGGGGGGTGGGGCATGATAGTAGTCTTCCAATATTTTGCGGGGCTGCCCCAAAGAAGGGGCAGTCAAGCTATTCTCCAAGGCACCAGAAGGCAGGAGAAGAAGCAGCAGATGGAAACTAATCAAGGAGAGAAGCAACTTGGAACTAAGGAGGAATTTCCTGACGGTGGGTGCCACAATATAAAAAAGATGCTGAGCCTCTAGAAAGAGTGCAGAGAAGAGCAACAAAGAGGATCAGGGGACTTAAAGGCTAAAAATGAAGAACGGTTGCTGAAATTGGGTATGTCTACTTTAGGAGTCTGCAACCTTTAAACACTCAAAAGAGGCATTTGGACCCGTTTCCCACAGAAAAAAAAGCACCGGGAGCCATAAAACCTGGGTGGGCGTGGCCAACTCAACGTCACTCCCACCCAGTCACATGAAACGCCCCCCCACCCACCCCCAAGTCATGCCTACGCAGGTTTTGTGGCTCCGGGTGTTTTCTTTTCTGTGGGAAATGAGTCACTCTTTTTCCACCCCCCTCTCTCTCTCCCTCCCTCCTCCCCCTTCTTCCCTGTCATTTCTGTTTTTTTTTTCTTTTCTTTCTTTCTTTCTTTCTTTCTTTCTTTCTTTCTTTCTTTCTTTCTTTCTTTCTTTCTTTTATCCTTCCTTCCTTTCTTTTTTCTTTCTTTTTCTTTCTTTCTTTCTCTCTCTCTCTCTCCACCTTCTCTCATTTGTTTCCCTCTCTTTTCAATCTCCCTCATTCTCTCCCTCCATCATTTTCTCATTTCTCTCTCTTTTTCTCCCCTTTTCTCTCTCTCCTCTCTCTCCTCTCTCTCATTCTCTCCACCTTCTCTCTCTCATTTGTTTCCCTCTCTTTTCAATCTCCCTCATTCTCTCCCTCCATCATTTTCTCATTTCTCTCTTTTTCTCCCCTTTTCTCTCTTCTCTCTCTCTCTCTCTCTCTCTCTCTCTCTCTCTCTCTCTCTCTCTCTCTCTCTCTCTCTCTCTCTCTCTCTCACGTGTGCCCACGCACAAGAAGGAATACCCTCCGCAAGCGAGCGGAGCGGTGCTGCCAGCGGCGTTGATTGAAAAGCGTCCTCCAGTTAGCTTTAAATCTCACACGGGGGACTTTCGCCGCCCTGAGGACGCTTTTCAGTCAACGCCACTCAGCTGGAAGGGTAAAGAAGCTCAGGGCAGCGGGAAAAGGGGGCTGGCCCCGCTGAACCTCGCATGCCCACCCCGGGGATCAGGCTCGGAGAAAGCCGGAGCACCCTCGCCAAAGACTCTCGCCCATCAGTTGGAAAACCTGCCCGCTCAGCGCGCCTTCCCTGCACTTTGGCCAAGCCCGGCCACTCGCTTGAGGGTATCCGCGCTTGTGCGCGCCCTCCTGATCCCGCAACAGCCGGCCAGGGCATCGCGTGAGGAGGAGGGGGGTCATCTTCGGGGAAGCCACCACCGCGACTCGTGCTCGCTCCTCAGCTGCGGTCCTGCCCCCCCCCTTTCCAGCGTACCCTCCTCCCGGATCCCATTCCCACCCTGGCATCCCTCGTGTTAGCGAGATTGGCATCGGCCACGGCCGGCTTTATTATTATTATTATTATTATTATTATTATTATTATTATTATTATTATTATTATTATTATTATTATTATTATTATTATTATTATTTCAATTTATATACCGCCCTTCTCCTAGTGGACTCAGGGCGGTGCACAGCCAAGGATAAAGGATACTGGCTTGGGCCAGTATCTCGGGGCAGAGAGCAGGTTGCGCAACTAGGTTGGCAGGGAGGAGTCAAAGAGCCACATGCAGCTCTGGAGCCACAGGTTACCGACACCCGATCTAGTTTAATGACAAGAGGGACTAGGAGTGACACGATAGCAAGGTTCTAATATTTAGTTTAGTTTTAGTTTTATTAAATTTATATACCGCCCTACTCCCGAAGGACTCAGGGCGGTGAACAGGCACAAAATAAAATACATAAATACAAAAGTTAGAAACAATTCAAAACCAAATTAAATAATTTAGCCCAAGACAATTAAAAAAACCCCATAATTTAAAACAAATTAAAATTTCAGTTTAAAAAATTAAAAAGGAAGGGGAGAAAATTAGGCCAGGCCGGCTTGCTGGAATAGGAGGGTCTTAAGAGCACGGCGGAAAGTGCTCAGATCCGGGATTTCCCCAAACCTATTTTCCAGATCAACTGAAGGCAGGATCAGAAACTAACCAAGGAGAGAGAAATAACTTCATCAATGCTGGAAGGAAATGGAGTTTGCTCTCTGCTTACGTACAGGAGCTATAGTAAACAATCACCAAGGAGGAAACAACCTTTTCACCAACACTGTAGCAGCAAACTACTTGTATACAAAGAGAGAGCAAACCCCACACCAGGGGTGGGTTCTACTTCCCTTTACTACGGGTTTGCAACAGGATCGCTTCTACGCATGCGCAGATCGCCTATGACAACATCCGGGGCGGGGGGGCAGAGCCTCCCACTGGTTTTACGACCGGTTCTTGTGAACCGGTCTGAACCGGGGTCAACCCACCACTGCCCCACACTCCCTTCTAGCACTGATGATGTTACCTAGTTGGGTCTAACAACTGTTGCAAGAATGGGTCATAATATGGGGCGAAACTCATTTAACCAATGTCTCGCTTAGCAACAGAAAGTTTGGGCTCAATTATGGTTGTACATCATAGAGCAGTGTTTCTCCACCTTGGAAGCTTGAAGATGGGTGGACTTCAACTCCCAGAATCCCCCAGCCAGCGCTGCTGGCTGGGGGATTCTGGGAGTTGAAGTCCACCCATCTTCAAGCTTCCAAGGTTGAGAAACACTGTCATAGAGTGTATCTGTATCCCAGCTATTGTTAAAAATGTGATGCCTACAAAGGGATAACATATACTTTCACGGATATTCGCTACAGGAAGTCCTCGACTTATGACCCCAATTGAGCCCAACATTTCTGTTGCTAAGTGAGACATTCGTTAAGTGGGTTTTGCCCCCTTTTGCGAACTTCCTTGCCTCTGTTGTTAAGGGAATCATAGCCATTATTAAGTTACGAACGTGGTGGTTAAGCGAAACTGGCTCCCCCATGGTCTTTACCAGCCAGAAGGTCGCAAAAGGGGATCACGCAACCCGACACTGCAACCGTCATAAATGCGAGTCAGTTGCCAAATTTGCAAAGGTGGTAAGTGTGAAAAAGGATCCTTTTTTTTTTCTTTCAGTGCCGTTGTACCTTTGGCCACTAAATGAACTGTTGTAAATTGAGGACTACCTGTATTTATAGAGAATTAACGCGTACAGATTATTTTGTCTCCAAACGACATTTAGGTTCAAAGGAGAAGACCCCTCCGAGAAGCCAACAGGCTCCCATCAAAGTCTGGAAAACAAAACGGGAACTCATGTTCCCGGGAAGGAAGAAGAGAATCTGGATGCAGACAGTGACTCGCGAGCCGATAGCAGCGATGGCGAAGAGACAGTAGCCGAGGGAGTCCCGGAGAAACGCGGCGAGCAGAAGGCTTCCGGGGGAGATGATGGGGACCTTCGTGGTCGCCAATTGAAGAAAAACCTGAGAGACTCCCGATCTCCCAGTGAGGAGAGACCTCCGCGCTCCCCTCCAGCGGAGAAGCGAGACCGCCGAAGGGACGAAGCTCACCAGCGCGACGAAAGGAATAGCCAGAGAAGACACGGAAAGGACGAGCGAAGCCGGACCGACGGTCATCATAGGAGGCGAGAAGACCGAGAGGACCGGCACAGGAGGAAGGACTGGGAGGAGGAAGAGGAGGAGGAAGAGAAGCGAGACCCGAGGAGAGGAAGAGACAAGAAGGAACATCGGGCCAGAGAGAAAGACCGAGATGGAGACAAGGAAAAAGGGCGGGGAAGAGATGCAGACCGAGACGAGAAGCCGAAACACGCGAGGAAACGCAGCTCGGGGTCCGTGGCCCAAGAAGACCCCCAAACTCAAGAGGGGAACCCTCCCAGCCCAGAGAAATCCCCCGAGTTGACCCACAAGGCTTCTGAAGACAGCAAAGAGACCCCGGAGAAGCCGGCCGAGAAAGTCAACAAATTCGCTAAACGCAGCAACCAGGAGAGCGTCTCATCCGCCCGGGACCGTTACCTCTCCCGGCAAATGGCCCGCGTGGGCCCCAAATCCTATGTGGAAAAAGAGGAAGATTAGGTGGGGCTACACCGGTGGGATCGCAGGAGGGACTTTGGTTGGGAATCTCAGGGCCTTTCGAGCGGAGGGAAGGAGCGGGCTATTTATTTCAAAAGGTTCTGGATGCGAGAAGCAACAGGACGGATCTCGGAGGGAGCCGAGTCTCGTTTTAGCCGGGAGTCAGTTGGGCTGCAGAGCCTTTTGAGGCTCGGCCTGGGCTGAAAGACCTTCCGAAACATTTCCTCAAGATCCACAAATTTGAGGAAGGAAAAGCATGCAGATGATACAAAGATCAGGGATAATCTTGTTTTCTTTCTTTTTGTTTTGTTTTATTTTGTTTTAAATGCAGATGTAAAGATTAGGCGTTTCCGTCCAGCGTTTTCTGACTTCTGACTTCTAGAGCCAGCAAAATAAAGTGAAAAAAAAAAAAAAGAAAATAATTATTTTAGGCTCCAGTTGTTGTTTTTTAATCCGTGCTAAATATTAATTCAACTTTGTTATTTCTGATCCTAAAGTGTGAATTTGAGGAAATCCCCCCTCCATTTCAACACTGCTGATGCTACCTACGGTAGTTTGGTAATGAACTTACTTACTTTATTTGATTTCTATACCGCCCTACTCCCGAAGGACTCAGGGCGGTGCACAGCCAACAATAAAATACATACATACAAAATTTAAAAAGCAGAATTAAAATCAAATTAAATAGTTTTGGCCCAGACAATTAAAACCCCAATCAATTTAAAACCAATTTTAAAATTTGAATATATAAAATACTAAAAATTAAAAAAAAATTTATAAAAGAGGGAGAAAATTAGGCCAGGCCCGCCTGGTGAAATAAAAAGGTCTTTAGAGCGTGGCGGAAGGCGCGCAGATCCGGGATCCTCCGTATCTCCGTGGGGAGCTCGTTCCAGATAGTAGGTGCCCCCACAGAGAAGACCCTCCCCCTGGGGGCCGCCAGTCGACACTGTTTGGACGACGGCACCTGGAGGAGCCCCTCTCTATAGGAGCGTACCGGCCGGTGGGAGGCTATTGGTGGTAGCAGGCGGTCCCACAAGTACCCAGGTCCTAAGCCATGGAGCGCTCTAAAGGTGGTAACCAAAACCTTGAAGCGCACCCGGAAGACCACTGGGAGCCAGTGCAGCTCGCGCAGGAGAGGTGTCACACGGGAGCGCCATGTCGCTCCCGTCACCACCCGCGCGGCCGCACTCTGCGCCAGTTGGAGCCTCCGGGTGCTCCTCAAGGGGAGCCCCATGTAGAGAGCGTTGCAATAGTCCAGGCGGGAGGTGACAAGGGCATGAGTGACTGTGTGTAGGGAGTCCCGATCCAGAAAAGGACGCAACTGGCGGATCAGGCGGACCTGATGAAAAATCCTCCCGGCCACAGCCGTTAAGTGCTCTTCTAAAGACAGCCGTGAACCCAGGAGGACGCCCAAGTTGCGAGCCCTCTCTGTGGGGGCCAATGCTTCGCCCCCAATAGTCAGCGATGGCACCAGCTGACTATATCAGGACGTCGGAAACCACAGCCACTCAGTCTTGGATGAGTTGAGCCTGAGTCTGTTTCTCCCCATCCAGATCCGCACGGCCTCCAGGCACCGGGACATCACTTCAAAGGCATCGTTGGGGTGGTCCGGGGTGGAGATGTACAGCTGGGTGATGAAAACATCATCATCATCGTTTAACGACCCCATAATCCCTTGCGGGGCGGAGTTTGGGCAACTGAATGGAGCTGACTGTTTACTGGCCAGATGCCCTTCCTGTCGCCAGTAAGGAGTTTTGTTCAGTAGATATATTCTCATTCTGCCCAGAGAGAGAAATATTTGCTTCTACCTAGGATCAAACTCATGTGAGGCCAGAGCTCCATCTCTAGGCCACTGCACCACTCCCGAGTTTGGTAATGAAATGTTTCCCCCCCCTCCTCCCTCTCTTTCTCTTTGCAAACACCCCTCCCTTCTAGCACTGATGATGTTACCTACTTGGGTCATGAGACGTCTGGAAGAAAACCTCAAGAACCAAGTTCAACCTTGAACTCCGAATGCTCCCTTCTGTTGGCTTAAGTGTGAACAGTCAGCATATATCCCCTCGAGCCAAATCAAAAAACGCGGGCCATAAAATAGGGAATTTCCTGCTGCGTATCAGCTTTTCTGGACCAGATCTGGTGCCAAAGAGTTTATAAATCGGCCGTAAGAGGATCCTGCTATCTCCGTCTTATCAAGAGGAACCTGGCAGCGTCCATGTTTTTATAACGCACTCCCAGCCAAACTCCATTCCTTTCCCGGCTCACTTTCTCACAACCTTTTCTGAAAGGGTTGCATCAACACTGCTGCTTTTGAAGAAAAAAAAAACACACATTTTCCCCAAAGGAAATTCCAAGTTGTTGTTTGTTAAAAACTCTGTTTGGAACTCTCTGTTCCATTAAACCAGTGTTTCCCAACTTTGGAAGCTTGAAGATGGGTGGACTTCAACTCCCAGTATTCTGGGAGTTGAACTCCACCCATCTTCAAGCTACCAAGGTTGAGAAACACTGCATTAAACCAAGAATTGACAACTGGCTCCTTTAAGACGCACGGACTTCAACTCCCAGAATTCCGCAGCCAGCATAGCTGGGGAATTCTGGGAGTTGAAGTCCACCCATCTTCAAGCTTCCAAAATTGAGAAACACTGCATTAAACCAAGAATCGACAACCGTGTCCCCTTTAAGACGCCCGGACTTCAACTCCCAGAATTCCACAGCCAGCATAGCTGGGGAATTCTGGGAGTTGAAGTCCACCCATCTTCAAGCTACCAAGGTTGAGAAACACTGCATTAAACCAAGAATCGACAACCGTGTCCCCTTTAAGACGCCCGGACTTCAACTCCCAGAATTCCACAGCCAGCATAGCTGGGGAATTCTGGGAGTTGAAGTCCACCCATCTTCAAGCTACCAAGGTTGAGAAACACTGCATTAAACCAAGAATCGACAACCGTGTCCCCTTTAAGACGCACGGACTTCAACTCCCAGAATTCCACAGCCAGCCTAGCTGGGGAATTCTGGGAGTTGAAGTCCACACCTCTTAAAGGGGCCACGGTGGGAAAACACTGCATTAAACCCCCTCCTGTCCTCAATCCGCACCCTGTTTGCTTTTGACTCGGTGTCCGATGTTGGAAAATACCCTCGACGTCGGGTATTGCATTTATCTTCCCGAATGAAGTTTAAATTTCTTAAAAAGAGATCTCTTTGTTGGCGTGAAACTTCTCTCGTGTTTACATCCCGTGTCCTGGAAAGCCTTTCAGAGGGGGCTGTTGTATTTTCTGGTCGCTATGGAGACAGTGTTGGGGGGGGGAAACCATTTTTTAATTTATTTATTTTTTTGCAAACTCCCAAAATAGATGCTTTCCTGTCGCTTTGCACATGGCGTGGGCGAACCTATTAAAGAGAATTTTTAGGGGATTTCCTTCCCTTTGCGGTTGAATTTGGTGGAAATTCCCCTCGCGGATTTCTGACGTCGAGGGTTTTCCCGAATCTTCTACTAAAAGCTTTATTCAATGTTTAAAACAAAAGCAGATAAAAGCTAGCAGAAACCGTAGGTAGTCCTCGTCTTATGGCTGCAATTGAGCCTAAAACATCTGGGGTTAAGCGAGTACTATCAGTGCTAGAATGGAGTGGGGTTTGTGGAGAGGAGGAAGACGATGACTGGGGGGCATCCTTGGTGCTCTCTGAGCTTGGTGGTCTTCTGGGAGACGTCTCATGACCCAACTAGGTAACGTCATCAGTGCTAGAAGTGATCAGCTGAGTCCTGCACTACAAATATCCTCTTCTACCGATCAGCAAGTCCCAAGTAGAAACCTTTCCCCCACCTATGCAGCCCACGAAACTCGGGAGGGTCCCTTCTGAGCTTGAATGACTCTTCCACAAGTGTTAAGGGACGCACTTAACCCTGGGGTCGGAGGAATCCAGCGGTAGCTCTGAGGATGAGGCCTCTCCGCAGTGTACAGGCAGTCCTTGACTTACATGCATTCATTTAATGACCTTTTTAAAAAAAATTTGATTTATATGCCGCCCTTCTCCGGAGACTCAGGGCGGCTTACAATGCGTTAAGCAATAGCCTTCATCCTTTTGTATATTTATACAAAGTCAGCTTATTGCCCCCACAAACTGGGTCCTCATTTCACCTACCTTAGAAAGGATGGAAGGCTGAGTCAACCTTGAGCCTGGCGAGATTCGAACCTGCAGTAATTGGAGGCAGCTGGTCTTAATAACAGGGTGCTTTAGACCACTGTACTACCAAGGCTCTATTTGAAGTTACAATGGCATTAGAAAAAGTGACTTGTGACCACTTTTCACATTTACAACCGTTCCAGCATCTCTTCGGTCACGTGACCGAAATGCTTGGAAACTGGCATGTACTTATGACGGTTGCAATGCTCCTGGGTCACGTGATTCAACATTAATTTTGATGGGTTGCTTTTATTTTATTTTTGAATGATTCGGGGCCAAATTATTTTAACGTGTTTTTAAATTGCTTTTAAATTTTATATATGTGTTTTGTTTTATTTTTGGGCTGTGCACCGCCCTGAGTCCTTCGGGAGAAGGGCGGTATAAAAATTAGATTAAATAAATAAATAAATTGTCTCTGGCGGCCTGACAAGCAAAGTCCACAGGGGAGCCAGATTCACTTAACAACCGTTGTTACTAACCTGAACAGCCGCAGTGATTCACTTAACAACTGTGGCAAGGAAGGCAGTAAGATGAGGCAAAAAAACTCAACTGTCTCGCTGAGCGACAGAAATTTTGGCCTCGATTTTGGTCATTAAGTCGAGGAAATGACCTGCAGTTTCTCTTTAGCTTTTAATGGTTTTTGTTTAAACCCTTGAATAAAGCGAATATATATATATATATTTGTTTTCTGAGGTTTTCGCGGGTGTTTGTATGTAGGTCTTTGGTTATTCGGGTCTTCTCCCGTGTAAAATTGGAGGTTTCTTGGCAACGTTTCGACGAAGTCTCATTCGTCATCTTCAGGCTGGTGTTCTCGGCTTCGTGCCTCTAGGAGCAATGTGTGCGATCGCAGCTGTTTCTTCCTTTTAACACCTCTGCCCAATCAGAACACAGCCAAGCTCCCACCCAATCAGTTCACACCCCCACTGGCAGTTAAAAGGAAGAAACAGCTGCGATCACACACATTGCTCCTAGAGGCACGAAGCCGAGAACAACAGCCTGAAGATGACGAATGAGACTTCGTCGAAACTTTGCCAAGACACCCCCAATTTTACGCGGGAGAAAACCCGAATAACCAAAGATATATATATATATATCTATATATATATATCTTTATATATATATAAAGTGTTTCCATTATCTAAAACGATTAAAAGGTATTAAGCAATCTTTCGGCTCGTCCTTTCAATTTTAGTCAATCATTTGTCACCAGAAAGGCAGAGAGGGTACAACTTCCATTTTATTGTCACACTTAAACTTTTATTACAACACCTGACTTTGCCAACACACAAACAAATAACACCACTTGGCACATTCCAGAAAAGCAGCAACCTAAGATAACAAAGATAAGTTTGGCCTATTGCACCCTTGAGGGCCTTATTCTGTAAAAGAAAACTCCAGTTTTTTTTTAAATTTCTCTGTACAAAAAAAAAAAAAAAAAAAACAACAACGCACAAGTTCCAGGTTTGCACGGAATGGGGAGCTTTGGCTTTGAGAAGGGTTGGACAAACCTAAACCGTTTTCTGCAGTGATCCCCTGATCCAGAAGAAGCAAATTCTCCTTCTCCGGATCAACAGATCGCTTTTAAGACTTATTTTCTGGGAGACGTTGAAGGATTCCACAGGTGAGCATCTTCCAAAGAGCAGCAGCATCATAAATCACACTTCTCCGATAGTTTTCGTCTAGTCCAGGTGACGAAGTAGTTTCACACCTTGTTTTGCAGAATTATTGTACACACACATTCACACAACTCACGCACCTTACACGTGGTTTCACCAGTTTATAGTTTAACCCTCATTAAAAAAAAAGAAGAGGAGGAAAAGGCCTCTGTTTGATCCAGAGGAAACTTTCCCGCCCGCTTCCTGCAAAAAGGGGATATCTCACGGCAGGTACTACCAGATTTAGATGGATCGTGAAAGCTCCTAGTAGACACCCACACCCACACTCGGGGGTGGGGGTGGGGGGGGAGGAAGGGCACGCTGGCCCTTCCCTCTGCTGCAGCTTGACCGCAGGGAAAAAGAGGCCTCTAGCAAGAAGAGGCTGACTTGGGGCCTGGATCATCCAAGGAGTATATTGATAGTAGAGACCATTAGTAGCTCAGGGATGAGTTGTGGGGTCCTTGGGTTGGTTTTCTTTGCAGACGTTTCATGACCCAACTAGGGAACATCATCAGTGGTAGAAGGGAATGGGGTTTGTGGAGAAGAAGAGGAGGAGGAGGAGACTGTGGGATCCTTGATGCTCACTGAGATTGGTGGCTCTTTGTAGATGTCTCATGACCCAACTAGGGAACATCATCAGTGCTAGAAGGGTGTGGGGTTTGTGGAGAGGAGGAGTGGGGAGGAAGAGGAGGAGGAGAATGGAGAGGGGTTTGTGGGCAGGAGGAGGAAGAAGAAGAAGAGGAGGAGGAGGAGGAGGCCTGTGGGGTCCTTCGTTTTTTCCCTGAGCTTGTTTCCTTGCAGACATTTCATTACCGAACTAGGTAACATCATCAGTGTCCTCTGTGCAAGGCTTACAGTGAGCAATGCCCCACTTTCTTCTAAGCACTGATGATCTTACCCACTATGGTGATGAAACGTCTGTAAGAAAAAAACTAACCTCAGAGGGCACCAAAATATGTACATTTAATTTCAGGGCTCTACTGGAGTCTGCATTTTGTGGACAGAGGGAACTATTTCCAGCTGGGCAGAAAACATCTGGCTATGTCTATTGAGCACTTCCTACCTCCTGGCCTCCTTCAGATGGGGTGGGGGTGGCGGAGTGGGAGGGGTGAGCCTGCAATTAAATTACAACCGACTCTTCAACATAAAAGTCCAGATTAAGGAGGTTTCCATAAAAGGGCAGAATAAGAGTTGGAAGGGACCTTGGAGGTCTTCTAGTCCAACCCCTCTACTTAGGATCTCAGCCTAGCTTAGACTGAACCACTTTCAGATGTGGGATCCTCCACACACCCCTTCAGTTAAGGAAAACCACACCAAACCACACACACACACACACACACACACACACACACACACACACACACACACACACAGGGTTTTGTCAAGGAGGGGTTGGCTCTTTGGAGCTCCTTGCAATGCTAGTTTTCCAGCTGCGGGGAATTTAATTCCCCCCCCCTTTTTCTTCCAGAAGTTTTGGGCAGGTGACATTCTTAAACACTCTCTCTCTCTCTCTCTCTCTCTCTCTCTCTCTCTCTCTCTCTCTCTCTCTCTCTCTCTCTCTCTCTCTCTCTCTCTCTCGTAAGGTTTGAGCTGGCCTTTAGCTAGGATTAAGCTAAGATCATGATGAACAAACCTGGATGAACCCTTCCTGCTTTTGGGGTTTTTTTTGGGGGGGTGGTTTTTTTTCCCACCTAGGTGGGGGGGAAAAAAACCTGAGATTCTTTGCAACGACACAACAGAGGGTTTATCACAAAGGAGTGGGGGGGGGGGTGTCACACAACAGACGAAGTTTGCACAGAGATGGCTCTAAGTAGACACTCTTAACTTGCACAGAGGGCCCAACGAAGGCCAGAGGGAAAAACCACGCATGCATTCAGACAGCTCCAGGTCCAGGGGACGCAGATTTTCACTTGCACTCAAGTGTTCAAAAAGAAAGTCACGGCCATTCAGAAGAGCCCCGGGGGCGGGGGGGAGCCAAACGCCCCCCACCCCTCCCAATTTCCGGGTTGTTGTTTTCTCTGGAATCGCTCGTGGATCTTCCGTGGTCCTCCATGCCAAGAACGTTCCCCGGTGGACATTCCCGTCTTTGGAATAGAGCGTTTTGGGAAGCAAACGGGAGGCAGGATTCGGGCCCTTTACCTTGCCTCGGCCTTCTCCCCCTCCCCAAAAAATGTGGGGGGGGGGGCAGCCTAAGCGGCATTCATGTGGATCTCATCGAAGGGAACCTCCGTGGACGTCTCGGGCGTGATGCTCTTCAGGAGACGCTGCGGAGGAGACGAAAACAGCGGCAGTGAGAGAGAGAGAGAGAGAGAGAGAGCGACCATCAGGGGTCTCGGAGGGACCCCAGAGGTGGACAGGAGGCACCCCAAGTTCCTCCCCATGGAGGCATGGGAGGGGGCTTCAGAGACTGGGGAATTCTGGGAGTTGACATCCAGCTATTTTAAATCATTCTGTCTGGGGGATTCTGGGAGTGGAAGCCCACCCCTCTTAAAGGAGGCTGGTTGGGGGATTCTGGGAGTGGAAGCCCACCCCTCTTAAAGCATTGCTGGTTGGGGGATTCTGGGAGTGGAAGTCCATCCATCTTAAAGCATTGCTGGTTGGGGGATTCTGGGAGTGGAAGCCCACCCCTCTTAAAGGATGCTTGCTGGGGGATTCTGGGAGTGGAAGTCCATCCATCTTAAAGCATTGCTGGTTGGGGGATTCTGGGAGTGGAAGTCCACCCCTCTTAAAGGATGCTTGCTGGGGGATTCTGGGAGTGGAAGTCCACCCCTCTTAAAGCATTGCTGGTTGGGGGATTCTGGGAGTGGAAGTCCATCCATCTTAAACCATGCTGGCTGGGGGATTCTGGGAGTGGAAGCCCACCCCTCTTAAAGGATGCTTGCTGGGGGATTCTGGGAGTGGAAGTCCACCCCTCTTAAAGCATTGCTGGATGGGGATTCTGGGAGTGGAAGCCCACCCCTCTTAAAGCATGGCTGGCTGGGGGATTCTGGGAGTGGAGCCCACCGCTCTTAAAGCATTGCTGACTGGGGAATTCTGGGAGTGGAAGTCCTCCCCTCTTAAAGCATGGCTGGCTGGGGGATTCTGGGAGTGGAAGCCCACCCCTCTTAAAGCATGGCTGGCTGGGGGATTCTGGGAGTGGAAGCCCACCCCTCTTAAAGCATGGCTGGCTGGGGGATTCTGGGAGTGGAGCCCACCCCTCTTAAAGCATTGCTGGCTGGGGGATTCTGGGAGTGGAAGCCCACCCCTCTTAAAGCATGCTGGCTGGGGGATTCTGGGAGTGGAGCCCACCCCTCTTAAAGCATGCTGGCTGGGGAATTCTGGGAGTGGAAGTCCACCCATCTTCAATTTGCCAAGACCGAGAAGTACCAGAATGGAGTATTCCATCTCAGGTAGCTTCCTCTGTTGATGAACAAGCTCACCCTTTGTCTTCCTCCTGCACTTCCTTCATCTGCCCCCTCCCCCACAGGCCCAGCCTACCTCTTTCAGCGTCCCCGGAGTCCTTGCCAACCGATACACCATGTAGGCAGGGATGCAGATGAAGGAGGAAGTCCCAATGCAATAGCCCAGCACCATGGTCCAGTATGGGTAAGTGTAGTCAAAGAGGCGGATTTCGGGAGGGCTGGCTACGAAGCTGCAGAGGATGAACTGGAGAAGATCCAAATGTCTTAGCTGGTGGAGCAGAACCCAAAGACTGAAGGTCCAAACCCACCACCAGTGGTCAATCTGGACCTTCAGACCTACTCAGTGGAGCAGAACCCAAAGACTGAAGGTCCAAACCCACCACCAGTGGTCAGTCTGGACCTTCAGACCTACTCAGTGGAGAAGAACCCAAAGACTGAAGGTCCAAACCCACCACCAGTGGTCATTCTGGACCTCCAGACCTACTCGGTGGAGCAGAACCCAAAGACTGAAGGTCCAAACCCACCATCAGTGGTCAATCTGGACCTTCAGACCTGCTCAGTGGAGCAGAACCCAAAGACTGAAGATCCAGACCCACCACCAGTGGTCAGTCTGGGCCTTCAGACCTACTCAGTGGAGAAGAACCCAAAGACTGAAGGTCCAGACCCACCACCAGTGGTCATTCTGGACCTTCAGACCTACTCAGTGGAGCAGAACCCAAAGACTGAAGGTCCAAACCCACCACCAGTGGTCATTCTGGACCTTCAGACCTACTCAGTGGAGAAGAACCCAAAGACTGAAGGTCCAGACCCATCACCAGTGGTCATTCTGGGCCTTCAGACCTACTCAGTGGAGCAGAACCCAAAGACTGAAGGTCCAAACCCAGCACCAGTGGTCATTCTGGACCTTCAGACCTACTCAGTGGAGCAGAACCCAAAGACTGAAGGTCCAGACCCATCACCAGTGGTCATTCTGGACCTTCAGACCTACTCAGTGGAGCAGAACCCAAAGACTGAAGGTCCAAACCCATCACCAGTGGTCATTCTGGACCTTCAGACCTACTCAGTGGAGCAGAACCCAAAGACTGAAGGTCCAAACCCACCACCAGTGGTCAATCTGGACCTTCAGACCTACTCAGTGGAGCAGAACCCAAAGACTGAAGGTCCAAACCCACCACCAGTGGTCATTCTGGACCTTCAGACCTACTCAGTGGAGAAGAACCCAAAGACTGAAGGTCCAGACTCACCACCAGTGGTCAGTCTGGGCCTTCAGACCTACTCAGTGGAGCAGAACTCAAAGACTGAAGGTCCAGACCCATCACCAGTGGTCATTCTGGACCTTCAGACCTACTCAGTGGAGCAGAACTCAAAGACTGAAGGTCCAGACCCATCACCAGTGGTCATTCTGGACCTTCAGACCTACTCAGTGGAGCAGAACCCAAAGACTGAAGGTCCAAACCCATCACCAGTGGTCATTCTGGACCTTCAGACCTACTCAGTGGAGCAGAACCCAAAGACTGAAGGTCCAAACCCATCACCAGTGGTCATTCTGGACCTTCAGACCTACTCAGTGGAGCAGTACCCAAAGACTGAAGGTCCAGACTCACCACCAGTGGTCATTCTGGACCTTCAGACCTACTCAGTGGAGCAGAACCCAAAGACTGAAGGTCCAGACCCATCACCAGTGGTCATTCTGGACCTTCAGACCTACTCAGTGGAGCAGAACCCAAAGACTGAAGATCCAGACCCATCACCAGTGGTCATTCTGGACCTTCAGACCTACTCAGTGGAGCAGAACCCAAAGACTGAAGGTCCAAACCCACCACCAGTGGTCATTCTGGACCTTCAGACCTACTCAGTGGAGAAGAACCCAAAGACTGAAGGTCCAGACTCACCATCAGTGGTCATTCTGGACCTTCAGACCTACTCAGTGGAGAAGAACCCAAAGACTGAAGATCCAGACCCACCACCAGTGGTCAGTCTGGGCCTTCAGACCTACTCAGTGGAGAAGAACCCAAAGACTGAAGGTCCAAACCCACCACCAGTGGTCATTCTGGACCTTCAGACCTACTCAGTGGAGAAGAACCCAAAGACTGAAGGTCCAGACTCACCATCAGTGGTCATTCTGGGCCTTCAGACCTACTCAGTAGAGCAGAACCCAAAGACTGAAGGTCCAAACCCACCATCAGTGGTCATTCTGGACCTTCAGACCTACTCAGTAGAGCAGAACCCAAAGACTGAAGGTCCAAACCCACCACCAGTGGTCATTCTGGACCTTCAGACCTACTCAGTGGAGAAGAACCCAAAGACTGAAGGTCCAGACTCACCATCAGTGGTCATTCTGGACCTTCAGACCTAGTCAGTGGGGTAGAGACCTCCGGGCCCACAAGAAGAGACTGCGGAGCACCAGCCCACCCTCCAAGTGGACGGTGGGATCTCAGCCAGGAGGCATCAGGGCCGCAGGTCCAGAAGAAGACCACAAATGGGGCAAATGTCGGCGTGTTTAGAGAGGCTTGAGTGATGCCACCTTCAGGATGCCCCTTCCAGTAGCTCCATCCCAACTTTCATTCCCACGGTTGGCTTCCCAGGATCCTAAAGGACTTGTCCGATCTTCACCAAACCCATCCTCCACTCCAAACTCCATCCAGCTAGAGAGACCCTGCAAACGGCCCCTGCGGAATACCCTTCCCCTCCTTGCAAAACCCCCCATTCGCTTTGGAAAAAGCATCTTTCTTTCTTTCTTTTTTAAAAAATTCTGTTTAACGCTGTGGATTTTTAGCCCTCTTGGGGTTGTTTTGCCTCTTAAAAAGCAAAAGAAAGCAGCCCGCAAAGCGTTCGGTATTTACGAGGCC